>CM046878.1:480366837-480769337 GCA_025667525.1 Glebionis coronaria
TCAATACCTCCGGGTATTGATGATGATGACACGGAGAGGGATATTCTTTTTGATACTTTGATCCATGAAGATATCGTCCCAAGTTCCCCTCCCGAGCACCTTTCATCCCATACTTTGGAGCCCATTACTTAGGATGAGTGCCTTGACCCGGGCGGTGACGTTGACTATTCTTTGATTGACACCGTTACGGCTTTGCCGTTTAGTGAGCATCCACTGTCTTGGGAGGATGACAATTTGTCTCCTTTACCCACCCCACCTCCCGTGAATCAAGACATCACTTACTTTTCTTTTATTGAGAGGACTTTTCTGTCGTTCAAGACTTATCCTCCGGCATCTCTTTTATTATTTTCCTCCGGGAACGAGGACAAGATTTTTGATCCCAGTATTACATTAGAGGCTTCCTCATAGACCATTTAATTCGGGGTCGAGTCAGGCTCATGACTCGTTTAACAAAAACAAGCGCTTCTCAGGAGGCAACCCGATTATCTATCCTTCTTTATCCGTTTTTATAATAAGTGTAGGGGAGACCCTCGTAGGTGTTTGTTGTTTTCTTTCTTATGATGTGCAGGGATTGGAGCTTTCAAGATCCACTTTTGATGACTTTTGATGAACCGTGATTCCGTGTACCCATCTTCCCGGTTCTATCCTAAACTCTTTTGATTCACTATTTTTATATTCTTCAATATTAAAATAGGAATCACTTTAGTTGTCTCCTCCTTAGCAAGATTTAAACAACGTGCACAATGTCCTAAGTGTAGGGGAGTTTACTTCCACATGCTTAAACATTGAGGACAATGTTTATATTAAGTGTAGGGGGACTTCTATCTAAGTTAAGTGGGCTTTTCCATGAATTTGTCCTCATTTTAACCGGAAAATTGCTTTTTTGACATTTTTCAAATTTTTTTATCTATTTTGGCCTAGTAGTATTTTATTTTGTTATTGTTATTTTCTTTCTTCGTAAAGTTTAGTAAAATGGTTTTAATGAGTTTAGATGTCTTTGATATATTAGGTCCGTCATGAATCTTTTGACTCAACCCAAGTTTACTTATCAAAGTTTACTCTAGCTAGTATCCTTAACCATATGGACCTTAATTGGTTTATTAGGCTAAGCATCCACGAGTCTTGTTTCTTGAGATTTTAAATTATGGAGAACGAGAGATGATAGAGTCAATTATAAGTTTTGTATTCTTTCATGAATTTATGTGAGTCAATTATAAGCTTTTTCTCCCATCGCTTGTTAATAAATAAATACAATAAGTAAGGTCGTACGATTTAATTGAATAACTTAGCTTCTAGCCCAAAATCGTTTAAAAGTTGGTCGGGAATGATTAGAGTTCATAGACATAACTTATTGAAGCGGGGCGCGAAAATTGGCGAGTCCGAAAAGGTCCTTACAAGGCATGAGGATTCCATTTTATTGGTAAAGATCCAAAGATGATGTGAAGAGCATTATTTCTAAAATCAATATGAAGGATCAAGACACACGATGAAAAGCAATCAACTCCATAAAGATCATGGAGAAGTCTATCCGAAAAGACCCTAACAAGGTATGAGGATAAATAGATCCATGTCCGAAAAGGAGGCGTATCGTTGTATATCAAACACCCAAATAAATATTGAAGAAATAATGAAGAAGTCGTGGTCAACAGTTGAAGAATATCTCAACTACTCCAAGTGAAGATATACACTATATATGAAGAGAAGACCATAATTTCAAGATCGTCTTCTCAAGATTCGAAGTATGAAGTGCATGCCAAATATCGGTCCGAGAAAGGTCTCAAATCGTGAAGCGAGTTATTCCAAGATATGAACTTTTGAGGTTTCGAGAAGCAGTTTTAAGAGATTTTGTCCATTAGCTAAATATTAATCAAATCGTCCTACTTTATTTTTAGCCTTAATAAATTATCGAAATAATCAACAATGCATCCTCGTGATCATTCAAGACAACAATAAAATACAAGAGATACACCTATGAATAAGGGAGTCTAAGTGAATAATTGAGCCACATGTGTAAAACCCGCATGCTTTTACCATGAACAGTACACTAATAATCGTACGTACAGGATTAAAACTCTCCTTTTATAACATGAAAACATAGCACGAATATTAATTACAAGAATTACGTACGTGTTATTACACGATAATTATTACGTACGTATTAATGCACGATAATTATTAACTATGATGAATGAATCACCAACATATAATCACGAACATCTCACATGATTATCGCGTATATTAATTAGACGCGACGAGTAATTACGTATATTAATTACGTACGATATGTAATTACGTATATTGTGATTATTAATAATATACGACATGAATTTACGGATAATAAGTAAAACAACAAAATAATAATTCACGACATTTAATTCACGCAACACGAATAATTCACGGTTATTTTGTGTATATTAATTTAAACACGATAAGTCATTTACATATGTAATAATTACGTTTAGCACGTACTATGCGTAACTACGAAAATTCACGACGTTTTAATACACGAACACGCGTACGTTTTTTATTAAACGAAATAGACAAACAAATAAGGGGTGTGGTTGGGCTTGCGTTCAAAAGAAAGGAAGTGGGGTCAAGGCCCACTTAGTTATCCCAAACCAAGTATAAACCAAAACAGACGGGGGAGCTTTTATTTTGGACAACTTGTATCATACATAGAAACCCTAAAACAAGAAAAAAAACAATCGTCACTTGTGTGACTCTCCCTGCCGTCGAGTGAAAGAAGAAAACCAAGGGAAAAACATGGCCTTCAATCCAAGAGGTCAAGGTTGTTCATGTTCAAAGATTTTCTAAACCCTAGGCACAAATCAAGGTAATCTTTTACCTCGTTTTATTTCTTTTCTTTTGTTTAATCGATCTCAAATCCATGATACATGATCAAAAGAAACATGTTATGTAAATTAAATAAAAGGTGGGATGTTGTTTGATGTCGCTGTGTTCGAACGGCCACAAACCGAGACCATCTATTGTCTCGGTGGTAAAAAAACAGTCACCAGCCGCAACCCTAATTGGGTGTTGGCTGGGTTTTGTTCAGACGGGGGCAACGGCAACCCAGCAGGGGAAACCACTGGCTGCGACCAGTGGTGTGTTTGGTCTGTCAGTGGGAACCGAGACCCTAGTGGTCTCGGTGGGAGTTTTAAACGAGCAAGGAGAACCGGCTACTGCCGGTGGCAGTAGCACAACTGCCAGGGGGAAACTGGCTGTTAAGGGGGTGTTTGGTTTTTGATTTAAAATAGACTTAAGGGTGTGTTTGGCTGACAGTTTAAGAAAATTAAAAGATGCTTGATTTATCAATTTTGCAAGTCTTACATTTTTACAAGTTATAGATTGTAACAAGTATATTTTTACAAGATTAATTAAATTAAATTAAGCATGACTAATAATTAATTTAATTTACATCATGGACTTAGGTTATAGTTATTTTTAATAAATAACACATGTATTTAACCTAAGTATTTTTACCCCTTTAATTTGACGATAGTTATTAATTATATTATTTAAAACATGACATATAATTAATTAATAAGCATGGACATAGGGTTATTATTATTATTTAATAATACATGATTTTGACCTAAGTATTTATTTATGTAATTTAGACTATAGTAATTAATTTATTGCTAAATCATGACATTTAATTAATTAATTTCCATGACTTAGGTTATATTAATAATAAATATTAATACATGTTTTAACCTAAGTATATTATATAGTTAATGTGGAAACCTTGTTTTCCGGATCTTTGAAGCTACTAGGAATGATCATTGTTTATATGATTAAAATAATCAAAGCGGAATTAGAACAACAACCATTAACAAGGTGTTTAGGCACAATACATGAATTAAAACAAATGGATTGCTAACTATATTAATAATTAACAATCACTAGACGTGTATACATTGAATCCCACGTTTAGTCGACACACGCTTTAGGTTTACATTGTGAATGAAAGTATGAATAAAACCTAAGACCCTTGGTTCCTTTTATAGTGTAAGGATTAGGGTTTATAAGAGATAAAATCAAATAAACAAGTAAATCTTCTATTTAAATAAACTTATGCAGAATATATCTTGCATGTTTATCTAAATAGAAGCTTCCATAAGCTTCTTTGTCTACGTTCCTAACAATGCCTACATTGTACATGACAATGCTTGGGTTGTACATGACAATGCTTGTTTTGTCAACCTTGGATTTGCTCTTGTCAACGCTTAGATTGCTCTTGACAACGCTTAGACAAAATCTTCATGTTGTCTTCATTTTTGAGTTTCTGCCACATCATCTTTTTGAGCCAACAATCTTCCCCTAGTTGATGTCGGCAAAACTCTATGTGTATCTCTTGTAAGTTGTACATGATCTTCAAATTGCTTCCCCTCAAGTGTAGCATGTATGTCTTCCCCTTTTTTTCACATCAACAGGGAAGTAAACAATCTATGCAATCTTTGAAGATTCTCCAAATGTAGCTCTATGTAATGATCTTGAAGAAAAATAAATAAAGTATTCTTGATGTAGAAGTAGAATAACCCAACCTTGTGTTACATGTCTTGTACTATCCATGTGATAAAGAACTTATACCAGATTGAGAAGAAATATAAGTAGACCTCGATCCCATTGTCCAAATCCTCATCCTTTGTGAGACACTGAGCACGATAATGTAACTCCTTCAAGTGATAGCAACCTTACCTTGCTAGATATGACAAGTCTTCATCACCAACCATGTAAAGCACGAACAAGTTACCTTTAAAGTCAGTGGCTGGAAGTGCATGACTTTAAGATATGATAGAACACAAACTCGTGAAAATCTTCTTCAAACATCAAACTTACCATAAGAATTCTTCCCCTTAAGCTAACACCTCTTCATGATGATTCTTAATCGTCATATCATATGTAAAAGCAATTAGGCGGATAACTCTTTTACAAGGCTACCCCGATTACATAATCAAATACAATAAAATTCCCACGAATAGTTGCTAACTCGCTTTAAGATCATTAATCCCTTTTAAAAATATCCAAGCCGTAAATATCAACATGATATTCTAAATTGAAACGGAGATTCCATGTACCTTCGTGTGTAATTTCCTCCTTTTTGTGTGCTAAAAACGTACCAATTTTCTCAACATCAGCAATCCTTGTGTTATCCGAGATCCTCCTTTATCCAATAAATCTGGAATGTGTATTGTCCAATATCGGACAATACTTGTCAACGTTTAACCATTTCTCGGACAACACTGTCAACGCTGTCAGCGTTTGACTTATTCTGTCAGCGTCAAAATAAAGCTTGTCAGCGTCTACGTAACAACCTGTCAGCGTCTTAATCTGCTGACATCATCAAGTGGCTACAACCTTTTTGACAACAACGAACAGTAATATAATAGCTTTCTTTCTTCTGTTCCATATAACCAGCTATCAAATTATATCTAAGGATAATCATAATCCCTAAAAATTAGCCAACTTAGACAATCACCCATATTCTGTCCCAATAAATCAGGAATATAAATAAATTCCCATAAAAACAGCCTATATCATAAGGATTAAGATTACGTGAATAGTAACAAAACATCCCAACTTTATCATCTCTGTATATGACAGAATATGTTGCGTCTCTATCATCAATAGCAGTGAAGTACCGTTCAGTAAAAAGAAAATATGATCAGTGTAGTATCCTTCGAATAAAGAACAGATACATACCTCCATATTTTATTTACTTTCATCCTTTTGAAGCAAACTTTCACGTGACCACATTCCCACAAAATAGGAAAGTGAATATATGACCATTCCTTACGTCTCTTGTTGACTGTATTAGTTCCCACGTGATCAACAAATTGATATTCAAAAGTCTTTCACCAACGTAGCTTGCTCAAAATATAATATATCCTGACTTACTTTCCTTGCTAGATTGCTAACTATATTAATAATTAACAATCACTAGACGTGTATACATTGAATCCCACGTCTAGTCGACACACGCTTTAGGTTTACATTGTGAATGAAAGTATGAATAAAACCTAAGACCCTTGGTTCCTTTTATAGTGTAAGGATTAGGGTTTACAAGAGATAAAATCAAATAAACAAGTAAATCTTCTATTTAAAAAAACTTATGCAGAATATATCTTGCATGTTTATCTAAATAGAAGCTTCCATAAGCTTCTTTGTCTACGTTCCTAACAATGCCTACATTGTACATGACAATGCTTGGGTTGTACATGACAATGCTTGTTTTGTCAACCTTGGATTTGCTCTTGTCAACGCTTAGATTGCTCTTGACAACGCTTAGACAAAATCTTCATGTTTTCTTCGTTTTTGAGTTTCTGCCACATCAACTTTTTGACCCAACAGTTAATTTAATTAAATCATGTTTATATTTAATTAAATCTTATAACCTATAGTTTATTTAATTTACATGTTATAATTAATAAACTATACTATTAATCACATGACTTAGTATAATTAATCAGTAAAATTTAAGCTTATTTGATTAGCTTAATAATCCAGCTTATTTCTAATCTAATTATGGAAACTTTCTATTTTTAGAAACTTATCTATTTTAAGCAGTAAATCTATTTTTGGAAACTTTCCATTTTTGGAAACATACTATTTTTTGAAACATTCTATTTTAGGAAACCTGCTATTTTTAGAAAGTTACTTATTATTACACAACAAGTATAATAATACAAGAAATACAAGTAATATTTAATTAGAATATTCAGAATACATGATAAACACAGCATGACGTTAAAATCAGTAAAACAAGACATGGACATATAAGACAAGCTAAGACACGAAATAAAACCAGTTACGTACTCAGTAATCAGATACTTATACACATATATTATTTATGTACCATTAGTGATACCGAAGTAGGACTCTCTTCCGTTCGTCTTCTTCGTTCACTGGACACAAGGTACAGATTCTCCGTCCTTTCAGTATGGACATTCTTCCTTATTAGGATTTCCCGTATGCAGCCAACTGTTTCCCCAGTATATGTTTTATATGTTTTTGAATTGCTTATGTTTAATTAGGTACCTAAATCCATATACATGCATGACCAGTTTCACCTAGTTATGGAGGTACCATAACCATAACACTAGAGGCACCAATGTTATGACTCCACCACGACGGAGTGATAGCTCGTGGCGTCCCTTTAGCTTTTGGCCATATTATTATTATTATCAGGTGGGGCGTATGGGTGCATCCTAGTTTACATGTTTTCAGCAGATTATTCAAGTGAATGTGGTGTGTGCCTTGCATCCTTCACAAGGAGCTGATCCCTCCTACCCAAACAGTATATTAATTAGAGGCAGCCCCTCTATATGCATAACGAGGTCACCCCTGCAAGTATACATGCACGTTGATATTTCATGACCTATATTAGCTAATGGTTAAAATGTTAAACAGTTTTCATAAGATAAACATAAGGCTTTTCAAACTATAAAACAAGTTTTATTAAGTTAATACAAGGTTTTCCAGGACTTAATCAATTCCGCGGCTATATGTTTTACATGCTTATATTATTCATTCCATGCTTGTATATCCGTGCACTAAGCGTTATGCTCAGCCGTTATTTTCCTTTCCATTTCCCAAAACGGCAGGTACCTAAGGACAGACTCGAGCATTTGGAGGACGTGCATAGGATGGAAGCTTCCATAGACTTATTCTCCTTTTACCTTCATATACTTATGCTTGTTTAGTCTTTCGTTCATTTCATTTACTTTATTTATGTTTTGGGCTTATGTTTCGGAACAGATGTTTGATTTTGGTTTTTCCCTATGGTCATGTATGTTTTACTACATATTACCTTTCATGCTTTGATGACACACCATAATTACGCGTAACGGTCCACTTATTAAAGTGGGGTGTTACAGTTATGGTATCAGAGACTGGTTTCGACCTGTAGGCTCTAAAACTTGACCTTTGACTAGTTGGTAGTCATCAGGAGCTTCATAAGCCAACGCTTATTATTCCATGTACTTATGTTTTCAGCACCTTGTGGTTTTTAACCATGATGTTTTCAGCACCTTGTTGTTTTAACCATGATGTTTTCATCAGTATTGCTTTTACTAATACGGACTGATCAACCGTCATCCATACTTAGTTACGTGTCATTGTTTCATGCACGACGTTCCTGGTGAACTGTGGCTAATGTGAACTAAACTCAGTAGTTCATAATTGGTCACATAAAAAAATTTTCTGTTAAGTTTTGATAGCTGAGTTTCATTTATTTATTCCATGTATCATTGTCGCAGGTTTATGACTAAGTAACAGTTGGTACAGGGCGGGCTCTATTTAGTCGCATGTGTTTTTATCGAAACTTTTAACTTTGGGACCGACCCATAGGCCTCCCCTCGCCATGTCTTTGGTTTTGGGTAAACTGACCATAGGCGTTTACCCTCACACATATAAAGGTTTTTATAAACTGCATCATGCATAAAATTTTTCTCATGATTTATTGGCATAAATTTTTTTCATGTCCCCTCATAAATTACTTTGTTATTATGTCAAGTATGTTTTCATAATGTCATGGTTAACTTCAGTTTCATGCTGATTATGTTATATACTCCTTCATGTTAAGTTGTTTCATGTTTCTTCATGATGATTTCGTCTTCATGATTGATTACGTCTTATGTATCTTTTGTTGTTTATGCTTTCATGCAAGAAACTGTTGGAATTCATTTAAATTCTGCTTTCATGATAGTCATGGTTGGTTTTCATTAATCATACTTCTAGGAAAATCATCGTTGAAATTCGTTTAACCACGCGTTAGCGTTTCTCTATGCAACCAGAATGAGGTATATACTAGCATTGCCAGGTTATCATGATGGTGTTTCTAACCGCTTAGCTAATTATTTTCCTTTAAAATCATGTTAGATGATATACCCCATACCGATCATTTCATGTGCATTCTATGTGTACTCCATGTACCGTATCCCATGTGCGTATTCCACTTGCTGATACTCTACAAATTGCTGATGCCGCTCATAGCTTGGAGATGTTACTAAGGGTTGATGCCGCGGATTTTAGAGACACTACGAGATGCTGATGTTGTTCACAACTTGGAGATCCTACAAGACGAAGACAAAGGCGTTAGATCAAAGCGATCAGACGAGAAGATGCTTCACCACCAGACGATTTCCATCAGTCATTGTCCCTAATTCTTAGTTACATGTCACACGTCATTCAGTTGTTGTTTCATTCATATGAGTGAGAACCGGTACCAGCCGGCCACTCAGATGAATAGTTACATGAATCACAGTCATGAGAATGACCGTCATGGAACTGACAGACAAGACGATAGTAACCACTACTATGAAAGCAACTATCCTAGCAATCACAACAGAAGTTCCGGCCACGGACGTGATCAAAAATACAAAAGATCAGTAGTCCAACTGATATTATGCTTTTGTATGTGCTCTAAAAGTGTTGTTCGTACTCGATTCAATCCGAATTGATCACGGTTCAAAGTGGAATAGTCGTTTTTGGTTAAGAAAAAGGGAAGTTTGGTTATCTATTTCTAAGTAAAAGGTAAATGCAAAAAGTAATAAATATAAGCCAAAAATAAATAACTAATAATAAAGGAGCAAAACAAATAATAAAACGTAAATTAAAACAAAACAATTAATAAAAACAAAACTAAAAGAGGAAATTAACTTTCGATTTGAAAATAAAATTTACTTAATGAAAAAAGAGAAAATAAAACTAAGTGGCTACTTTAAAAACTAAACCAGGTAAAAGATAAAGCGGGCACTAAATAAAAGATAAAACTTAAATTTTTCGAAAAAATACTAATAAAAATATTGACGAAAAATTCAACTAAAAATACGTGACTTTCAGAATTAAAATCGGAACAACTTTCTGATTAAACTAAACTATTACGGAACAATATTAATACCTAAACAAGCTAGCAGGCAAGTTGCTCAAGCAGCCAAGCTACTAGCTCAATTTGGCGCCAATAAAAAATGAAGCATGCAGGCATGCATGTCTATCCATCGGAATGTTGTATGGCATGTAATTCTGTAGGAATGTGTATAGAAGAAAACTATCAGAATATTTGATAACAAAAAAACTATCGGAATAATTAATATAGTAACTATCGGAATATATGAGTGAAATATGTGTCGGAATATCTAATTGCAAAACTGTCGCAATGTTAAGACTGTCGTAATGTGAAGTATCACAATATGGAAAACCTATCACAATATGGCTGTTGAAAATTAGGCAGCGTTTCGTCACAATATAGCTTAAATCCCGATCGCAATCTACGATGCCAGGGGCAATCGCAATCCTCGATCGGAATAAGGGAATATTAAAACACTTCGATCGCAAAGTAGAACCCGTAGGGTTATGGCGATCACAATAAAGCTGTCGGAATGAGCCGTCACAATGTCAAAACCCTAATGATATTGTGATGGAAAGATCACAATATTCGGATGGAGTAAAAATAAGCATAAACCCGAATAAGCACTTTTCAAAAACTTAACCAATTCAATACTAGGAAGAACACAATAAGCTACGTATGCAAAATTTATCAAAACACTAAATAAGCAAAATTTATAAAATAAACTTTTAAAAGATTAAACTTTTACGAAAACCAAATCTAAATAAGCACAATATTGATAACTTTTAAAACTCTAAAGAAACAAACTTTGTAAAACTAACTTTAAAAAGACTAAACTTTTAAGAAAACTTAAAAGAAAATAAGCTAGATACGAAATAAGCCAAAAAGCATAATAAGCTTAAAGCTTAAATCGTATAAAAACTTAGATATGAACAAAAAGATAAACTTTTTGATCAAATAAGCATAAAGACTAAGCAATATGCATACTTAATCCGAATCAAGATTAAAATAAAAAACAAGAAAGGTAGAATAAGAAGGATAATGAAAACCTTAAACTTGAACTTGTAGATTAATGATTCCAAAATACAAGATTAAATGAAAGCTTGAACATGAAAAGAAAAGATGAAGTTTTCCTAGTGAAAGAAAGTTAAGCACTTTCTCTCTCTAAAAATTAAAACTACAAAAGAAAAATGAAGACTAACTCTAAAAATGAAGACAATAAGGACTATCTATAGTAGGAAGGGGTGTGGTGTGTTGCTTATTTCTTTCTCTTGTCTTCTCGTCTGTTAAATAACTTGCTTTCTCGACTTTGTCTCGGAATTAGTCGAATAATAACTTGAACTTGTCTTCTAATTTTCTTCTTTTAGTAGACTTGTTTCTTCGACTTTGTTAAACTTCCGTCTTTAGAATTTTTCTTCGATAAATCTTCAGAATATGCCTTTGACTTCCGTTCTTCTTGCACTTTTGATCTTTTGACTTCGTCTTTTGTCCTTTTCTTCGATAAAAGCCCGTGAAAGCCCGTGTTTTCTTCCTTTTTCATATTTTTATCCTGAAACACAATAAAAACACAAACCACGCATAATTCCGACTTTTATGACATAAAATACACGTTTTGGTCTTGTTAATATTGGTAATAAGTGGTAAAAGGATAAGTGTTTTCACACTTATTAAATCCCCTACACTTGACCATTGTAATGCCCTCATGAAATGCATTAATTTCAAAGCACGATTTACATTTTTCATCATAAATAACCCACCTTGGCCTTTATTAAATACTAAACACTGAGGAAACTAAAAAGATAGAAATATATACAAAACAAGTAAGGAAATCAAAGACTTACATTAGGGTTTTGGCATGTCATGAATGTTTATCACCCTCAAGTTTCATGTTCCCCAAACCAAGCTTATAAACGAGATCATTGTTATTATAAGTTAGCAAACGAACACAAACTCATGTGTCCCAATTATTTACTTAGACTCCCTTATTCCTAGGTGTATCTCTTATATTTTATTGTTGTCTTGAATGATCACGGGGATGCATTGTTGACTTATTTCGATAGTTTATTTAGGCCGAAAATAAAGTGGGACGATTTAATCTATAGTTAGCTAAAGGACAAAATCTTTTAAAACTGCTTCTCGGGACCTCTTAAAGTTCATATCTTGGCATAACTCGCTTCACGATTTGAGACCTTTCTCGGACCGATATTTTGCAGCGACTTCATACTTCAAATCTTGAGAGACGTTCTTGAAATTATGGTCTTCTCTTCATAATAGGAATTTCTTCACTTGAAGTTTTTGAGAGATTCTTCATACTTGGACCACCAATTCTTCATTTTTCTCCAATCTTTATTTTGGATTTTGATATACAACGATCCGCCTCCTTTTAGGACTTGGATCTATTTATCCTCATACCTTGTTAGGGTCTTTTTGGATAGACTTCTCCATGATCTTTAGGGGAGTATTTGCTTTTCGTCGTGTGTCTTGATCCTTTATATTGATTTTTGATAAATGAATCTTCACATCACTTTTGGATCTTTAGCAACAAAATGTAGCCCTCATGCCGTGTTAGGGCCTTTTCGGACTCACCAATCTTCGCATCCCGCTTCAATAAGCTATGCCTTGGCTATGAACTCTAATTAATACTGAGCAACTTTTAAACGATCTTGGGAAAGAAGCTAAGTAACTTTTCAAATCGTATGACCTTGTTTATTGCAATTAAATTTATTAACAAGCGATGGGAGAAGAAGCTCATAATCAACTCACATAAATTCATGAAAGAATACCAAACTTATAATTGACTCTATCATCTCTCGTTCTCCACAATTTAAAATCTCAAAGAATGGCACTCGTGGATGCTTAGCCAATTAAATCAAAGTTTTAGGTTTTCAAGTCATCTATAGGATCTTGCAACTTCTTAGACTTTTACAAGTTTAGAATTCGCATTTTAAAGTTCCCTTGATAAACGACTTTCTAGGATCAATTATAGGAACTCGCAAAAAGTTCTTGTTCTTAACCCGTAAGAGTTAAGACTTTCGCGTTTTAAAGTTCCCTATATAAACGCCTAGCAAAACTTGACTTAAACACGTTAAGGATACTAGCTAGAGTAAACTTGGATAAGTAAACTCGGGTTGAGTCAATAGATTCATGACGTTTGAAAAATTAAAACCACTTTATTAAACTTTATTTTAGCAAAGAAAGTAAACAACGATAACAAAGGAAAAACTCTAGGCCAAAATAGATTAAAAATTTTGAAAAATGTGGAAAAATTAGATTTTCCGGTTAAAATGAGGGCAAATTAATGAAAACGACCACTTAACTTCGATAGAAGTCCCCCCTACACTTGGTATAAACATTGTCCTCAATGTTTAACCATGTGGGAGTAAACTCCCCTACACTTAGGACATTGTGCACTTTGTTTAAATCTTCCTAAGGAAAGGACAACTATAGTGATTTCAATGTGAACATATAAGATATGGAATATTGAATCACGACAATTTAGGATAGAGCTGGGAAGACGGGAACACGGGTTCATAGGTCGTAAAATGTCATCAAAAGTGCTCTTTGAAGCTTTAATCCCTTCACATCATAAGAAACAAGACAACAACCCCTATGTAGCTCCCCCTACACTTATTATGAAAACGGGTAAAGGATAGATCATCGGGTTGCCTCCCGAGAAGCGCTTGTTTTTGTTAATCGAGTCACGAGCCTGACTCGACCCAGAACTAATTCAAGGGAAACGTGGTGAGGGATGGGATCATCTCATGAGAGATGTCCTCACCAAAGTACAACTTCACACGCTAGCCATTCACTTTAAAATTAGGCCCATTTGGTTGAGAAAGCTCAATGGTGCCATAAGGGAAGACTTTGGCGACGGTGAATGGACCAGACCAACGGCTCTTAAGCTTGCCCAAAAAGATTTTCAACCGAGAGTTAAAGAGTAAAACTTGATCACCAATGTGAAACTCTCGGTTCTTAATCCTAGAATCATGAATGAGCTGGGTTTTCTCCTTGTAGATCAATGAATTCTCATAAGTTTCATTCCTTAGTTCATTAAGCTCGTTGATTTGAATCTTCCTAAGATCATCGACTTTGTTGATATCAAAATTAGCCTATTTCAAGGCCCAATACGCCTTATGCTCCAACTCAATAGGGAGGTGGCATGCCTTCCCGTACACAAGACGATATGGAGTGCAACCAATAGGTGTCTTATATGCGGTACGGAAAGCCCACAAAGCATCATCTAACTTATCGGCCCATGAGGCACGATGCTCTCCCACAGTTCGCTCTAATATTCTCTTGAATCCACGGTTAGAAATCTCGGCTTGACCATTTGTTTGTGGATGATATGCGGTGGAAAGACGGTGATTGACACCATACTTAGCCATGACTCGAGCAAATTGATCATTGCAAAAATGAGTCCTACGGTCACTGATGATTGCACGAGGAACACCGAATCGTGCAAAAAGTTGTTTAAAAAGTTCACAACCACCCTCGCATTGTTTGTAGGGAAAGCCTTTGCTTCAACCCCATTTAGATACGTAGTCAACGGCTACGAGGATGTACTTGTTCCCTTTAGATGATGGAAATGGCCCCATAAAGTCGATGCCCCATACGTCAAAGATTTCACATTCTTGGATGAAATTTTGAGGCATCTCATCTCTATGTGTGATCTTGCCTTGTCGTTGGCAAGCATCACAATGCTTAACCATTTCGTGTACATCACGATAAATGGTGGGCCAATAAAATCCAGAGTCGAAAACTTTCTTCGCGGTGTAATTAGGACCAAAGTGACCACCGGTGGGTCCTTTATGGCAAGCTTCTAGGATTAATAAAGCTGCCGGCCCATCAACACACCGACGAATGACAAGATCCGCACATTGTTTGAAAAGGTAAGGGTCGTCCCAAAAATAGTGCTTAATGTCTTTAAAGAACTTTTTCTTTTGTTGGGAGGTTAACCCTTCCATGAGAATTCTACCCGCCAAATAGTTTGCAATGTCCGCAAACCATGATGTTTCATCAAGATTGGAGTTAATAGACATCAAGGCTGGGGAAAAGAGTCATTAATATCTTGATTTGGGAGCTCCCCTTGATAAGGATCCTCAAGTCTACTAAGATGATTCACGGCTAGGTTTTCTGCTCCCTTTTTATCACGAATTTCAATTTTGAATTCTTGAAGGCGTAAAACCCAACGAAGAAGTCTTGGCTTGGAATCTTGTTTGGTTAACAAGTACTTCAACGCGGAATGGTCGGTATAGACAATGGTGGTGGAAAGAACAAGATAGGTTACGAAATTTTTCAAAAGCATACACTACAGCTAAAAGCTCTTTTTCGGTAGTGGTATAATGCAATTGAGCCCCCGTCATTGTCTTGCTAGCATAATGGATTGGTTGGAAGTGTTTGTTTAATCTTTGTCCCAAAACCGATCCAATAGCAAAATCGCTAGCATCACACATCAATTCAAATTATGGGTAACCAAGACCGGTGCCTTAGTTAATTTAACCTTAAGAAGATTGAAAGAGTCAATACACTCTTTAGAAAAGATAAAAGGGGTATCTTTTTCCAAGAGATGGGTCATCGGGCGAGCGATTTTAGAAAAATATTGAATGAATTGACGATAGAAGCCCGCATGACCAAGGAAACTTCTCACACCCTTCACGGTTGAAGGTGGAGGTAATTTAGCAATCACATCGACTTTAGCACGGTCGACTTCAAGACCGGCTTTGGAAATTTTATTTCCCAGAACAATGCCTTCTTTTACCATGAAATGGCATTTTTCCCAATTAAGAACGAGACGAGTTTCTTCACATCTTTTAAGCATACGTTCTAAATTGGCAAGGCACGTAGAGAAAGAATCACCATAGACCGAGAAATCATCCATAAAGACTTCCATAGTTTCTTCAACCATGTCATGGAATATAGCCATCATACACCGTTGGAAAGTCCCGGGAGCATTACATAAGATGAAAGCCATTCTTTTGTAAGCAAATGTTGCATAAGGACTAGTGAATGTGGTTTTCTCTTGGTCTTTTGGATCGATGGGAATTTAAAAATACCCGGAGAAACCATCTAAGAAGCAATAGAAGTCATTACCCGCTAAACGCTCGAGCATTTGATCCATGAAAGGAAGAGTAAAATGATCCTTATGAGTGGGATCATTGAGCTTGCGATAGTCGATGCAAACACGCCAACCCGTGACAAGTCGAGTAGGAATCAACTCGTTGTTTTCATTGGGAACAACGGTTATTCCGCTTTTCTTATGCACACAATGGACGGGACTAACCCATGGCGAATCCGAAATAGGGTAAATCATTCCGGCATCTAGATGTTTGATAACCTCTTTCTTGATGACGTCATGAATTTTTGGATTAACCCTTCTTTGGCTTTGGATTGCGGGTTTAAAGTCATCCTCCATGAGAATTTTATGAGTACAAAAGTTCGGATCAATTCCGCGGATATCAGAAATTTTCCAAGCAATTTCTTTCTTATGATTCTTCAGCACGTCGATAAGTCGAGATTTTTCATCTTCTTTCAAGTCCTTTGCAATGATGACGGGTAACTTCTTATTGTCTTCAAGGAAAACGTATTTGTAAAACCCGCATGCTTTTACCATGAATAGTACCCTTAAGATCGTATGTACTAGATTAAAACTTTCCTTTTATAGTACGATTACGTTTACGTGTTAGGATTTTACGTATTAGGTACGTGTTAGAACACGATAAGTATTTATTACGCACGAACACGCAATAATTATTTAAACAATAATTAATCACGAACATGCGATCATGAAATCATGAACGTAATTAAATCACGAGCTACTATTAATTACGTATATATATTTATTACGAACACGAATAAATATATTAAGTCACGATCGATAACTAATTAAAACACGTAAATTACGAACACGAGAACACACGAGAACACACTATAATATTTAGACTCAGGAAATATATGGATTACCCCATGTGGGCCCCATACCACGAAATTAGGGAGGGAAGATGGGCTTAGCCCATCAATTTTTACTAAAACAAAGAATTAGGAAAAGATCACTACTCATTTTCACTTTACAGAGGATTTTTACAAAAACCTAAAAGTTCTTCCTTCTCC
This sequence comes from Glebionis coronaria, assembly GCA_025667525.1. Lineage (NCBI taxonomy): Eukaryota > Viridiplantae > Streptophyta > Magnoliopsida > Asterales > Asteraceae > Glebionis > Glebionis coronaria. The sequence continues at coordinate 480,383,795 of CM046878.1, forward strand.
TTCTTTTTCTCCTTTGGCCGCCACCCATAAACACACCAAAGGGGTGTTTATTTGATTTTTGATCTTGGATTTGGTGCTAGTGTTCGGGTTTGTTCATCCTTGTTTAGATCCACGCATTCGGTAATTCTTTTAACCCTTTTCTTTTGATTTGATCTATTAAATAATTAAGAACATGATGTGTTTTTTTTAAAAACCTAATCAAATCATAGATCTAACATGAAATTGGATTCGGAATAAATAAAAAAGGGTGTTTTAGGGGTGTTTGTTCTTGGCCGACGCCTAAACCGAACCCGAGGTAGTCTCAGTTTGGATATTCGACCACCACCGAGACCATATGGTCTCGGTTGGTTGGTGTGGGTCCCACGGCAGCAACAAGACAAAGGGAACCCCGAAGTGGTTCGGGGTATGGTGTAGATTTCATGTCCGGTTCATGGTTCTTAGTCAAGAATCGGTTCACGGTGTATGTTAAGATTATTATTTTTTATAATCTTATGTTAAAATTAAATTAATAAACATGACATGATTAATTTAATAACATGACTTAGCTTATTTTAATTATTAAAATCATGAAATTATTAACCTAAGTATTTTATATTTTTAGACTTATAATTAATTAATTATTTAAAAACCATGGTTATAATTAATTAATTAACATGACTTAGGTTATATTATTAATAAATAATAATACATGGTTTAACCAAAGTATTTAACTTTATTTAATTAAAAACATGATATACTTTAATTAAATATTTTAACCTATAGTTTATTTTAATTACATGAAATAATTAATAAACTATGCATTATATCATATAACTTAGAAAATAATCATGAAAACACTTAGGCTTATATACTTAGCTTATTTAACCAGCTTATATCTAATTATGGAAACTTTCTATTTTTAGAAACTTATTAAAATAAGGCAGTTAATCTATTTATGGAAACTTTCTATTTTTAGAAACTTATTTATTTCAGGATGCTAATCTATTTACGGAAACTTATTTAATTAAGACAGCTGATCTATTTATGGAAACTTTCTATTTTTAGAAACTTATCTATTTTAAGCAGTAATTCTATTTTTGGAAACTTTCTATTTTTAGAAACTTTATATTTTTGGAAACTTTCTATTTTTTGAAACTTTCTATTTTTGGAAACTTTCTATTTTTGGTAACTTTCTATTTTTGGAAACTTTTTATTTTAGGAAACCTGCTATTTTTGGAAAGTTACTTATTATTACACAGTAAGTATAATAATACATGAAATACCAGAAACACTTAATCAGAGTAAACAGAATATAAGATAAACATAGTTTAAGGCTTAAAACAGTAAAACATGGTAAGAACATATAAAATAAGCTAAGACATGACATAAAACCAGTTACGTATTTAGTAAGCAGATACTTATTCATGTATGTATTTATGTAGCACTAGTGATACGGAAGTAGGATTCCTCTCAGTTCACCTTCTTCGTTCACTAGACATAAGGTACGGATTCCCGTCCTTTAAGTATGGACATTCTTTCCTTATTTGGATTTCCCGTATGCAGCCAAATGTTTTCCCGTAGTATAAGTTACGTGTTTGATTTGCTTATGTTTAATTAAGAATACCTATAGCCATATACATGCATGACCAGTTTCACCTAATTATGGAGGTACCATAATCATAACATTAGAGGCACTGATGTTATGACTTCACCACGGCGGAGTGATTGCTCGTGGCGTCCCTTCAGCTTTTGGCCATTTATATTATATTTATCATGTGGGGCGTATGGGTGCATCCTAGTTACATGTTTCAGTCAGGATTTCATGGTGAATGTGGTGTGTGCCTTGCATCCTTCACAAGGAGCTGATCCCTCCTACCCAGAACCAGTATATTAAATTAGAGGCAGCCCCTCTAATTTGTATGATGAGGTCACCCCTCCAAGTATTCATGCACGGTGGATTTTCATGACCTATATTGGCTAATGGTAAAATATGTTAAACAGTTTTCATAAGATAAACATAAGGCTTTTTAAACTATAAAACCAGTTTTATGAACATGTTCCAAGTTTTCCAGGACTTATACATTTCCACTGCTATTAAGTCTCTATTATGTTTTAGTCACTTATACTATGTCTATATCCGTGCACTGAGCATTTTGCTCAGCCGTTACTTTCCTTTCCATGTCCCAAAACGGCAGGTACCCTAGGAAAGACTCGAGCATTTAGAGGACGTGCATAGGATGGAAGCTGCTAGAGACTTCTTTTCCTTTTTGCCTTCATATACTTATGCTTGCTTAGTCTTTCACTCATTTCTTTTACTTTATTATGTTTTGGGCTTATGTTTGGGAACCGATGTTTGATTCCGGTTATCCCTATGGTCATGTAATGTTTTAGACATTTATCCTTGTATGCTTTGATGACACGCCATAATCACACGTGACATTCTATTTATAAAAAATGAGGTGTTACAATTATGGTATTAGAGCCAAGGCTTTGACCTGTAGGCTCTAAAACTCGACCTGTGACTAGTGGGTAGTCACCAGGAGCTTCCTAAGCCAACGTTTGTTATTCCATGTATTGATGTTTTCAGCGCATTGTTGTTTTAACCATGACGTTTTCAGCACTGTGAGGTTTTAACCTTGATGTTTTCATCGATATTGTTTTACTAATATGGATGGACAACTGTCATTCATATTTAGTTATGTGTCATTGTTCATGCATAATGTTCCTCGTGAACTGTGGCTATGTGGACTAAACCCTAGTAGTTCATAATTAGTAACATAAAATTTTTCTGATAAGTTTTGACAGATGAGTTTCATTTATTTATGTTTCATGTATCATTGTTGCAGGGATTATGACTAAGTAATGGTTGGTACAGGATTGGCCCTATTTAGTCGCATGTGCTTTTATCGAAACTTTTAACTTTGGGACCGACCCATAGGCGTCCCCTCGCCATGCCTTTTGTTTTGGGACCGACCCATAGGCGTCCCCTCGCACATACAAAGGATTTTATAAACTACATTACGCATCCATGCACTGTTTTTCATGCATAAAATTTTTCTCATGATTTATTGGCTTAAATTTTTTTTCATGTCTCTTCATAAGTTATTATGTTTTTATGTCAAGTATGCTTTCATACTGTCATGGTTAACTTCGGTTTCATGCTGATTATGTTATACACTCCTTCACATTGAATTGTTCCATGTTCTTCATAATGACTTGGTCTTCACGTGATTATGTCTTACGTCTCTTTTGTTATCTTTGCTTCCATGCAAGACACTGTTGGAATTCATGTAAATTCTGCTTTCATGATAGTCATGGTTGGTTTTCACTGATCATGCTTTCAGGCAAATCATCTTGAATTTTGTGTAACCACACTTTAACGTTTCTCTATGCAACCAGAAAGAGGTGTATATACTGGCATTGCAAGGTTATCATGATGGTTTTCCTAACCGTTTAACCGATATACTTCCTTAAATCATGACAAATGATCGACCCCATACCGATCATTTCATGTGCATTCCACGTGTACTCCACGTACCGTATTTCATGTGTATTACACGTACCGCAATCCATGTATATTCCACTTAAAATACTTCACGAGTATTCGCTAGTCGATTCTAAATCACCTCAGGCGTATTTTCTATTGCTAATATTCTACAAGATTGCTGATGCCGCTCATAACTTGGAGATGTTACTAAAGGTTGATGTTGTTGACGTTCGGAGACGCTACGAGATGCGGATGCTGTTCACAACCTGGAGATCCTACTAGACGAAGACAAAGGCGTCGGAGCAAAGCAATTAGACGAGAAGATGCTTCACCATCAGACAATTTCCATCAATCATTGTCCCTAATTCTTAGTTACATGTCACACGTCATTCGGCTGTCATTTCAGCCATATTAGTGTAAACCGGTACCAGCCGGCCACTCAGCTGAATAGTTACATGAATCACGGTCATGAGAATGACCATCATGGAACTGACAGACAGGACGATAGTAACCACTACTATGACAGAAACCATCCTAGAAATCGCAACCGAGGCTCCGGCCGCGGACGTGATCAGACATACAAAAGATCAGTAGTCCAACCGATCCGCCAAGTCTAGCATAATAACCTAATATTGTAATTCTATTGTTTTACGTCTCGAGATACATGTGAAGACATCAGTCAAGACACATGTCTCACGTATACTTCTGAAGACACATGTCAAGACATCAGTCAAGACACATGTCTCACGTATACTTTTTGAAGACACATGTCAAGACATCAGTCATGACACATGTCTCACGTATACTTTCTGAAGACACATGTCAAGACACCAGTCAAGACATATGTTATGCTTATAGTTCTAAGACACGAGTCAAGACACATGACTCACGTCCAACTATGGAACATTTCTTAGAAACTCGGGGTACCCTCCAAGGGTATATCCATTCTGTTATGGCATGTATTAATCAAACCACAAGAATTTTAGTACCATTACCGGCGCATCAGTGGGAACTATCAAGTTTCACGATGACACTTTCATTTCTTGTAACCATAACTCGTAGATTCATGACCATGAAGGACGCCTTTCGTATTCCCACGTATACGAAGGTTTTCCTTCAGCTTAATGATGAGATCCAAGTTGCTAACGAATTTCCTTGGACATACACGAGATGAATTTTATCCTAATTATGGACTATGAACAGCACACCATGCTACGATTCATAATTATGTACAGTAATGTTCAGGCTCCTGAATACATTCAGCTTGATTTTTCCATCAGGAAAATCTGTACAAATTATCTATGCTTTCCAAGCACGTGCTTTGTTAGCCATGATTGCTAAGATTTTCTAGCTGTCAGTAACACACAACTACTAAAGTCCTTTTACGCATAACCAACGGATTATTCCAAAATTATTCCTTACACTCCAGAAGAACCTTCAATGAGAAGGACGGTAACATAAGATTATGTTTCGACTACCGTCGATTTTAACAAATCACCATTTACGACCGTTACTCTCCTCCATGTATTGATAAGATCGGATTCATGATCATGCTGCCAATAGTGACGGGTGAAAGAGCAGGACATGTCCGTGACTGCAATTTGTGCACGACTCGGTCATGCTAGATTTATCATTTTGATTTAGTCTCATCAATGCTCCAACAGCATTATGGACTTAATAAATTGAGTTTCCATGAACTCCTAAACAAATTCATCAGCGTTTTCATTGAGGATAACCTGATTTCCTTTAAGCCTAGAGAAGAACAGGAAGACCATATCTGCACTATGTTGCAAATTCTTGACAAGAGAAATTTTACCCTAGAAATTTTTTTCCAATATCAATTCTGTTTGATTACAGTGACATGCTGAATCACATTGGTTTCTACGGTTAATCTTACCATGACTCTGCTATGCGTAAAGGAGAGAACCCTACACTACATTAGGTGTTCTAGGAAATCCTACGCTAGGAGAAGTCTAGATTCAGAGACTCAGAGTTTCGCAACCTTCTATGTATCAAGTTTCTACGATGCAGGATACAGCTACGTCCATATCTATGTACCTGACATACCAACAGGCTAAGATAGGACACCAACAAACTGGGATGTTTCATCATCTGAAATTGTGAACTAACATGGGACAAGATCTCCACGGATTTTGGTTACCAGATTAATGCAAACTCAGAAGAAGCATGATGCTAATTAGGTAATTGCAAACAGTTTGATCAAGTCTGCAAAATCCTTACATCCGCAAGGATTTCAGAACCAACAGATTGATCGGACATGTTTCAGCCAAGGCTCATCCGATCACTTGGCAATTCCTTAGTTATCGGGTCAGACAAATATTCATAATCGTGCTCCTTATTTACTTCATGTCCTTGTTCTAATTTCACGACTTGCTTTCGCGCTCGCTTCATGACACTATTCACGTTTATGATGGTATCTTGGCTTACGACTTTACGTTCATTTTGTTCTCATTCTGAGGAGTTTTGCAAGAACTTGAGAGACCAGACCCAAGTTTAGCATAACCCTCCATCATCAGATAGACGTTTCACGTCATATTCCACGTCTTACCTTGTAGCGTTTGCCGTTACCGCCATTGTATTCTATGATCATGATATGTTTCACATGTCATGTTCATTCCACGTTCCTCATATCATGATCAAGATATGTTACACGTATCATGGATCACGATATGTTTACTCATACTACACTCGCCATATCTCCACGTAGCACGTTCAAAATTTTTCACGTATCACGTTCACAATTTTTCACGTACTACGTTTCTTTATGTCTCGCGCATCGTTTCAAATTATCAGTTAAATCAGATTGTCTTGCATCGTAACTTTTCAGTTACCCTAGCACGTTAACTCTTATTTTCCTCGATCGAATTTAGGGGATCTACCTTCCGTTGATAACCAAGAATTTCTTCGTATTCCAAGTCAAGGTCAGGAGGACCAATATTTATCATTTGTGTCAAGATCTTCTGAAGGAACCGTTCCAAGAGGGAGGCCACTTGGAAACGGACAAGTTCATCTGGACTTTTATCCGTTTTCTCTCATCAATTAGATATGTCCTTTCAGTCACGTCACGTTTCATGTCCTTTCAAGACATGTCACGTTCCACGTTCCTTCTACCATGTCACCTGTACGTTCATTAATCTTACATACTCTCTCAGTTTGATTCGGGTATGTTTCTCTTTCAGTTACGTTATCTATAATTCGGGGACGAATTATTCTTTTTAGGGGGGAAGAGTTGTAAAACCCGCATGCTTTTACCATGAATAGTACCCTTAAGATCGTACGTACTAGATTAAAACTTTCCTTTTATAGTACGATTACGTTTACATGTTAGGATTTTACGTATTACGTATGTGTTAGAACACGATAAGTATTTATTACGCACGAACACGCAATAATTATTTAAACAATAATTAATCACGAACATGCGATCATGAAATCATGATAATTAAATCACGAGCTAATATTAATTACGTATATATATTTATTACGAACACGAATAAATATATAAAGTCACGATCGATAACTAATTAAAACATGTAAATTACGAACACGAGAACACACTATAATATTTAGACTCAGGAAATGTATGGATTACCCCATGTGGGCCCCATACCACGAAATTAGGGAGGGAAGATGGGCTTAGCCCATCAATTTTTACTAAAACAAGGAATTAGGAAAAGATCACTACTCATTTTCACTTTACAGAGGATTTTTACAAAAACCTAAAAGTTCTTCCTTCTCCTTCTTTTTCTCTTTTGGCCTCCACCCATAAACACACCAAAGGGGTGTTTATTTGATTTTTGATCTTGGATTTGGTGCTAGTGTTCGGGTTTGTTCATCCTTGTTTAGATCCACGCATTCCGTAATTCTTTTAACCCTTTTCTTTTGATTTGATCTTTTAAATAATTAAGAACATGATGTGTTTTTTTAAAAACCTAATCAAATCATAGATCTGACATGAAATTGGATTTGGAATAAATCAAAAAGGGTGTTTTAGGGGTGTTTGTTCTTGGCCGCCGCCTAAACCGAACCCGAGGTGGTCTCCGTTTGGCTATTCGACCACCACCGAGACCATACGGTCCCGGTTGGTTGGTCTGGGTCCCACGGCAGCAAAAAGACAAGGGGAACCCCGAAGTGGTTCGGGGTATGATGTCGATTTCATGTCCGGTTCATGGTTCTTAGTCAAGATCCGGTTCACGGTGTATGTTAAGATTATTATTTTTTTATAATCTTATGTTAAAATTAAATTAATAAACATGACATGATTAATTTAATAACATGACTTAGGTTATTTTAATTATTAAAATCATGAAATTATTAACCTAAGTATTTTATATTTTTAGACTTATAATTAATTAATTATTTAAAAACCATGGTTATAATTAATTAATTAACATGACTTAGGTTATATTATTAATAAATAATAATACATGTTTTAACCTAAGTATTTAACTTTATTTAATTAAAAACATGATCTACTTTAATTAAATATTTTAACCTATGTTTATTTTAATTACATGAAATAATTAATAAACTATGCATTATATCATATAACTTAGAAAATAATCATGAAAACACTTAGGCTTATATACTTAGCTTATTTATCCAGCTTATATCTAATTATGGAAACTTTCTATTTTTAGAAACTTATTTAAATAAGGCAGCTAATCTATTTATGGAAACCTTCTATTTTTAGAAACTTATTTATTTTAGGCAGCTAATCTATTTACGGAAACTTATTTAATTAAGGCAGCTGATCTATTTATGGAAACTTTCTATTTTTAGAAACTTATCTATTTTAAGCAGTAATTCTATTTTTGGAAACTTTCTATTTTTGGAAACTTTCTATTTTTGGAAACTTTCTATTTTTGGAAACTTTCTATTTTTGGAAACTTTCTATTTTTGGAAACTTTATATTTTTGGAAACTTTCTATTTTCGGAAACTTTCTATTTTTGGAAACTTTCTATTTTTGGTAACTTTCTATTTTTGGAAACTTTCTATTTTAGGAAACCTGCTATTTTTGGAAAGTTACTTATTATTACACAGTAAGTATAATAATACATGAAATACCAGAAACACTTAATCAGAGTAAACAGAATATAAGATAAACACTGTTTAAGGCTTAAAACAGTAAAACATGGTAAGAACATATAAAATAAGCTAAGACATGACATAAAACCAGTTACGTATTTAGTAAGCAGATACTTATTCATGTATGTATTTATGTAGCACTAGTGATACGGAAGTAGGATTCCTCTCAGTTCACCTTCTTCGTTCACTGGACATAAGGTACGGATTCCCGTCCTTTCAGTATGGACATTCTTTTCTTATTAGGATTTCCCGTATGCAGCCAAATGTTTTCCCGTAGTATAAGTTACGTGTTTGATTTGCTTATGTTTAATTAAGAATACCTATAGCCATATGTTAGGACTCATGGATTTAGAAGTTACTCCTGGTGAGTTACAGTTCCTACTGGAGTACTTCGTTACTCCTGGTGTTACAGTTCCTACTGGTAGTATTCTTCGTTCCTCCTGGTGATACAGTTCCTCCTGGTCGTATTATAAAGTTGATAGAAGATTGTAGAAGATAAGATCAAGGAAGATTGTAGAAGATATGATCAAATATTTAGTCTTCCTATCCATATGGAAAGTATTAAAGATATTGATTATGATGAGGAGGTTACAAGATTATTTAGGAAATAATTAAATAGTATTAATGTATAATACTTTGGAAAGTATTAATTATGTTGTAACCACCTAGGACCCCTTGCACTATAAAATGAGGTCCTAGGGTGTAGAGATGCACACACTTCTTCACACACATATTCTCTACACATTTCTCTCATTGTTTATTATAGCTTCAAGGTTGTAAAACCCTATCACTATTAAGAGTGATCGTATTAATATATTGAGGCTTGGATGTTTGGTTATTTCTATTGTTCTTATATATAAAGATTGGTTTCCGCACACTCTTTGTATTGTGATCAAGGCTTCAAAGATCCTTCAAGTAGTAAACCCAACAAGTGGTATCAGAGCCTCGTTGAGAAGCTTTGATTGAGAAGAACAAGATTCATACATCCGTGTTGCCGAAGAAGACATGGCGTGCAGAACTTCAATCCCAGACAATGAGGTAATTCTTATGACTGAATCTAAAGTTAGAGAATATAATGCTAAATTAAAGAATAATATGCATGCTTATAACAACTATGACTTAGGAATTAGTTATTCTGAAACATATGAACATGAATATTTAGAACTTCAAAAACAATATGCTGATCTGAATGCTGAAAATGACAAATATTATCTAGAAGTTCAAGCATATAAAAGTTCTCTTAAAACCTTGGAACAACAGAAAAAGTGGTTTCAAAAAACCCAATTAGAGTATGAAGAAAAGATTAGAGTGTTAAGTATAGACTTAGAGAACACATCTAATCTACTGAAATATTCTGAAAAGCTTAATACTGAGGTAAATAAAGAGAAGCAGGAGCTACAGACTAAACTAGATAATGCTTTGGCTAGGTTTGATAAATGGACAAGTTCTTCTAAAAACCTAATCAAATTAGTAGATAGCTCCATGTCTGGTAGGACTAAAGTTGGTTTAGGGTTTAGAAACTATATTGGGCCAAATGATGTTTTTGACTCCTCTTTGTCTAGTGTGTTTGACACTACACCTGAAGATGTGGAAGGTAGGCCTGTTTTCAATAGGTATAAACCAGCTGCAGAGATGCATGCTGTTCCTCCACCTATCACTGGGGAATTCATGCCTATATCGAACCACTCTGACTTTGATGAATCTCAAATCATATATGGTACAAGGTCCACTGGCTCAATTGAAACTATTTATGTGTCTAATGACTTTTTCTCTTGTAACTCTAGTGACAAGTCTTTAGAACCTAACACCAATGACCTTGACTCTTGTGAGTCTGACTCTAGTGTTGGTACACTTGAGTCTGTGCCTGATCCTGGTATAACTGAACCCATCACTAGTAAAAATGCCTCATGCAATTCTACCTTAAGTGCTAAATCACCCAAGTTCTACCCTCAATCTGTTTGTGCTAAGAATGACAGTAAAAGGAAAGCAGATAACCCTAGGAAAAACAATAAGAGTCCTAGAGGTAATCAAAGAGGTTGGAATGGCATGATGACTCGGAAATTAGGTGATAACTTTGAGTTCAAAATAAGGCTTGCTATGTGTGTGGTAGTTTTAGCCACTTGCAATATACTTGTAAACACAAGAGAAAGATTAATGATCAACAACAGATTAAACCGGTGTGGAATAACTCAAGACGGGTAAATCATAAGAACTTTGGTAGAGTTTTTCACCCCAATCCAAAAAGTAACATAATTTCACAACCAAGATGTTTTAATAATGTTAAAGGTACTAGGGTTGAGTCTGCACGATCCAAAAAAAAGGTTAATATTGTTAAGGCCTTAGCCCATTGGGTTTGGAAACCTAAACAAGATGGTTTACAACATGTCTCGAAATCAAATAGTACATCAAAAACCTTAACAAGATATGACTATGTTGATGTTTTGGGAAGATTCAAGTCTGTCTTAGCTTGGGACTTTCATAAACACTAATCTTTGTTTGGTTTGTGTTTATTTCAGCAAGTGTGATTATAAATTACTATGTTTTGTATTTTATATATTTGTGTGAACTAACTTTTTGCAGGAAAAGAGAAGTTTAAAAAAAATAAAATAAAAAATAAAAAAATCTTTGATGGTGAATACTTTGCTCTGTTTGAAGGGAGGTTTTAGCTTAAGGGGAGGCTTGTTGTATGTATAACTGTGTATATTCTTGTGTTTTTCTGTCTAATCAATTTTACAGGTTGACATTGGTGCTGGTGGATATGGTTCCTCCTAGTAGAACTAAGTTGCTCCTAGTCGACCAATGGTTCCTCCTGGTTGCACTCATCCTGCTTCTGGTGGACCATTGTTCTTCATGATGCATTCTACGTTCCTGCTGGTTGACTCATAGTCTTTGAGTGGTTATAATTAAAAAAAAATAAAAAAAATAGAAACTTTCGAATCAAAATACCTTTGTATATATTTCACTTTTTGGGTTGTTTCTATTTGGTACTTAGGTGTTGGCTGCCCCCACACAACAAATGGTGCTCAACTCACCATGTTTCACAGACAAGAAAGAGTTGATTCACCATGAGGGTACAGCTCTGGTGTGATTCTCAAATCCGTTGATGGTTGCCAGGTTACCCAAAACTGGATGGTTTTCACTTGCCATGGTCCTAGACTAAAATGTGGCTAATCCAAGGGGGTACGGCTCTTGGTAAAGATTTTATCAAATCCATTGATAGCTATAATATCTTGCTCAAAGCTATAGGGTTTTCAACTCACCGATGCTTCATTCCTAAGAGTTGGCGAGTCCAGAAGGGTACGGCTTCTGGTAAAGACATATCAAATCCGTTGACGGCTGTGATGGTTTGCCTAAAATCATCAGGGTACCCCCACTCACCATTGATTCACGTTCTAAGAGTCGGGTTGGGTTCTTGTCTCCCAGGGTGATGTTTATTCCACCATAAAGACTTCAAAGATCCTTCAAGTAGTAAACCCAACAAGGTTTTAGCTTAAAGGGAGGCTTGTTGTATGTATAACTGTGTATAATCTTGTGTTTTTCTGTCTAATCAATTTTACAGGTTGACATTGGTGCTGGTGGATATGGTTCCTCCTAGTAGAACTAAGTTGCTCCTATTCGACCAATGGTTCCTCCTGGTTGCACTCATCCTGCTTCTGGTGGACCATTGTTCTTCCTGATGCATTCTATGTTCCTGCTGGTTGACTCATAGTCTTTGAGTGGTTATAATTAAAAAAAAATAAAAAAAATAGAAACTTTCGAATCAAAATACCTTTGTATATATTTCACTTTTTGGGCTGTTTCTGTTTGGTACTTAGGTGTTGGCTGCCCCCACACAACAAATGGTGCTCAACTCACCATGTTTCACAGACAAGAAAGAGTTGATTCACCATGAGGGTACGGCTCTGGTGTGATTCTCAAATCCGTTGATAGTTGCCAGGTTACCCAAAACTGGATGGTTTTCACTTGCCATGGTCCTAGACTGAAATGTGGCTAATCCAAGGGGGTACGGCTCTTGGTAAAGATTTTATCAAATCCGTTGATAGCTATAATAGCTTGCTCAAAGCTATAGGGTTTTCAACTCACCGATGCTTCATTGCTAAGAGTTGGCGAGTCCAGAAGGGTACGGCTTCTGGTAAAGACATATCAAATCCGTTGACGGCTGTGATGGTTTGCCCAAAATCATCAGGGTACCCCCACTCACCATTGATTCACGTTCTAAGAGTTGGGTTGGGTTCTGGTCTCCCAGGGTGATGTTTATTCCACCATAAAGACTGGCTAGCCCAAGAGCGAGTAGCTACTTGGTAAAGGCTTATCAAATCTGCTCATGTTACTGTGAAGATTCAACATGTGCAGAAGTTTTCAAGCTTTAAAGAAGTTCATCTTTTTAGTACAGAGCATCACTTTATGTTTCTTCTGGTGTTATCAAGTGAGATTGTTGCTGTTGTGGTTCATATTCCAATCCTCATGCTTATTGGTGACACATCTACTTGGAAACTTGAACTCAACAAAGTTAAATTCAAGTTTAGGGGAGGATTGTTAGGACTCATGGATTTAGAAGTTACTCCTGGTGAGTTACAGTTCCTACTGGAGTACTTCGTTACTCCTGGTGTTACAGTTCCTACTGGTAGTATTCTTCGTTCCTCTTGGTGATACAGTTCCTCCTGGTCGTATTATAAAGTTGATAGAAGATTGTAGAAGATAAGATCAAGGAAAATTGTAGAAGATATGATCAAATATTTAGTCTTCCTATTCATATGGAAAGTATTAAAGATATTGATTATGATGAGGAGGTTACAAGATTATTTAGGAAATAATTAAATTGTATTAATGTATAATACTTTGGAAAGTATTAATTATGTTGTAACCACCTAGGACCCCTTGCACTATAAAAGGAGGTCCTAGGGTGTAGAGATGCACACACTTCTTCACACACATATTCTCTACACATTTCTCTCATTGTTTATTATAGCTTCAAGGTTGTAAAACTCTATCACTATTAAGAGTGATCGTATTAATATATTGAGGCTTGGATGTTTGGTTATTTCTATTGTTCTTCTTATATATAAAGATTGGTTTCCGCACACTCTTTGTATTGTGATCAAGGCTTCAAACATCCTTCAAGTAGTAAACCCAACACCATATACATGCATGACCAGTTTCACCTATTTATGGAGGTACCATAACCATAACATTAGAGGCACTGATGTTATGACTTCACCACGGCGGAGTGATTGCTCGTGGCGTCCCTTCAGATTTTGGCCATTTATATTATATTTATCATGTGGGGCGTATGGGTGCATCCTAGTTACATGTTTCAGTCAGGATTTCATGGTGAATGTGGTGTGTGCCTTGCATCCTTCACAAAGAGCTGATCCCTCCTACCCAGAACCAGTATATTAAATTAGAGGCAGCCCCTCTAATTTGCATGATGAGGTCACCCCTCCAAGTATTCATGCACGGTGGATTTTCATGACCTATATTGGCTAATGGTAAAATATGTTAAACAGTTTTCATAAGATAAACATAAGGCTTTTCAAACTATAAAACCAGTTTTATGAACATGTTCCACGTTTTCCAGGACTTATACATTTCCGCTGCTATTAAGTCTCTATTATGTTTTAGTTACTTATACTATGTCTATATCCGTGCACTGAGCGTTTTGCTCAGCCGTTACTTTCCTTTCCATGTCCCAAAACGGCAGGTACCCTAGGAAAGACTCGAGCATTTAGAGGAAGTGCATAGGATGGAAGCTGCTAGAGACTTCTTTTCCTTTTTGCCTTAATATACTTATGCTTGCTTAGTCTTTCACTCATTTCTTTTAGTTTATTATGTTTTGGGCTTATGTTTGGGAACCGATGTTTGCTTCCGGTTATCCCTATGGTCATGTAATGTTTTAGACATTTATCCTTGTATGCTTTGATGACACGCCATAATCACGCGTGACATTCTATTTATCAAAAATGGGGTGTTACAATATTCGAGATGAGACGGTAAATCCTTAAGCTCTAAATTCGGAGGATTGTCGATGGAAGGCGTAGTCAAATTCGGGTCATCGATAGAGATTTCCTTAGGAGAAGCTGGAGAAATATGGTCTTCATTGAGAAGTCTCTCAATGGTACGAATGTATTCTTCCAAATAGGTGGGAGAATCATCATATTGTAAGTCCACATCCCCTAAAGTTGCTTCAAATTCTTTCAAAAGGAAATCACTTTCTCTAAATGGAGTTAGTGAGGGAGCAATAGAGGCAACGATCTTAACAATGGGTAGAGAAGAAGAAACACTTTTACAAGCTTCTTTGAAATGCTTTTCACAAGCCTCATCAAGTACGTCAATGAAATTAACGCTCTCGTGATCATAAGGTTGCTTAGAAAGTTTACACATGTTGAAAACGATTTTATCGTCACCAACTCTCATGATTAATTCGCCCGCGACAACATCGATGAGAGTGCGACCGGTCCTCAAGAATGGACGCCCAACGATTAATCGAACACGGGGATCCATCTCGTAGTCAACGACAACAAAATCCGCCGGAAAGGTGAATTTGTCGACACCGACGAAGACATCATCGGCTATCACCACCGGATAAGCAACCGTATGGTTAGCTAATTCCAATATCATTCGTGTGGGGACTATCTCGGGTAGAGACAATTGTTTCCAAACGCTTAAAGGCATTAAGTTGATACTAGCACCTAGAAGCTAGGGCCATACAATTCTCTACCCCAGGGAAGTTGTAAGGAATGAGAAAATGACCCGTATTACCAAGTTTGGTTGGTAATTTCCTTAAGAGAACCGCGGAGCAAATCTCATTAAGTTGGGTCTGAGCAGTATCAAGAAGTTTTTCCTTATCACTAAGAAGATCCTTAAACATTTTAGCATATTTAGTCATGTGAGCGAGAGCCTCGAGGAAAGGAGATGTTGAAATTCAATTGTTTAAACATTTTAAGAAAAATCGAAACTTGAATATCATCCTTGTTCTTCAACTTCTTTTTCCTCAGCTTTGAGGGGTAAGGTATATCGGGTTGAGACAAAGGCTTTGGAATGGAATTCTCACTCACATCCTTGGGTGTGGAGGGGTAGAAGTAGAAGGTGGAGGAATCGATGAAATAGGCTCGTTATCCTTTGTCACAATCACCGGTGTAGGTGGAGGAATCTCGGGTTCCTTTAAACCTTTTCCACTTCGAGTGGTGATTGCTTTCATCTCCCTCTTGGATTAGCAACGGTGTTACTCGGAAGAGAACCCGAACCAGAGGCTTGATTACTTGGGAAGAAACTAGCCATCATATCCTTTAAGTCATTCATTTGACTGCTCAAAGAGTTTCTCATATCGGCTCGAAGATCATTCCCTTGTTTCGCCATATCTCCTTTCAAGTTGATGATTTGACTTTGAAGATTCTTCACCAGCGCGTCATTAGTCCTCATGTGAGTTTCAACCTCGTGATTAAATGCGGTGGGTTAGTTGGAAGGAGGAGCATGGTAAGCAGGTGGTTGATAAGTGGGTTGTTGGTAAACGTGATTATTTCATTGAGGTGTATATGGGTTTCTTTGGGTTTGATATTGATTTGGAGCTCGAGTTTGGTTTTGATTGTTGCGGTTGAAATTTTTTTGTTTTTGAGGAGGAAAACCGGGTGGTGAAAGGAAGTTGTTTGAACGATAACTGAGCAAATTTCGATCACCTTGAGGACGAGCTTGATAGCCTCCCGTAGAAAAGTTACCGTTAGCAGCATACACATTTTCCGGATTGTCATGAGTAGAAGGACAATCGGTGTATGAATGAGAACCCTCGCAAATCTCACAAGAAGTTGCTACAGCTTTAGCTTGTTGAAATTGGTTTGTAGACATGGTTAAGAAGTTTTAGTTCATCTCGGCTATTTGGCGGGTAAGTTCGGTTATCTCTGGGTTTAATGAAGTAGAAGAAACATTGGCCCTCGGGTTATTCCTTGAAGAAGCGGATGAATACCAATTTTTGTGGTGAGTGGTCATGTTCTCTGTAAGCTCTCTACACTCCTCAAGTCTTCTCTTCATGAATGTACCACCGGCGGAAGCATTAATCGTATCACGATCACGAAAAGTTAAACCATTGTAGAAAGTATCAATCAAAGTAACGGGGAACATGTTATGGTTCAGACAACGGTCGATCAAGACATTATAACGTTCCCAAGCATCGAAAAGCGACTCATCAGGTTCTTGAGTGAATCCACTGATTTGGTTGCGAAGACTAGTGACATGGTTGGTGGAAAGTAGCGCGACAAAATTTTTTGAGTCATGTCATTCCATGTATGAATTGAGTTTTTGGGAAGACGATCAAACCATTTTTCGGCATGGTGGGATAAAGTATGTGGAAAAAGGTGAAGGCGAAGAAAATCCATGGAAACACCGGGAAATTTCATGCTTTGAGTGACGGTTATGAATTTGTCAAGATGTTTGTTGGCATCATCATCCGGTAATCCGCGAAAAGGACAAGCGTTTTGAACTTGCTGGATCATGTGATGCTTCAACGAAAATTCAGGAGCCGTGATTTGCATCGGCGCAATCGGTCCTCCGCGTCCGTTCATTGTTGGCTGACAAAGCTCCTCCATTGTGCGTAGGTCGGGTGGGGGAACATTGTTGTTGTTGTTATTCAAATTGGGGTGAGGTGGGTTGTTATTATTGTTATGTACACCAGCCATATCTAATTCTCTAAGAGTCTCGGGCTCAGAATAAGACGTAGATCGAGTACGCATACACTAAAAGGAAATAAAATATTTTTGTTTTTTTTATCTTTTTTATTGTTTTTTGGATTTTTGAAAATTTTATATTCTTTAGGATTTTTGAAAATTTTTGTGCTTGAAAATAACGTTCCCAAAAGAACGGATCCCAAAATCCAAATTTTCACACTAAAAACCGTTAATCTTTACGAAAGAGCCAGCAGCGGCGCCATTTGATATATTTATTTTGTATGTGCTCTAAAAGTGTTGTTCGTACTCGATTCAATCCGAATTGATCATGGTTCAAAGTGGAATAGTCGTTTTTGGTTAAGAAAAAGGGAAGTTTGGTTATCTATTTCTAAGTAAAAGGTAAATGCAAAAAGTAATAAAAATAAGCCAAAAACAAATAACTAATAATAAAGGAGCAAAACAAATAATAAAACGTAAATTAAAACAAAACAATTAATAAAAACAAAATTAAAAGAGGAAATTAACTTTCGATTTGAAAATAAAATTTACTTAATGAAAAAGGAGAAAATAAAACTAAGTGGCTACTTTAAAACTAAACGAGGTAAAAGCTAAAGCGGGCACTAAATAAAAGATAAAACTTAAACTTTTCGAAAAAATACTAATACTAAAAATTGACGAAAAATTCAACTAAAAATACGTGACTTTCAGAATTAAAATCGGAACAGCTTTCAGATTAAACTAAACGATTACGGAACAATATTAATAACTAAACAAGCTAGCAGGCAAGCTGCTCAAGCAGCCAAGCTACTAGCTCAATTTGGCGCCAAGAAAAAATAAGCATGCAGGCATGCATGTGTATCCATCGGAATGTTGTATGGCATGTAATTCTGTCGGAATGTGTATAGAAGAAAACTATCGGAATATTTGATAACAAAAAAACTATCGGAATAATTAATATAGTAACTATCGGAATATATGAGTGAAATATGTGTCGGAATATCGAATTGCAAAACTGTCGCAATGTTAAGACTGTCGTAATGTGAAGTATCACAATATGGAAAACATTTCACAATATGGCTGTTGAAAATTGGGCAGCGTTTCGTCGCAATATACCTTAAATCCCGATCGCAATCCACGATGCCATGGGAAATCGCAATCCTGGATCGGAATAAGGGAATATTAAAACACTTCGATCGCAAAGTAGAACCCCTAGGGTTATTGCGATCGCAATAAAGCTGTCGGAATGAGCCTTCACAATGTCAAAACCCTAATGATATTGTGATGGAAAGATCACAATATTCGGATGGAGTAAAAATAAGCATAAACCCGAATAGGTACTTTTTAAAAACTTAACTAATTCAATACTAGGAAGAACACAATAAGCTACGTATGTAAAACATATCAAAACACAAAATAGGCAATATTTATAAAATAAACTTTTAAAAGATTACACTTTTACGAAAACCAAATCTAAATAAGCACAAATTTGATAACTTTTAAAACACTAAAGAAACAAACTTTGTAAAGCTAACTTTAAAAAGACTAAACTTATAAGAAAACTTACAAGAAAATAAGCTAGATACGAAATAAGCCAAAAAGCATAATAAGCTTAAAGCTTAAATCGTATAAAAACTTAGATATGAACAAAAAATAAACTTTTTGATCAAATAAGCATTAAGATTAAGTGATATGAGCTTAAATAGTCATATCAATAGTATCTTTTGTTGGAAATACGTTTTACGTATATAGAAAGTCTCGGTCACTCCAACAATGTAGTTATAGGCTCGTAGTAATGTTAAGTTTCATATATTAAATAGCCCGACCCATGAGCATGTTCATGGGCCGGAAGCCCAAGTCCATTTAAGGACTTGGGGTATTTAAACCTCTTTCCACCATGGAAAGAGGTGTTGGTTGTTTTCATTTCACATGTTTAATATAGAAAAGTTCTCTCATTTCTCCCTCTAAGTTTCTCTCTCTAGAAAACATCAACCCCCATTGCTTCACAAAGATTATCATTGTTCTTCAATTGGTATCAAGAGCATGTGATGAGACATAGGTTCGTTTTTGTGTTGCGTATTGTTTTCTAAACATATCGTAGAGTGTTGGTTTGTTTTTGCTGAATCTTCAATTTTTTTTTTTGTGTTTGATCGTAGTTTAAAGTAGTGTAACATAGGGATTCGTGTTAAAGTGTTCTTGGTATCTTGGTTTTCGTTAAAACATCATCTTTCTTGGATCAAAAGTGCAAAAAAGGTCTTGTGTTCTTCATTCCGGAATTCAAGCAGAAATCTCCATCGGAAAGTACAAGTGAAAAGTGTGCTTCCATCGCAATAACCATAACCATCGGAAAGGTTTGGTTCTACTTTGCGATACTTGGATTTCATTACATATTCCGATCTGGACATTCCGATCGTACTTTGTGATCTGGGATTCCGACGGGTATAAGGAAGTTTTTTAAGTCGTTACTCGGCTTAAATTTTGTCAGCTACTTTGCGATCTGAGCATTCCGATCTGAATCATTCCGATAGGCCTTGCGATCTGAGTATTCCGACAGACTTTGCGATCTGAACATTTCGACAGCATTGCATTACGATCTAGGCATTCCGATACCATCATCATTCCGACAAAGTTACATTGCGATTTGAGCTTTGCGATCTGAAATCATTCTGACAGCCTTGCATTACGATCTAAGCATTTCGATAGTGAGATATTCCGATATGGGTATTCCAACAAAAAGAACATTTCGATAGAACATGTTTTTAGATACTTAGGGGATTTCTTCTACTTGGCAATTAATTTGGTAATTTGGTAAATTTTAAAAGCAAACACAACTACAACATAACAACACAAAAAACTCATAACCTTATTTCATTGTTCGATCATCTTTGATAATCTTGTTTAAGTGATCAAAATGAATCCGAGTTCATTAATGCCTCAAATGACATAACTTACGGATATTTCTGTCATTACGGGAACGGATAATCGCCCTCCAATGCTCATTAAAGAAGTCTTTGAAGCATGGCAAGGCCGTATGATGTCATACATTAAGGGAAAACCGACATATGGGAGGCTTATGGTCAAGTCAATTCTAAATGGTCCACTTGATTATGGTACCATCGTTGTTAACAATGTGACTCGACCACGGGAGTTTGAAGAACTTACACCAGCTCAACAACTTATTGCTGATGCAGACGAAAAGGCTCTTCAAACCATTTTCCAAGCTCTTCCACATGACATCTATCGAATGGTGAGTCAATATACGGTTGCAAAGGATTTATGGGAACGTCTAAAGGTTTTTCTACAAGGTACGTCTCTTACAAAACAGGAATGGGAATGTCAGTTGTATGATCTGTTTGATAGGTTCACGTACAACCCAGGGGAAACGCTTCACGACTACTACTTCAGATTCACTACTCTAATGAATGATCTGAATACATACAATCTCGTGATTGCTCCATTCCAGGTTAACACCAAGTTTTTGAATACTTTACCTCAAGCTGAATGGGGTGAGTATATTACCGATGTTAAGTTAACCAGGGATTTGCATAAGTGCAATTTGGATCAACTCTACGCTTTTCTACAGCAGCATGAGAAACACGTGATCATGCATCGTTCACCTCGAGGTATGTACCCTGATTCTCTAGCATTGATGGCTAATCAACCAAGCTTGTCATACAACAACACTCCTTATATCATGGGACACCAAGCTTATCATCCGTCACCGTACCTGACTCCAAGCTTCCCCCAATAT
The DNA here is from genome assembly GCA_025667525.1 of Glebionis coronaria. Classification (NCBI taxonomy): domain Eukaryota; kingdom Viridiplantae; phylum Streptophyta; class Magnoliopsida; order Asterales; family Asteraceae; genus Glebionis; species Glebionis coronaria. The sequence continues at coordinate 480,404,773 of CM046878.1, forward strand.
TCGATTCTACCTCAACCACCCACCTCACATCAGCAACAATATCGGTTTAATGCACCTTCTTCTCAGAGAGAACCACAAGCATCACAATATACCTCACAACATCACCCATATTCACCAGCAAGCATTGCACCTTATGGTCAGTCATCATACCCTTCTTATCAAGAAAATGCTGCATATCCATCAAGCTATTCTGACCACATGAGTATTCCTCAACAAGACCAAGCATTGTATTGTGATAATGATGAAGTTCCCATTCCTGAGTTCAAACAAGGAACTGACCCAGTTGAAGTGTTAGCCACTATGTCTGCTTATCTCACAAGGACATTGAGGAAACGAGGATTTAGAGGACCAGCTCCTACTAACAATCAGCTGAGGAATTCATCCAATTCTCGACAACAAGCTACCATTGATAATGGCAGGGTAATGGTTCAATCTATACAACTTAATCAGGGGAGACCCACTACATCAACCAATGCACGCATGGTCAATCCTGCTCCAATGGTTAAAACTCCTCCACGGGCTAATTCCACAGGTAAGTTGAGAATGATTACATGCTACAACTGTAAGGAAGAGGGTCACATGTCTAGGGATTGCACAAAACCCAAGAGGAGAAGGGATGGTCAATGGTTTGCAGAGAAGATTTATTTGGTAAACGCTCAGGCACAAGGACAGGAACTTGATGAAGAGGAGCTTGCATTTCTTGTTGATCCAGGGATTGCGGAACAAGAAGTCGTCACTACACAGAATGCAGCATACCAAGAAGATGATTTGGATGCTTATGATTCAGACTGTGATGATCTCCAATCTGCTCAGGCTGCTCTTATGGCAACTATCTCTTGCTTTGGGTCAGATAAAATATCTGAGGTACTAACTAATTCCACTGATACTAGTATTCAACCACATCAAGCTGGGCAAGAGGGTGCTGATCCAAATGAGTCTTCGGTGGTGATTCTTTCAAATGAGGAGACAAACAATGATAGCAATATCAATGCAAGTCCCCAGACTTTGAGTGAATCACAACCGGGAGTCATTTCGCATACGCATACTCCTGCTCAACAAGATTTGGTCATGGTTCCTGCAAATTTACTTAGCCAAATGAATATTGCACTATTAGAAACCCTAGCTAAGAATAAGAATTTGTCTGCTGAGCTTGCCTTGTGCAACGAAAAAGTTCAAACTTTGGAATTAGTTCCGTCGTCCAATGTTCTAACCAATCCCGAATATGATCATTTTCGAAACAAACAAATGGGTCATTTGCAAGAAATTGAAACCTTAAGAGCAGATCTTTCCAACGAACTTAAAGAAAAAGAGTTAGTGGTCACTAATTTTCATAAACGTCAAACGGATTTTGAGTTACTCGAGTCTAAAAAGAATGAAATGGAAATTAATGCAGCTAATAAGATTAGATGTTTAGATTATTTGCTTTTAAGACAATACGCTGCCTCTCAACTAGTGCACTTATTTGATGCTTCGTTTAGAGAATTTAACTTATCGCGTCAAAAAGGCCTTCCCCCTAACCCACGGTATGCAAGACAAGCTTTTATCAATAGTCCTAGACTTTATAATGCAACCCAATTCGGATTGGTCTTAGATCCGATTGTTACTTTCGAGGATCGCACAAATAAGGATCTAGTTGATGAGAATCGGTCATACAACTTTGCAAAATATCCCTAGTGTGATTATTTTAAAATGAATCAGGAGCTTGCAAAAACGGACTTTAGAATTCGCTTCCATATGGATAAAGATCTCATCACAGCACCAACCTACATGTTAAATGAAGAAAACCCTAGTACACTTCCTACACTTGTCAAAATGGAAGGACCTAAGGAAATTCCAAAGGACTTTCCACCTGTTAGCACTTTGTGGTTAAACTTGCAAGAGATTAATCAATACATTGCTAGTTTTGACAAGGTCATCCAGGAATGTACGACTTCAAATGGCCTAAACGCCGGAGAATGGGCTTTCGAACACATGAACGAGGTGTTTAAGAATGAGATCAATCCGTTTGTCGAAAGTCTTAAAGGAAGTTTTGCATCTCTTTCGGAAAATCTCGAGTTTGAAACTGCAGAAGTTCAAAAATTGTTTTATGAAATGGACACCGCTTACGAACTACAATTAATCGAAAAGGAAAAGATTTTATCCGAATATGACCGATTCTTGTCCCAAGTAATTTCGTGTGATGTGCTTACTACTGTAAATGTTAATTATTTGAATGAGCTTACATCCGCTATGATTAAATGTGATGTTGTGAATATAAATTATGATGATGTGTGTGATCTCTCTGTAAATGTTGTTGATACTGCAAATGAGGTAGATAATCATTCTTGTCACGAATCTAACGCTGAATTTTTAAAGCTTCAAGATTCTTACAATTTACATACAAAACGCTTTAATCAACTTGAACAACATTGTATATCTTTAGAATTAAAGCAACAAACTCAAAATGAGGATCTTTTGATAACAAATGGTTGTGAAAACAGTGTTGAGACGAGTGACAAGATGATTGAGATAGTTAAGGCATTAGAGGAAGAGATTATGAGATTAAAGAGAGATGTGTCATCAAATGAAACACTAAAATTAGAACTAGAGGCTGCAGAGTCTAAAAACCAGGACTTAGAAATTAGACTTTCGTCTATTCTAGGGGAGATGGATCGGGCAAGACAGGGACTATCCGCTCTTTATGGTTCAATAGAAGAACGCTTAGCTTTTAATGCAGCATAGCAACAATCTTATGTTGAACAACTGAACCAAAAGTGTGAGGAAATCTCTGACTTAAACATCCAGCTCATTGACAAAAACATGGTTTTGGCCGAGTTAAAGGAGACACTTCTTCTCACCCGACAAGAAGTTGTTAATAACTTAGCTACCAACTCTGCACCGTCCTCTAGTGCTCCAACAACCAATTCAGTAGTGCTTTATAAGAACCCGCTCCATAAGAAAAACCCGGTTACCTACGATGATTATATGAGGAATGCAATTAAGCATGTAGATCTTGTTAGGGATATTTTAGATGATTTGTATGCGTTAGATCCCTCAAGCAGTTACTATTATTCAGCTCATGAATATATTAAGCGTGTTCAATATTGCTTAGCATATTTGCAATACATAGGAAAACCGGGTTCTGTACTACTCACTAATCGACCCATTGCTGTAACTCCATTCAATAAGACCCCAGGAGCAAAACCGTCATTGGCACCATCAACTAAGGCACCGTTAAAATCTGTTGCTAATGTTCCCACTTTGCCTTCTACATGAGTAAAAGAGTCTACTAGGGCTAAAGGATCGCCACTCAAGAAAGATAAGATCAAACCCTCCACTAGTAGTACCATCAAGAAGAAAGTAGAAGCTCACCCTAGGAATGTTATTTCAGATTTAAATAAAAAGAATCATGTTGCTAAGACTAAAAGCTCTGCGCCTGTGCAGAAGTCAAAACCATTTGTGAATTCTAATTTAAAATGTTGGAATTGTAATGAATGCATGTTTTACCAACGTCATGATTTGTGTCTTATTGATCATGTGAATGAAATGAATGCCATTAGGAATGATGTTGAATGGAAGCCAACTGGGAGAACTCGTACCCAAGTTGGATGGCAATGGCGTCCCACTGGTAGGACTTTTACATTAGATGGAAAAATGTGCCCTTTAACTAGGAATGCATCCATTGAGGTTAGGTCTCAGCGTCCTTTGATTAGGCACACTAGCACTAAAGTATGGAAACCACGCCCTTTAATTAGGTCAGCCCCCACTATAGTGCCTATCAATGAAGAAATACCTCAGGATTTAAGCCAACTTGAATCTACACCACCAACTAGGAAGAAGGCTAGGAAATCTAAGAAACCTAAGGTTAGCAAATCTCAGATCATTAAATCTGTACCTGCTAATAATAAGGAACATTCAGATTCCGAAACCTATACATTGTCCTCGTCTGGTGATATTTTCAGGTGGTCCAAATCATCCTCTGGTATTTGGACTCCGGTTGCTCAAAGCATAGGACCAGAGATTGCTCGATGCTCCGAAATTTCGTCAGCAAATTTCTTGGAACGGTTAAATTTGGTAATGATCATATTGCAAAGATAATGGGGTATGGTGAATATCATATTGGAAATGTTACGATTTCAAGGGTATACTACGTAGAAGGTCTTGGTCATAATTTATTTTTAGTAGGACAGTTTTGTGATTCCAACCTTGAGGTTGCTTTTCGACAACATACTTGTTTCATCCGCAACTTGGAAGGAAAAGACTTGTTGAAGGGGTCTCGTGGTGCAAATCTTTATACTTTGTCCCTACAAGACATGATGGCCGCCTCTCCAGTGTGTCTTCTCTCCAAAGCATCTAAGACTAAGTCATGGTTATGGCATCGCAGATTATCTCATCTAAATTTTGATGCTATTAATCATTTGGCTAAAAACGAATTAGTTCGTGGTCTTCCAAAGCTCAAATTTCACAAGGACCATTTATGTTGTGCGTGTTCAAGGGGAAAAGTACCAAGAAATCATACAAGCCCAAAGCTGAAGACACCAATCAAGAAAAACTTCATCTTTTGCATATGGATCTTTGTGGGCCAATGCGAACCGAAAGTGTGAGAGGTAAGAAATTCATCCTTGTTATTGTGGATGATTTCTCCAGGTTTACATGGGTTAGATTTTTGCATACAAAGGATGAAGCACCGAAGGCTATCATCACTTTTCTGAAATTCATTCAGGTACGTTTAAATACTACTATCTGCCGTATTCGTACAGATAATGGAACAGAGTTCGTCAACCAGACTCTTCGTGATTACTATGAAGAAGTTGGTATCTCACATGAAACATCCGTTGCACGTACTCCACAACAAAAAGGTGTCGTTGAAAGACGGAATCGTACGCTTATGGAAGCTGCTAGGATGATGCTGATTTATGCGAACGCTCCATTGTTCTTGTGGGCAGAAGCTGTATCTACCGCATGTTTCACCCAAAATCACTCTATCATTCAGAAACGCCATGGAAAAACACCTTACGAGCTTCTACATAATCGTAAACCCGATGTTTCATTCTTTCATGTGTTTGGTGCTCTTTGCTATCCAAACATTAATAGTGAGAACTTGGGTAAACTTCAACCGAAAGCCGATATAGGTATTTTCATTGGTTACTCACCTTCCAAGAAAGCATACCAAATTTACAACCGTCGTCTTGGTAAGATAGTAGAAACTATGGACGCAGATTTCGATGAGCTGACAGCGATGGCTTCTGAGCAACGAAGCTCTGAACCCGCGCTTCATGAGATGGGAACCGGTGCTATTAGTTCCGGATTAGTTCCCAATAATCCTACTTCTACATCATTTTTACCACCTACAAGGCCCGAGTGGGATAAACTATTTCAACCGTTGTTTGATGAATTCTTTGATCCCCCAAATGATGAAGTTCCAGCACCTGTAGTGATAGCTCCAATCCCTGAAGTTGTTGCTCAAGCTAATGAAGCTTTATCTAATGCATCTTCAATCAACATTGAACCAGATGCACCTCTACCAAGTGATTCTCAAACTACACTTGAATCTTCACCCTTACTTGTGCCTAATGATGTGGAAGAGGACTCTATTGATCACGATTTGGCATATGCTCATCTACAAGAGCTTCCATTCTTTGGTATACCGATACCTGAAAATCCTTCAGCCGCGTCCACCTCAGAAGAAGCTCCTACAATCGTTCACTCCAGACCACCACGGATTGAAAATCACAGCACCAAATGGACAAAAGATCACCCAATTAGGAATATTTTTGGAGATCTCGATCGACCAGTCTCGACACGCCATCAATTACAAGAGAGTGCACTCTATTGCTATTTTGATGCATTTCTCCCCGAAGTTGAACTTAAAAACTGGCAACATGCTATGACTCAATCATCTTGGATTGAAGCCATGCAAGAGGAACTAAATGAATTTCAAAGACTTGAGGTATGGGAATTAGTTCCTCTCCCTGACAAGGCGAACATCCTTACTTTGTTGTGGGTTTATAAGGTTAAACTCGATGAGATGGGTGGAGTCTTGAAGAATAAGGCTAGATTGGTTGCTAGAAGATATAAACAAGCCTTGGGTATCGATTTTGAAGAATCGTTTGCTCCTGTTGCAAGATTGGAGGCTATTAGACTATTCCTTGCGTATGCTGCTCATATGAACATGATCGTCTATCTAATGGATGTGAAGACGGCATTTTTGAATGGTGAACTAAGGGAAGAAGTCTATGTTAGTCAGCCGGATGGGTTCGTTAGCACGGAGTTTCCTAATCATGTGTACAAGCTTAAGAAGGCTCTCTATGGGTTGAAACAAGCTCCACGCGCGTGGTATGATCTCCTTTCAACATATCTCATTTCGGAAGGCTTCTCCAAAGGCAAGGTGGACCCCACTTTATTCACTCTCAAGGAAGACAACGACATGATGCTGGTACAAATTTATGTTGATGATATAATATTTGCTGCCTCTAACATAGATTTGTCAAACCGTTTTGAGAAGATAATGTCCACACGCTTTCAGATGTCAATGATGGGAAAATTTTCATTTTTCCTAGGATTACAAATTTCTCAGAATCCTAGAGGCATCTTTATTAATCAATCCAAATATGCTCTAGAATCTTTAAAGAAATATAACTTTGAAAATTGTGACCCCGTGGACACTCCAATGGTGGAGAAATCCAAGTTAGATCTGAAACTCTACCGTGGAATGATCGGCACCCTTCTCTATCTGACTGCTAGCAGGCCTGATTTGCAATTTGTTGTATGTATGTGTGCCCGGTATCAGGCCCGGCCTACCGAAAAGCACCTACATGTTGTTAAAAGGATCTTTCGGCATCTCAAAGGAACACTTCATCGTGGTCTATGATATCTGAAAGATTCCTCTATTGCTTTAATATCATACGCAGATGCCGATCATGCTGGGTGTCAAGACACGAGACGTAGCACTTCTGGTTCTGTGCAACTCCTTGGAGACAGATTGATTAGTTGGTCTTCAAAAAGGCAGAAAAGCGCTGCAATTTCAAGCACGAAGACTGAATACATTGCCATGTCCGGTTGTTGTGCTCAAGTCCTTTGGATGAGATCACAACTAACTGACTACGGTCTTGGATTTAACAAAATCCCGATGTATTGTGACAACAAGAGCGCCATTGCCCTTTGCTGCAACTACGTTCAACACTCCCGGGCCAAGCACATCGACATTCGCTACCATTTCATTAAAGAGCAGGTGGAGAACGGAGTGATCGAGCTGTATTTTGTCACTACTGAGTATCAGCTGGCAGATATGTTCACAAAAGCATTAGATCGAGGACGAATCGAGTTTTTGATCGACAAGCTTGGCATGAAATCCTTCTCTCCAGCGACTCTCAAAGAGTTGGCAGAAGAATCAGCAGAATAGTGGTGGTAAACTATTCATGCGTATCCTTTGCTCGTGATCATGTATATTATTGTATATATATAAACCACAAAAAGAAAAATACAAAAATATAAAACCAAGAAAAACCATAAAAAATATAAAACCATAAAAAATATAAAACCATGAAAAACCATAAAAAATATAAAACCAAGAAAACCCAAAAATATTTTTCTTTTTAAATCGGGCATGTCTTTTAGTACGGTAATATTTACGGCCTTAGAAATGTCGATCAAAATTGACACGGCGCCATAAATAGAGTCCGTATAAAAGTTGTACATTTTTAAACATGCCCATAATGGCTTGTAGTTATTTCAGACTGCAACCCGCTTTTCGCATTAAAGTCACGTATTTCTTTTCAAAACGTTGGCTCACAACGGGAATTTATTTTCTCGGGCAAGGTTTACTTTAAAACCTTGTAAGGGATTAATTTTACTTTATAACTTGGTCTAACACAAATTTGTGTACGTTTCAGTGCACTTATTTTGTAAAAATAAGAGAAATCTTATTTCCACCAGAATCGTTCTATAAAATCACTTAACCGGCAAATGTCCTCATTAATAGCTGTGTCCTTAAAATCTTTGACTACAACTCTTTAAATAGAAAACGGGTCAGGGATTAAGGGGGAGCAAATATTAACTCTTCGTGGAAACAAATTTGGTCGTTAAAAGGAATTATCAGAAAATATTAGTTATTCTTCATCATCAGTTATGCTATGTGTGCCTTGTGTGATATATAATCTCATGAATAGGTTATTAAAATTTTGGCGTTAAGTATTTGTGGTCGTGTTTATGAGCGGGTTTATTTTTTGTTAAGTTGATTCATTTAACTTTAACTAAAACATTTTAAAACAGGGGGACCATTTTTTCACTTTTTGCAAAATGGTGGGTGTTTGACCAAACTTTGACCAAGTCAAAAACTTGTCACCCCCCCTTTCCCCGTCCTTACTGAAAACACAGAAACACATCTTCTTGCCGCCATTATTGCGACCTTGAAGCTCCAGTTGATTTTTTTTTATTCTTGACTTATCACTTGCTGCTTAATATCTAGGTATTCTATCGTGTTTAAATTGCTTTCATTTAATCCGTTTCATCTCAACACATCTAAATAGTAACGTTAGATCATATCCAAGATTTAGGGTTTCATGATTTTTGCTATGAATATGGTATTTAAGTGGTGGGATTTGTTAAGGATTCATAGATACACATTGGTTTTGCCCAGAATCTCTTAAAACATTGCCTAAGTTCCAGATCGAGAAGTCAACGTTTGAGATCGAATCCCTGTCACGGATTTCGATGCATATTACGATACATCATTGCGATGCCTGTCATTACGATGAGTCATTCCGATGACTCATTGCGATGGGCTATTGCGATGGGTCATTTCGATGGCTCATTGCGATGGCTCATTGCGATGTGTCATTGCGATGGTTCATTGCGATGGGCCGTTGCGATGGGTCATTCCGATGGCTCGTTGCGCTGGCTCATTGCGATGGTCATTACGATGGCTCATTGCGATGGCGTTTGCGATGGCGCATTCCGATGGGTCATTGCGATGGCTTTGCACTAGGTATTGCGATGGATAATATTGCGATGAATTCTCATTTATTCCGATGGAAATGTACTGATTGCGATGGACATAGATATTGCGATAGGATGTCATTTCATTAGGATTCCGATGCTTGATTCATTGCGATGGTTTGGTTAGGATTCCGATGGTTTGCTACATTGTGATGGAATTAGGTTTCTTATGATTATGCACTTGCCTTAGAATATCTAATGAGTTCGGCCTAGCTTTCACTATTTCCTCCTTAGGTTTTAAGTACTTTAGGGCCACTTAAACGAAACCAAGTGTTATTGAAACAAGTTAATTTTTATCTCATAAGAATACTTGAACGGTTTCTTATTACAGAAGTTCATCTTATTTAATAAGTTGATTCCTATGTAAACAAAAGAGATACAAATTACTTAGTCAATGTCTTGTGTTTTTGTTTCCAGGCCATGGAAGACAAAGCTTCATCTTTGTTCAAGCCCACTATTGTTTGGGTTGAGGATAATCCTACAATTCCTGACGTAGTGGTTGAAGCTAAACCAAAACCCACTGAAGTTTTGGTTGAAATTAAACCAAGACCTACTGAGGTGTTAGTAGAACTCAAACCTAAACCTACTGAGGTTTTGGTCATGACCACCAAGAAATCCAAATATTTTAAGAACTAATGCTAGGTCGGTATCTCTTTAGAATAAAAATGTCTTTCGCAGTTATGTCATTATCTTAAGTGTATTGCTAAATGTAAGGACCTTGTTCATCTGATGTATGTGTGAATGTTGTGGTAATAATTGTTATGATATTTTCCCTATGTTTCAACTCGACATAGACTTAAGACATCTACATATATTGTGTATATCATTTGTGATTATGTCATCAAAACAGGAAAATGTCAATCACCGAGGAACAACAACGACTTCGTGATCTTGAACTTGTCTCGCTCAGTAATAGGCTTCCATATGCTGAGAACAATTCTCGATTACAAGATGATATTGATCCGGCTTTACCAGCTTTCAAAATAGCCACGGATATCCTAGATATATCACCCATCAGAGACACACTCAGACGTACTGCATCTGTTCCCGAAGTCTACATGCATGAATTCTGGAACACTGCATATTTCTCCAAAAAGACTATCTCTTTTGAACTGAACAAAACACCAAGGGTACTCAACTTGGGCACTTTTCGGAAATTGTTTAAACTTCCTAGGTTGGCACAAGGAGAACAATTTGTGGCTAACCCAAATAATGATGAAATGCTTCGAGTCATTCGTGCCATGAATTATGAGGGTGAAATCAACAACCTATCACAATTTAACACCTCACACATAGGGCAACCCTGGAAAGCACTTATCACCATCATCGTCAAATGTCTTACTGGAAAAACTAGGGGCACCGATGCAATGAGACCACCACAGGCTCACTTATTTTGGGGATTGTATACTGCATCCAAAGTCGACTATGCACTTCTTCTATGGCAAGAATTTTGTTATCAGTTTACTGGAACGAAGAAGAAATCTGTGCATCTTCCATTCTCGAGATTCACCAAGCTCATTATCCACCATTTTATGAAGAATGACCCAACCGTCGACACTCGCGGGAATTTCTTCTATCACACAAAAGATGATGATTATGTGATTCTCTCCATGAATGCAGACACTAATTCCACAAAGTATGCATTACTTCATGCACTAGTACCCGACACAATGCTTAATGATGGAATCAAGGAGAGTGATAAATACCAAGAGATGCTTAATAATATTGATGCACAGTTTAAGCGTGCAAATTTACATCCTTCAGAGAAGCAAAAAGGTAAACGTAAGAAACGAGTTTCAAGCTGCTTCTAAAGATAAAGGCCCAGGAAAAATGCAAATTGTTGATGAAGATGATGAAGATGAACTGATCCATACTGAAGAAGAACAAGAAGAAGTACCACTCCGAAGGCCTAAGAAAGCAAGGAAAGCTAAAGGCAAAGAGGCAAGTGTTGCTCCGAATGAACCTGCTCAACAACAAATTTCTGAAGCCAAAAGACTTCATATTATTCTTCAACAAAGCCGACAGGAAGCTTTTGGCGGATCAGGCTCAAGAGTATTTGAAGACTTAGAAGATTTTGGTAATCCTGATGATGATACGCAATTTTACGACGATCCTACTGAGGAAGATACTTATGAAGATGCGTATGAAGATGCTGCTAACTATCATCTTGAATGTCGGGAACCAAGTGAAGAGCGTGAGAGCAGTGCTGACACTGATACAAGTATGATGTATCGAGATGCCAATATCACCACATCTTTGCCAGAACCGACTCACATGGTGCTAAATGAAGATGCTCATGCAACTTTCATACCAGAAACGCAACTTCAAAGTAAGTCTACTTCAAACTCTAATGATGTCATGAAATATCTCAATCAAGAAGGGAGGGTGTTGAGGTCACAAACACTGATCCGTCAACAAATGAACAAATGGTGGATGTTCCTATAACCACTATTACATCGACCACCACTCCACTTCTATCAACCCCAGTCATCAGTAAGGTCACAACCACCACTATCACACCCGCAACTGTTGAGCAACCAGTATCAACCACCACCATCACCACTGAATCTACACCGTCATCCACGGCTGAACAACCTGTATCAACCACCGTCCTAACCACTGTATCTACATCAACACCTATCCCGGTACAACCAGTATCATCCACGACCACCTTAACGGTTATGGTAACACCTCCACCAACAGAACCACAAGTATCATCAACATCAAATCCTTTCCTCACAGTCAATGATCCGTTGATCCAATCTCTTCAACAACAGCTAGAGGCTCAAGCTACACAAATAGCTACATTGACTGAAAGGTTTGCCACTCCTCCCAAGGAACCGCAACCTGATGAGCCTACTCTTCAGAAGCTAACAGACAAAGTGTCGAAGCTTAAAACACAACATAAATCATTTCTTAAAGAGAAGAAAACTCGGGATAAAGAAAATGCTGCTTTTCTCGGGTCAATTGACGAGCAGATGACCACGATCATTCGACGCGAAGTCAAGTCTTATGTTGATCAACAACTACCACATCTTGTCGGTAATGGTTTATCTACTCTTCAACTAATGACATTGCTACAGACACGTCTGCTAGATATGGGAGCTCATAAATCGAAATACAAACGCAAAGTTCTGCAATATCTCAACAAAGCAATTCTTGAAGAGAATTCTGCAGACTCTACCGACTCTGAGTCTGACGATGATAATGAGTTAGAAGAGGAAGATGACGAGGAAAATGGTGAAGAGGATGATGGTAATGAGGATAAGGATAAGGAAGGACATGAGGAGGAAGAAGAGGATGAACAAGGAAAGGATAAGAATGAAGATGAAGATGAGGACGAGGACGAGGATACAGATGATGATCAGGATGACGATGATGATAATGAAAAGGGTAGTGAAGTCAATAAGGGTGATAAGAATGATGACACCGGTACAAATGCCGAAGAGACAAACAAGGATGACAATGATACGGCCACCGAGAAAGGTTTAGAGGACACTGCAGAAAAGGTTGCTGACACCACAGCAAAGACACTGGAGTCTACAGTATCAGAAACTCAGCAGGTTGCTATAGGTATATCTACTGCACCAGAACTCACTACTGATTCTTACATCGAATCTGTAGAATATATGCAAGCAGAAGAACCGACAGAGACAATGCTTGAAGAAGAACCTCACGATGATATACCAGTGATGCAAACTCAACCTTCAACATCATCTGCAGTTCCGCATGACGATGACATGGAAGTTGAAGATTTAAATGTTCAAGAACCGACATTTGCTGAATCCCTTATCATTGATGATACTGTACAAGAGCAACTTTGGCTAACAAACGCAGCACCACAGCATCCATTTGACACGGCAACTGAAATGGAGATGACTCAGTTCCTCAACAACCCTATCGACTTCTCAGCTTTTCTAAGGTATTCTCATGGGAAACCGACGATGACCCCAGATCTGATCAAAATGGCAGCTGCAAATGTGGACTTCTTTGACATGTTAAAGATCAGCCATAATGAAGTATAATATCACCTGAATGAGCTTACAAAAGCAATGAGAGCGACAACTACAGGAATTCAGACTCCCGTGTTGCGACCTCTTATACCAACGGTCATCACCGGTTCTGCCACTATCCCATTAGAAAATTTTGTCTCTCACGATCTTGAATACCTTGAAAATGGAGCAAAGAAATATGCCACGTCATTAACAATGCTCAAGGCCGTTAACTTGGAGAATGTTCCATGGATAGAGGATAAAGTGCCTGTTTCAATATGGAGAAAGAAGCTACTCAAGTTTTATGATACCTATGCTTCACTTGGCATATCTCACTGGAATCAAAAGAAGAAGTTAGCTTACAACCACTTTCATCGTCCCAAGAGAGTTGCCTCTATTGTCTCAGCTCACAGAATCAAAAGCATCCAAGGAGCAACCACTCAGACTGTTTTCGGTTATGATTACTTAAATGTAATCATGTTCAAACGTACCGATGAGAAAGAATACCGCATTGACGAAAGTGATCTCCAGTACCTTCAACTTGAAGACATAGAAGATCTCTTGTTGCTCTTGGCTCAAGAAAAAGTTGACCACCTATCACCTGACATTGTCATAGCCTTGAGTTCAAACTTTCGTCAATATGCCAGGAAAATAGTCATTCAAAACCGGGTGGAAGACTTTCAACTTGGAGTAGAAAGCTATCAGAAGAAGCTAAACCTGGAACGTCCCCATACGACTCCACTCAGTAATTTCCATAAGGACAAGAAGGTCTACATGGGGACAACAACGCCGGAAGCAGGGATTTTTTATCCAAATGAGATCGTGGTCATGCAATACATGCAATTCTCTGAACTTCACAAATTCAGTGATGGAACGCTAAAGCATGTTTGAGATGATCTGTCAGTTCTCAATGCAAACTTACCACTTCCGGCAGTCACATACACCTGGACAACCCAGTGTAGAAAGGGAGCATCGTATGCAATCAGGAAGATTGAGGAACTTCTAAGGAAGCGCCGGTTGATACGAAGTATAGAACGATTCGTCGGTGGACGACCATATGGAGCTCACCATCGGTTCACGGAACGAACCAATTAATTTTGGTTCGTCTCATTACAGGTTAACTCCATATGTCTATCATTGTGAATATGTTATCTTTTTGCTTTATCAGCTTTTGTGGCTTGTTGTAGTGTAAAAGTATGATATTTTTCAAGAATTTCTCTCGAGATTCTAAATCTTTCAAACAAATCATACTCAAGCACTAAAACTTATCCTCATTAATTTGAGGGGGAGCATTAATATGTTCTTTGGCCAACATCTAATTTCATTTTATTACCCAAAGACCGGTTAATCCATTAGTATCCAAAATATTGATGGTTAACATTTTGGAAAGGGGAGAAAATGGGATTAAGGAGACTTAATGATACTTGGCTAAAACAATGAAAAAGACTTAAAAGATAAACCAACTTAACATGTGTAATGCACAAGTTAAGGGGGAGCGTTTTTGATGATCAAAACACTTAAGGCACAAAAACTTTGATTTTAATATCACAAGTGCTTTAAGTGATTTTCAAAGATTTTTCATGGTGACTATATCAACCTAAAACACACTTAACTCACGACGGATGTGGTGACAAAAGGGTGGTAGGTATAGATATTAGTCCAATGATTCATCAGAACCGATGGAATCTTCCCAAGGACAACTCCCTAGATAGAACTAGAAGTCCTAGGAAAGATGGAGAATGAATGTGAACGTAGCTGAATGCTGACCAAGTACTTAAGCTAGCACTAGAACAATCACAACAAGGTGCTAGTGATGACGTATTGGTAAGCATTGAAGGGGTTGAAGAATGAAAAAGAATTGTAAAGATAAAGGGTGTAAAGAAAGAAGCCCTCCTTACAACTTTAGGCAGAAACCGGGTCAGTACATATGCTATTGAGATCATTTATGATTCTTGATATTGAAGAAAGCCATCATAGACCCAGTGATGCAATGCACAACCCTCCCCAGCTAACTCAAATATCTCTCAAAAGGTATTTGTTTTAATCACACGGAGATCAACACGTTATCTATTGGTTTATTCACTCCGAATAGACTGATATTGAATAGGTGGCACTCCTCTCCAGCCATCGATCACTAAATCAAAACGCACTATCGAGTCTAGAGCCACGAGATCATCAAAAGTCTCATTAGGACACTTTCCATTTATTCCTTGCTTCTTCACACATTGTGAAAAGTAAGAGATCTTTTATGAGTCCTACGCAGTATTCTTGTAATATTGCCAGAACATCCGAGTAATACGTAAGTATTGCAGTGAAGATGGAAATCCTGCTTGAGCCAACATCAAACAAGCTCATGGTAGGTGACACGTGCGGTTCTTTAAGAACTAATCTTGTGACAACTGGAAAGAAACAGTAGTTTAATTCTTAATTGAACTTAAACTCGTTCCAGGCCTCTAAGCATTATCATATGATCTTGCCAGAACACTCAGAGTGACACTCTTTGGTGTTCACAGTGACGAGTGGAAATCCTTCTAGTGTTAACATCAAACAGCACTTGGTAGGTGACAAGCAAGATTCAATTTGAATCAAGTTTGTGACAACTGGAAAACAACGATGGTGAATATCTTAATTGAAATTCACTTGTTCCAGGTTTCATGATTTGACAGCTTCAATCATAAGGATTTTTAATCCAAATGATTCACTCTTTATGTTCGCAGTCAGCTTTGGACGGTCGAATAAAGAGAACGGGTTTACCCGCGAAATCCTGTCAGGAAGTTACTTAATTGAAACTATCCGTCACGGGTACGATATCTAATATCGTCCAACGGTCTTCACCGACTGGAGGTAAAATGCTACCGAATTAGAATAAAATGTCAAAGCCATTTTATCCGTGTCTTATTATGTTGCTGACGGTGGCGTTGCTGTGTACCTGATGAAGACGGTGGCGTTGCTGTGTACCTGATGAAGACGGTGGCATTGTTGTGTACCTATTGAAGACGGTGGCGTTGCGGTGTACCTGTTGAAGACGTCCTCACATGCTTATTCCTTCTGCATCAAATTCAAGAAAGTATGACCTGAAAGTCTTCCACTGTATCGACTCTGAAACTTTCAAGAATTCAACAAAGGATAAGTGTGTGGGACATGAAGTCACAAAGAGGCGAAATCACAAGAAAATAAAGATTGCACGTGAAAGGCCAAAAGAAAGTGTTCCAAGCAAAAGGCTGATATCATTCAACACATATTCACAAAAGAAAGAAAAAGAAAGAAAAGAAGACTACGAGCTCAAGAACTAGATCTAACCTGCTAGATTAGGACTTTGTAAATTTGGAGTGACCTCCCTTTAGGGGGAGATTGTTGGAAATACGTTTTACGTATATAGAAAGTCTCGGTCACTCCAACAATGTAGTTATAGGCTCGTAGTAATATTAAGTTTCATATATTAAATAGCCCGACCCATGAGCATGTTCATGGGCCGGAAGCCCAAGTCCATTTAAGGACTTGGGGTATTTAAACCTCTTTCCACCATGGAAAGAGGTGTTGGTTGTTTTCATTTCACATGTTTAATATAGAAAAGTTCTCTCATTTCTCTCTCTAAGTTTCTCTCTCTAGAAAACATCAACCCCCATTGCTTCACAAAGATTATCATTGTTCTTCATCTTTAAACAATGAAATTATGCATGAAATGGATTAAATATGCCTTGTATATGTGTATTTCTTGTTTCATATGTGTAGGTACCCAAGTTCGCGAAAATCGGCAAAAACCGGCACGAGCTTGAAGAAAAAGATCAATGAAGCCAAAATCAAGCTCGACTTTAGAGGATTTTATCATTTGTCAAGAAAACGGGCCAAGTGGGACCCACAAATGCTTATTGGGCCTGAAAAGCCCAATATTGATTAAACATTGTTATACTTTTGGGATTGGGCCAAGGAAAGCCCAAATCAGATATCCAAGGGACGAATTAAGTAAAACGCAATGGGCTTTAGGGGAAATTCAGGCAAGGCCCAACACCTTGTGAATTATCGGATGAAAGGAAAATATACAAGCCCAACTTGTAATGGAACGGATGAGTTATTGGGCTTAGGGTTTTGTTAAACGATTTATAAGACTCACAAACTCAGTCAAACTTTATCATTCACACGTTTTTACTTTCTCACCCACTCACACAAATTTTCACAATAAATAAATAGAAGACCGTTCCATTCACTCACTTATTAAATGTTTTCGATACTACCTATGTGAGTTTGTCTCACCTTCTTCTCTCACCCTCACCCTCACCCTAAAAACACCAAAACCAGTAACTTTAAGTTACTGTTCCAAGAACCCTAATCAATAAAAAGTCAAATAATCAAAGGGCTTTTTATCTCACAATTAATTCACTCAAAGGGGATTAAAACCCCCATGGTTTAAGGAAGAGAAAGGTTGGAACGAGCATGATACGTGGCGGATTTCTACTGGCTTTGACACCTCACCAATCCAAATCAACCAATCAGGAAGCTTAGAAGAAACACAACTAGCACACACGGATGCCACGTTGGCAATCCGTGTGCTAGTAGTGTCATATCATCCATCCGATCAACAAAGGAAAGAGAAAAATGACATCCAAGGGCTGAAAAGAAGAATGGATATTCCTTTGAATATTCGGATATTCCCTCATCAGCAGCCTTGGGAAGGCTATAAAAACCCCCAATTCTATTGTAATTGATCATCCTTTACTTTTCTTTAAAGTTATTATCTAGAAATAATTTTAGGGTTAATTTGTATTTCTTTTTATTAAATCTTGTAATGTTTCTGAAATTAATGAAAGATCGGTTGTTTTAATTTTAATTCATGTCTCGTTTAATATTTTTTCCTGCTTAAATTGATATACGAATTGGATCTTATAATTGTTTCACAATAATAATGTTGAGATGTTAATTATAAGCTAAGTAATAGTTTATATTTAATATTAAAAGTTAAGTTTTGGATTAAGCTTTTCCCCATTGGAAAAGTCTCAAAAAAATCTGTTCGTTGGAATTGATGGTTCGTATTATGGTTCGGGATGGTGGTTGCTCATGACGGGTAATGGTGGATTAAGGTGTCGTTTTGGTTCACAAGGTTGTTCAGCACAACCTTCATCTCAAAGGAAATCTTCAATAGGTTCTCATTCTCTTTTAATTTTATTGTTTATGTTTTTAATTTGATAAGTTTGCTAGTTGTGTTAATTTGTTAATCTGCTTAAATTTTCAATGAGTTTCGATAAGTCTGCTTAATCTGTTAATTTGATATTTGTATACTTGTATGTATGCTTACTGAGTTTGATTAATCTATTAATGGATCTTTTTAAAGTAGAAGTTTTTGAGTAATCTGTTAAGATTTGAGTTAACCATAGATCTACTGAATTTTTCATTAAAATCAGTTTAGTTTTGATGTTTAATCAGAGTTTAGAATTATGAGTATCTGTTTATTTAGAGTATAGAGCTGGAACTTGATGTTTGTAACGTTTGAAGTTTGTGATAATACTAAACTCTCGACTTTATGAAGTTTTGAAGTTGGTTTGATCAAAATACTAGAGCTGCTTTGTGAAAATTTGTTTAGACTGCTAAACGTGTTCAGATCGTTGAAGTTTTCTTTTTTCTGCTGATTCATGTGTGGGGATGACAGATTCTGCTTGCTGAATCAATTTAGGAATGTTGTTAGGACTGAGTTAGCTAATTTAGTTGATTGGTTAGCTAGTTTATGCTTGCTGAATTAGAATTTACTATTCTGTTTTAATATTTTTCATCTGATCAATTTTCAGTTAATATTGCTGATATGATTTTCATTAAGTTTAACCTGGATGTTTGTAGTTTAAGTTACTACTGATTCATTTGAAAATTTGTTGCTTACTGTTTGAAAGTTGCTATTTTGGATTACAATTTGTGCAATCGGATACATAGTTCGGTTTTGATTATTTGATTCATCAGCTTTACTTGGTTTTGCACTTACTTGAGTTGATATATATATTTTACTATCTTCAGTTAAGCTTTTCAGATTTACTGATCTGAAAAGCTCATAAGTTGTTTCCTGACAGCTTTAATCAAAATAAGCTTACCAAAAAGTCTCTCATGAGACTCTTTTCCTTCATCTGTCAAAAAGGAATTTTTCCCAAAACTATGTCCTTACCTGGACTCGAACCTGTGACCTCCTGGTCACAGGCATAGTGTGTTAGCCAACTGTGCTAAGCACTCTTTTGATTTAATTATTTGATAGGTCATTAATATAGTATTATTCATTCTGCCAGATTTTAATCTTTGTTACATTTCATTTCCAGTTTTAAATAAGTTTTATTAATATTAATTTTTAAGTTTTAAAAGTTGTAATCAGTTTCTTTGTTAAAATATAAAAAAATAATAAAATAAAATAATAATAAAAATAAAATAAATAAAAAAAATGTTTTTATTAAATTTAAAAGTTTAATTAGTTAATTTTTATAATTAGATTTTAATAATCAAATAAAAATAGTTTCTAAATAGATTGGTTTTAAAATAGTTTTTAATAAAGTAAATTAGTTTTAAGAAGCTTAATTAGATTTTTAGTTATTAAATAGATTTATTTTATAGATTTTTAAATAGATTAAATTTTAAATAGTTTTAATTTTTAAGTAATTAATTGTTTTAGATTTAAAAATAGCGGGGTTTACGATTCATGCACTTTAGGTTAAAACTAATTAGTTTAAAATTTGTAGACTTTAATTTTAGTTTAAAAACCGAAAACCAATTCAAATCGATTGTCCAAATCAAAGCAAAACGTCTCAAATTCATAAGATATTCGTGTACAACGAACTTGAGTCACCAACGTATTTAATTGAATTCGTCATTGGTAATATTAGTCTATTACTTTTTCCTAAAGGTAATTTTCTAATTTACCCTATAACGTAATCTCAAATTATCACTATACTATCACGATCACATCAAAAATTTTGGCGCCGCTGCCGGGGATCTTGTGTACGATTCGTCTTTGTGGAGATTTGTTGATAGTTGATTTGAAGACCCTTTCCGTCCTCGAGAAGTTTTGTTATTTTTCTATTATATAGTATGTATCGTTTTTCTCGTTTTTTGTGAATAATATATTGCATTACGTAGAACAATAATTTTACATACTTATCAAATAAGCCTTAGTTGGGATTTCATCACCTAGCTATTGTAGTCGAATCCAAAACATAAATAAAAGGCAAAATAGATAAATACTAATAAGAAGTTTGAACTCGATTTATACAAACTATAAGGTGGGTATAAGGCGACGTGCTATAAAAGGCCGTCTAAGGAAAAAGGTTTTTAAGTGCTTTGTGCCACCTCGTTTCCCCGCTTGCTTGTGCGTATATTGAGAGGGACGACCTATTATTGGTTTGCCAACTCAAGTAGTAATAAGTCTTATTTTTGTTGTTTCGAGACGTTTAGGTTTTCACCTATCGTTTCAAAGTCGACCGAGGGTAATTTACTTCCATAGTAGTTATCCTTATTCCTTGTTTTTTATCGATCATTATTGATTGAGCAATACCAAATAAAATACCAAAAATAATCTTCTTCTTGTCTAATTTCTTTTCTTCAATCCTCTAAATTCTCGTCTTTGTAGTGTATGCAATTACGTTCTTCTCGTCTTGTGATTGATTTTAATAGGCTTGAAAATATTCCTCGTAGAAATAGAAATCGTCAACAACGAATAGTGGAACCCGAGCTTCCACCTGTTGTTGTAGAGATGGCCGATAACCGAACAATGGAGGAATTGCTCCGTGCACCCACCGAAGGGTATGGGGAAGCAATTGTTGTGCCGGCTATTTTGGCGGATCATTTTGAGATTAAGACGGGTCTCTTATCGCTCATTTGTGCCGACCAATTTCGTGGCAATGAGACCGATAGCCCGCATTCTCACATACGGAATTTTAATCGAATTACCTCGACTCTCAAGTTTAGAGATGTGCCGAATGACGTGATTAAGCTCATGCTTTTTCCATACTCGCTCGAGGGTAATGCTAAGCTTTGGTATGAGAAAGAACCATCGGGTTCGATCTTAACATGGGATGATTTAGTGTCTAAGTTCATGAAATATTTCTTTCCACCGTCCAAAACAACACACTTTAAGAATGAGATCAATAGATTTGAACAAAAAGTGCATGAATCGTTTGGGGTTGCATGGGAAAGATTTAAAGATTTGTTGAGACAATGTCCACACCACGGTTTCTCGGAATTGCATCAAATAAATACTTTTTATAATGGGCTTAATATGATTGAACAAGATTCTTTAAATGCCGCCGCGGGTGGTAATCTTTTAAGAAAAACTACGAGAGACGCGTGGAGAATAATTGAGGATAAGTCTAGAGCACTGTATTCACGAAACACACCGGTGGTTCCAATGTGAATCCCGAGATTGCTAGATTGGACTCTAAGATTGATAGTGGATTTGTGACTTTGTTGAGTGAGATTAGGAAGAATTCTCATGAATCCATTAATATGGTTGAAAATGTTTGTGTATCATGTGGTGGAGCACATCCTAATTATGCTTGTTTAAACACGGGGTTTGATCAAGCTAGTGCTTTTGCCACGACGGGAACTTATGGCTCCAACGGTCAAGTTACTCGTCAAAATCATGTTGCTCCACCGGGTTTTCCACCGGTTCAAAATAGGTACAACAATGGAAACAATGGGAATAATTTTAACCCTGGTAACCAAGGGAATTACAATCAAGGAAATGGTTTTAATGCTAATCAAAATAATCAAGGTTTTCAAGGGAATAATCAAAATGATTTTTTCAAGCTACATTAAAACGAATGAGGCAAGTTTGAAAGCTTTTCAAAATAACATTCAAGGACAAATGGCACCTTTGAAAAATGAGTTTCAAAATACGATTAAAGGGC
The DNA here is from genome assembly GCA_025667525.1 of Glebionis coronaria. Taxonomy (NCBI): domain Eukaryota; kingdom Viridiplantae; phylum Streptophyta; class Magnoliopsida; order Asterales; family Asteraceae; genus Glebionis; species Glebionis coronaria. The sequence goes on from CM046878.1 coordinate 480,426,611, forward strand.
AAAACAATAAGATTGAGCTTAATCAACAAAGACTTGAACAAAACCAAAACCGTTTTGAGCAAAGATTAGAGCAAAGTCAAAATCGTATGCAACAAAGTTTGGAACAAGGTCAAAATAAATTACTCTCGATGTTTGAATCTTTTATGTCCAAACCTTCCTCGTCTTCGGGTGGCTTACCTAGTAACACCATTCCAAACCCGAAGGGTGAGATGAAAGCTATAACCACACGTAGTGGGAAAGCTTTAGACGGACCTTTGCTTCCACATGTGAGTACCTCTCCGGTGAGGGAAGTGGAGCAAGAACCCGAGGTGGTTAAAGAAAAGGAAATTCCTATTCCACCAAAGGTAGACCAATTGCCTATTCCGGAACCCGAGCTTCCGAAGACTAAACCCACACTACCCTACCCTTCAAGACTTAACCAAGAGAAGCTCCGCGAAAAGTCCAATGCTCAAATGACTACTTTTTTAGAGATGTTTAAGAATCTTTATATTAATGTTAGTTTCGCGGATGCATTGCTTTACATGCCTAAGTTTGCTTCGACTATTAAGAGATTGATGAATGGTAAAGGGAAATTGGTTGAAGTGTCTACATCTTTAGATGCTAATTGTTCCATGGTTCTTACACAAAAGCTTCCCAAAAAGCTTGGAGACCCGGGCAAGTTTGTGATACCATGTGATTTCCCTAATATGGAAGAATGCTTAGCTTTAGCCGATCTTGGTGCTAGCATTAATTTGATGCCTCTTTCCGTATGGAAAAGGTTATCACTTCCCGAGCTTACACCTACTAAGATGACCCTCGAGCTAGCGGATCGATCGATCGCCTTACCAAAAGGTATAGCTGAGGACGTGTTTGTCAAAGTAGGGAAACTCGTCTTTCCAACGGACTTTGTGGTTTGCGATTATCCCGAAGATTCTCGTGTGCCATTAATTTTGGGAAGACCGTTTTTTATGACGGCTAGTGCTTTAGTTGACATGAAAGCGGGGAAATTGACTTTAAGAGTTGATGATGAAAATATCACGTTTGATATTGGTCATATCTCTAAATTTTCTTCCAAGTATTACGAGGAATCAATTAATCAAATCGATGTGATTGATGTTACTTGTGAAGAATATTCTCAAGAAGTGCTTGGATTCTCAGCTTCTTCTAAAAGTGGCAATCCCACTTCTTCGAATCCGATTATCTCTTTGGCTAAGCCTCCACTCACTCCATTTGAGGGAGGTGACTTCGTTCTTGAAGAGCTTGAGAATAATGGTTATTCAAAAATTGAAAAGGAAATTGATGATTACCTTAGCACACCGTTTGATCCTAGTGAGTTTGATAGTGAGAATTTTGATCCCGAGGGAGATATTGCTTTGATTGAAAAATTGTTGAATATGGATCCTTTTGAATCGCCACCTATGGATTTAAAAGTTGTAAATGAAAATGAGACTAAAGTGAAAACATCTATTGAGGAAGCACCCGAATTAGAACTTAAGGAATTACCCACTCATTTGGAGTGTGCTTTTCTTGAGGGATCGGATAAGTTACCGGTGATTATTGCTAAGGGATTAAAGGAAAACGAAAAGGATGAACTTATCAAAGTGCTTAAGAAACATAAACGGGCCATTTCATGGAAAATCTCTGACATTAAGGGTATAGATCCCAAATTTTGTACTCATAAAATTCTAATGGAGGATGATTATAAACCCGCTATCCAAAATCAAAGAAGGGTCAATCCAAAGATTCATGAGGTGATCAAAAAGGAAGTCACTAAACTTCTAGATGTCGGAATGATCTACCCTATCTCGGATAGTCCATGGGTTAGCCCCGTGCATTGTGTTCCAAAGAAAGGAGGAATGACGGTTGTTACTAATGAGGATAATGAATTGATTCCTACTAGACTTGTGACCGGTTGGCGTGTTTGTATTGATTATAGGAAACCTAATGATGCCACTAGGAAGGATCATTTTCCATTACCTTTTATGGATCAAATGTTAGAGAGACTAGCGGGGAATGAATTCTATTACTTTTTGGATGGATTTTCCGGCTATTTCCAAATCCCCATTGACCCTCGTGATAAAGAAAAGACCACATTCACTTGTCCTTATGGAACATTTGCCTATCGTCGCATGCCTTTTGGACTATGCAATGCTCCGGGGACGTTCCAAAGGTGCATGATGGCCATTTTCCATGATATGATTAAGAAAACCATGGAGGTCTTCATGGATGACTTTTTGGTTTTTGCGGGAATCTTTCACTTCATGTCTCTCTAACCTTGAAAGAATGTTTCAACGTTGTGAGGAAACGAATCTTGTGCTTAATTATGAAAAATGTCACTTCATGTGCAAAGAGGGAATTGTGTTAGGACATAAGATCTCTAAGGCCGGTATTGAGGTTGATAGGGCTAAAATTGACGTGATTGCCAAATTTCTTCCACCCACCACCGTTAAGGGAGTAAGGAGTTTTCTCGGCCATGCCGGCTTCTATCGTCGTTTTATACAAGACTTCTCTAAGATAGCTCGGCCCATGACCCATCTTTTGGAAAAAGAGACTCCTTTCATCTTTTCGGATGAGTGTATTCAAGCCTTTGAGATGCTTAAAAAAAACTTAACCGAATCTCCAATCTTAGTTTCCCCGGATTGGGATCTACCTTTTGAAATTATGTGTGATGCTAGTGATTATGCGGTAGGTTCGGTTTTGGGGCAACGTAAGTCAAAACACTTCTTGCCTATACACTATGCAAGTAAGACTATGACGAATGCTCAAACAAAGTACACTACAACGGAAAAGGAGTTACTTGCTGTTGTGTATGCTTTCGAAAAGTTTAGACCATATCTCGTCTTGTCTCAAACCATAGTGTATACGGACCACTCGGCTATCAAATATCTTCTTAATAAACAAGATGCTAAGCCGAGGTTGCTCCGGTGGATTCTCCTCCTTCAAGAATTTAATATCAAAATTCTAGACAAAAAAGGAGCCGAGAATCTCGCGGCCGATCATTTATCTCGACTTGAGAATCCTCACCAAAGCGATCGAGAGAACAAAGAAATGAATGAAACATTTCCTCTCGAGACGCTTGGTATGATTGCTTTTCGTGGTGATGATAGTACCCCATGGTTTGCGGATATCGCAAATTACCATGCGGGGAAGTTTGTGATCAAAGTTATGTCGTCCCAACAAAAACGAAAGTTTTTCAAGGATATTTCCTACTACTTTTGGGACGACCCCTATTTTTTTCGTGTGTGCGCGGATCAAGTGATTCGTAGGTGCGTGTTTGGCAAAGAAGCTCAAGATATCCTTAAATCTTGTCATGAGGGACCCACCGGGGGACATCATGGTGCTAACGCCACCGCGAAGAAAGTCTTTGATGCCGGTTTCTTTTGGCCTTCCATATATCGTGATGCCCAAGACTTGATCAAGACTTGTGATGCTTGTCAACGTCAAGGAAAGAACTCACAAAGGGATGAAATTCCTCAAAACATTATCCAAATTTGTGAAATCTTTGACATGTGGGGGATCGATTTTATGGGGCCGTTTCCATCTTCGAAAGAAAATAAATACATTCTCGTAGCCGTGGACTATTTGTCTAAATGGGTCGAAGCTAAAGCTTTGCCCATGAATGATGCTCGAGTTGTAGTGAACTTTTTGAAACAACTCTTTTCTAGGTTTGGAACTCCACGGGCTATTATAAGTAATCGTGGGACCCATTTTTGTAATGAACAATTTGAAAAAGTTCTAAAGAAATATGGTGTCACTCATCGACTTTCTACGGCTTATCACCCTCAAACGAGTGGTCAAGTGGAGGTTTCAAACAGAGCTCTTAAAAGGATTTTGGAGCGTTCTATTGGAGAAAATCGCACTTCATGGTCGGATAAATTGGACGATGCATTGTGGGCTTTTCGTACGGCTTACAAGACGCCAATTAGTTGTACACCATTTAGGTTGGTCTACGGAAAAGAATGCCACTTGCCAATTGAACTCGAACATAAGGCGTATTGGGCTCTTAAGCATTGTAACTTTGATTTGAGGACCGCGGGTGATCATCGCAAGGTTCAATTGAATGAACTAAGTGAAAGGGATCAAGCTTATGAAAATTCTTTGATCTATAAAGAGAAGACTAAGAGGATTCATGACTCTAAGATCAAAAACCGCATTTTCTATGTTGGTGATCAAGTCCTCTTATTCAATTCTAGACTTAAGATTTTATCGGGCAAGCTTAAATCCCGTTGGTCCGGACCATTCACCATTGCACAAGTTTTCCCTTATGGCACCTTTGAGCTAGCTCAAAAAGACGGGCCTAACTTTAAGGTGAATGGTCATCGTGTGAAACACTACTTTGGAGGGGACATACCTACGGAGGTTGTCCCGGATCTCCAAACTTTCCCTAAGGACCAATGAATGCGGGGATCGAGTCGAGCTCATGACTCGGTTAACAAAAACGAGGTGCCTTGTGGGGGAGTTCCATACATTCTATCTTCTTTCTATTTTCTAATACCTAATAAGGCTTGATCTTTCAAGCTCGTGCTCGTGTTTTGTTGTGTTGTGATCTTAGGTATGACCCTAATATTTGAAGACTCTCGTGTTCGGTTTTTGTCGGTCCACTTGATCTTCCACTCTCTGAATGCCAAAAGGGACACACTATTTACCCTCGATTTTTATCGACTAACGTTTTATCTTGAGGCATAATTAATAAACGGCTTATAGATTTGCATGCTCTTTCCATGCTAGGAGTTTGAATTAGAGTCTTCGTGTCTTAGCAAGGGGGTGTTACTCTTGAGCTAAGTAACATTGAGAACAATGTTTGGTTTTAGCATGGGGAAGTCAATTGATATAATCTCTTGCTATTGCTTTTGTTGTGTCCAAACGTAGTTGTTTTTCTCATTTTTCAATAAAATTTTAAAATTTTTAGTGTTATTTTTAAGTTTTAATAAATAAAATAAGTGCGTTTGACATGAATGTAGGCTTTCCGTCGGTGAAAATAAGAATAGTTTTTGACTCGATTCGGTTTTTAACCTTAGCTTTTCCTTAACGTATTTGAATTAAGTTTTGCTAAGCTATTATATAGGGAGCTTTAAAACGCGAAAGTCTTAATTCATACGAGTAAAGAACAAGAACTTTTCGCAAGCTCCTATAATTGATCCTAGGAAGTCGTTTATCAAGGGAACTTTAAAACACAAATTCTAAAACTTGAAAAAGTATAAGAAGATGCAAGATCCTATAGATGACCTGAAAACCCAAAACTTTGATTTAATAGGCTAAGTATCCATTGATTTCACATTCTTGAAATTTTACAATATGGAGAACAAGAGATAATAGAGCCAATTATAAGTTTGGTATTCTTTCGGGAATTTATGTGAGTTAATTATAAGCCTATTCTCCCATCGCTTGCTAATAAATTTATCTGCAATAAATAAGGTTGAACGATTTGAAAAGTTACTTAGCTTCTAGCCCAAGATCGTTTAAAAGTTGATCGGTATGGATTAGAGTATATAGCCAAGGCATAACTTATTGAAGCAGGATGCGAAGATTGGCGAGTCCAAAAAGGTCCTAACAAGACATGAGGGCTATATTTTATTGCTAAAGATCCCAAGTGATGTGAAGAATCATTTATCGAAAATCAATATGAAGGATCGAGACACACGACGAAAAGCAAATACTCCCCAAAAGTCATGGAGAAGTCTATCCAACAAGACCATAACAAGGTATGAGGATAAATGAAGCCAAGTCCAAAAAGGAGGCGGATCGTTGTATATCAAAATCCCAAATAAAGATTGGAGAAAAATGAAGAAGTCGTTGTCCAAGTATGAATCTCTCAAAACTTCAAGTGAAGAAATTCCTATATGAAGAGAAGACCATTATTTCATGAACGTCTCTCAAGGTTTAAAGTATAAAGTCGCTGCCAAATATCAGTCCGAGAAAGGTCTCAAATCGCGAAGCAAGTTATGTCAAGATATGAACTTTATGAGGTCCCGAGAAGCAGTTTTAAAAGATTTTGTCCTTTAGCTAACTATTGATTAAATCGTTCACTTTATTTTCGGCCTAATAAATTATCGAAATAAGTCAACAATGCATCCTCGTGATCATTCAAGACAACAATAAAATATATGAGATACACCTAGGAATAAGGGAGTCTAAGTGAATAATTGGCCCACATGAGTTCGTGTTAGTTTGCTAACTTATAATAACAATGATCTTGTTTTTGCACTTGGCATGGAAAAATGAAAAGTCGGGGATGATGAATCTATTTGAGTTTTATGATCCTTAAAGTTATTGTTCATATAATGAAAGCAATACATTATGTCTTTGCAAAATAAAAAGTCAAAAGTTGAATAATGGTAAAGTTAGTGTTTTATTTTATCATTGCGTGAGGACACGACAATTGTTTAGCATGGGGGAATTTGATATGAGCTTAAATAGTCATATCAATAGTATCTTTAAATAATGAAATTATGCATGAAATGGATTAAATATGCCTTGTATATGTGTATTTCTTATTTCATATGTGTAGGTACCCAAGTTCGCGAAAATCGGCAAAAACCGGCACGAGCTTGAAGAAAAAGATCAATGAAGCCAAAATCAAGCTCGACTTTAGAGGATTTTATCATTTGTCAAGAAAACGGGCCAAGTGGGACCCACAAATGCTTATTGGGCCTGAAAAGCCCAATATTGATTAAACATTGTTATACTTTTGGGATTGGGCCAAGGAAAGCCCAAATTAGATATCCAAGGGACGAATTAAGTAAAACGCAATGGGCTTTAAAGGAAATTCAGGCAAGGCCCAACACCTTGTGAATTATCGGATGATAGGAAAATATACAAGCCCAACTTGTAATGGAACGGATGAGTTATTGGGCTTAGGGTTTTGTTAAACGATTTATAAGACTCACAAACTCAGTCAAACTTTATCATTCACACGTTTTTACTTTCTCAGCCACTCACACAACTTTTCACAATAAATAAATAAAAAACCGTTCCATTCCCTCACTTATTAAATGTTTCGATACTACCTATGTGAGTTTGTCTCACCTTCTTCTCTCACCCTCACCCTCACCCTAAAAACACCAAAACCAGTAACTTTAAGTTACTGTTCCTAGAACCCTAATCAATAAAAAGTCAAATAATCAAAGGGCTTTTTATCTCACAATTAATTCACTCAAAGGGGAATAAAACCCCCATGGTTTAAGGAAGAGAAAGGTTGGAACGAGCATGATACGTGGCGGATTTCTACTGGCTTTGACACCTCACCAATCCAAATCAACCAATCAGGAAGCTTAGAAGAAACACAACTAGCACACACGGATGCCACGTTGGCAATCCGTGTGCTAGTAGTGTCATATCATCCATCCGATCAACAAAGGAAAGAGAAAAATGACATCCAAGGGCTGAAAAGAAGAATGGATATTCCTTTGAATATTCGGATATTCCCTCATCAGCAGCCTTGGGAAGGCTATAAAAACCCCCAATTCTATTGTAATTGATCATCCTTTACTTTTCTTTAAAGTTATTATGTAGAAATAATTTTAGGGTTAATTTGTATTTCTTTTTATTAAATCTTGTAATGTTTTTGAAATTAATGAACGATCAGTTGTTTTAATTTTAATTCTTGTCTCGTTTAATATTTTTTCCTGCTTAAATTGATATACGAATTGGATCTTATAATTGTTTCATAATAATAATGTTGAGATGTTAATTATAAGCTAAGTAATAGTTTATATTTAATATTAAAAGTTAAGTTTTGGATTAAGCTTTTCCCCATTGGAAAAGTCTCAAAAAAAAAATCTGTTCGTTGGAATTGATGGTTCGTATTATGGTTCGGGATGGTGGTTGCTCATGACGGGTAATGGTGGATTAAGGTGTCGTTTTGGTTCACAAGGTTGTTCAGCACAACCTTCATCTCAAAGGAAATCTTCAATAGGTGCTCATTCTCTTTTAATTTTATTGTTTATGTTTTTAATTTGATAAGTTTGCTAGTTGTGTTAATTTGTTAATCTGCTTAAATTTTCAGTGAGTTTTTATAAGTCTGCTTAATCTTTAATTTGAGATTTGTATACTTGTAACTACTATCGAGATTCTTCGGACCATATTTCCTAGTATCATCCCGATGTTCATTGCTATACCATCATTTGCTCTCTTATACTCAATGGTATGCTTACTGAGTTTGATTAATCTATTAATGGATCTGTTTAAAGTAGAAGTTTTTGAATAATCTGTTAAGATTTGAGTTAACCATAGATCTACTGAATTTTTCATTAAACTCAGTTTAGTTTTGGTGTTTAATCAGAGTTTAGAATTATGAGTATCTGTTTATTTAGAGTATAGAGCTGGAACTTGATGTTTGTAACGTTTGAAGTTTGTGATAATACTAAACTCTCGACTTTATGAAGTTTTGAAGTTGGTTTGATCAAAATACTAGAGCTGCTTTGTGAAAATTTGTTTAGACTGCTAAACGTGTTCAGATCGTTGAAGTTTTCTTTTTTCTGCTGATTCATGTGTGGGGATGACAGATTTTGCTTGCTGAATCAATTTAGGAATGTTGTTAGGACTGAGTTAGCTAATTTAGTTGATTGGTTAGCTAGTTTATGCTTGCTGAATTAGAATTTACTATTTTGTTTTAAGATTTTTCATCTGATCAATTTTCAGTTAATATTGCTGATATGATTTTCATTAAGTTTAACCTGGATGTTTGTAGTTTAAGTTACTACTGATTCATTTGAAAATTTGTTGCTTACTGTTTGAAAGTTGCTATTTTGGATTACAATTTGTACAATCTGATACATAGTTCGGTTTTGATTATCTGATTCATCAACTTTACTTGGTATTGCACTTACTTGAGTTGATATATATATTTTACTATTTTCAGTTAAGCTTTTCAGATTTACTGATCTGAAAAGCTCATAAGCTGTTTCCTGACAGCTTTAATCAAAATAAGCTTACCAAAAAGTCTCTCCTGAGACTCTTTTCCTTCATCTGTCAAAAAGGAATTTTTCCCAAAAATATGTCCTTACCTGGACTCAAACCTGTGACCTCCTGGTCACAGGCATAGTGTGTTAGCCAACTGTGCTAAGCACTCTTTTAATTTAATTATCTGATAGGTCATTAATATAGTATTATTCTTTCTGCCAGATTTTAATCTTTGTTACATTTCATTTCCAGTTTTAAATAAGTTTTATTAATATTAATTTTTATGTTTTAAAAATTGTAATCAGTTTCTTTGTTAAAATATAAAAAAAATAATAAAATAAAATAATAATAAAAATAAAATAAATAAAAAAAATGTTTTATTAAATTTAAAAGTTTAATTAGTTAATTTTTATAATTAGATTTTAATAATCAAATAAAAATAGTTTCTAAATAGATTGGTTTTAAAATAATTTTTAATAAAGTAAATTAGTTTTAAAAAGCTTAATTAGATTTTTAGTTATTAAATAGATTTATTTTATAGATTTTTAAATAGATTAAATTTTAAATAGTTTTAATTTTTAAGTAATTAATTGTTTTAGATTTAAAAATAGCGGGGTTTACGATTCATGCACTTTAGGTTAAAACTAATTAGTTTAAAATTTGTAGACTTTAATTTTAGTTTAAAAACCGAAAACAAATTCAAATCGATTGTCCAAATCAAAGCAAAACGTCTCAAATTCATAAGATCTTCGTGTACAACGAACTTGAGTCACCAACGTGTTTAATTGAATTCGTCATTGGTAATATTAGTCTATTACTTTTTCCTAAAGGTAATTTTCTAATTTACCCTATAACGTAATCTCGAATTATCACTATACTATCACGATCACATCATTAAGCAATATGCATACTTAATCCGAATCAAGATTAAAATCAAAAACAAGAAAGGTAGAATAAGATGGATAATGAAAAGCTTATACTTGAACTTGTAGATTAATGATTCCAAAATACAAGATTAAATGAAAGCTTGAACATGAAAAGAAAAGGTGAAGTTTTCCTAGTGAGAGAAAGTTAACCACTTTCTCTCTCTAATAATTAAAACAACAAAAGAAAAATGAAGACTAACTTTAAAAATGAAGACAATAAGGACTATTTATAGTAGGAAGGGGTGTGGTGTGTTGCTTATTTCTTTCTCTTGTATTCTCGTCTTTTAAATAACTTGCTTTCTCGACTTTGTCTCGGGATTAGTCGAATAATTACTTGAACTTGTCTTCTAATTTTCTTCTTTTAGTAGACTTGTTTCTTCGACTTTGTTAAACTTCCGTCTTTAGACTTTTTCTTCGATAAATCTTCAGAATAGGCCTTTGACTTCCGTTCTTCTTGCACTTTTGATCTTTTCACTTCGTCTTTTGTCTTTTTCTTCGATAAAATCCCGTGTTTTCTTCTTTTTTCATATTTTTATCCTGAAACACAATAAAAACACAAACCACGCATAATTCCGACTTTTACGACATAAAATACACGTTTTGGTCTTGTTATTATTGGAAATAAGTGGTAAAACGATAAGTGTTTTCACACTTATTACCAACCGATCCGCCAATTCTGGCATAATAACCTACTATTTGTAGTTATATTTGTTTCAAACCTCGAGACACATGTCAAGACAGCAGTCAAGACACATGTCTCATGTATACTTTCCGAAGACACATGTCAAGACACCAGTCAAAGACACATGTCATGCGTTTTTTGAAACACGAGTCAAGACACATGACTCACGTCTTTTCTGGAACATCCCTCAGGAATTCAGGGTACCCTCAAAAGGGTATATCCATTTTGTGGTGCCATGTATTAATCAGGCCACAAGAATTTCAGTACCAGCACCGGCATATCAGTGAGATATGTCACGATTGTTCGATGATACTTTCCTTTCTTGCACCTATAATTCACATATTCATGACCATAAAGGACGCCATTCGTATTCCCAATGTATACGAAGGTTTTCCTTCAGCCTAATGATGAGATCCAAGCTGCTAACGCATTACCTCGGACAGATGCGAGTTGAATTTAATCCCAATTATGGACTACGAGCAGCACACCCTGCCACGATTCATGATTTTGTACAGTAATGTTCAGGCTCCTGAATACATTCAGCATGGTTTTCAATCAGGAAAATCTGTACAAATTATCTATGATTTCCAAGCACGTACATTGTTAGCCATGACTACTAAAATTTTCTAACTGTCAGTTAAGACATGACCACTGAAGTTCCTTTTACGCATAACCAGACGATTATTCCAAAAATTTTACCATAAATTCTAGAATAACCTTCAAGGAAAAGGACAATAACATGAGATTATGTGTCGATTACCGTCGATTTAAAACAAATCACCATTCATAACCGTTATTCTCCTCCACGTAATGACAACATGTCCAATCGACTTGAGGGTGTCAAACACTTTTCCAAAGATCGGATTCATGATCATGTTGCCAACAATGACGAGTGAAAGAGCAGGACATGTCCATGACTGCTATCCGTACACGACTCGGTCATGCTAGATTCATGATTTTGTATTAGTCTCATAAATGCTCCAGCAACATTATGGACTTAATAAATTGGGTTTCCATGAACTCATAAACAAGTTCATTAGTGTTTTCATCCATGACAACCTAACCTTCTCTAAAGTCTAGAGAAGAGCAGGAAGACCATATTTGCACTATGTTGCAAATTCTCCGACAGGAGAAATTTCACCTTGAAATTTTCCAATATAAATTCTGGTTGATTACAGTGACACGCTGAATCACATGGGTTCGCACGGTTAATCTTACCATGACTCAGATTATGCATAAAGTTGAGAACCCTACACTACGTTAGGTGTTCCAAGAAAAATCCTACGCTAAGAGAAGTTAAATTTCGGAGACTTATAGTTCCGCAAATTTCTATGTATCAAGTTTCTACGAAGCAAGATATAGTTACATTCATATCTAAGTACCTGACATACCAACAGGCTAAGATAGAACACCAAATGACTGGGATGTTTATCCACCATCGAAATTGTGATCAGAAACGGGACAAGATCTCCATGGATTATGGTTACCAGATTAACGCAAACTCAGAAGAAGCATGATGCTATCTGGGTTATTGCCAATAGTTTGATCAAGTCTGCAGAATCCTTACATCCGCAAGGATTTCAGAACCAACAGGTTAATCGGACATGTTCCAGTCAAGGCGCATCCGATCACTTGGTAATCCCTCACCTATCAGGCCAGACGAAGGTTCACATTTGTGCTCCTTATTTACATTCACGTCCTTGTCCTAATTTCACGACTTGCTTTCACGCTCACGTTCATGACACTATTCATGTTCTTGATCGTATCATGCCTTACCATTTTACGTTCATTTTTATTCTGGGAAGTTTTGCAAGAACTTGAGAGACCAGACTCAAGTCTAGTTTAACTCTCTATGCTCAGACAGAAGTTTCACGTCACATTCCACGTCTCATCTTATAGAGCTTGGCGTTACCGCCTTTATATTCCACGTTCACGATATGTTTCACATGTCATGTTCATTCCACGTTTCTCATATCACGTTCACGATATGTTACACGTATCATTGATCATGATATGTTGCCATATTATACTCGCCATACCTCCACGTATCACGTTCAAAGTTTTTTCACGTATCACGTTCAAAATTTTTCACGTACTACGTTTCAATATGTCTCGCGCATCGTTGCTGATTATCAATTAGGTTAGATTATATGACATCGTAATGTTTCAGTTACCCTTGCATGTTAACTCTTATTTCCTCGATCGAATTCAGGGGAACTATCTTACGTAGATGACAATGAACTCTTTGAGTTCTCAAGTCAAGGTCAGGAGGACCAAGATTTAACATTGTGTCAAGATCTTGAGAAGTAATCGTTCCAAGAGGGAAGCCACTTGGAAACGGACAAGTTCATCCGGACTTCTTATCCGTTTTTCTCTTATCGATTAGATATGCCCTTTCAGTCACGTCACGTTCCATGTCCTTTCAAGACATGTCACGTTCCACGTTCCCTTCTACCATGTCACCTGCATATTCCGTTATCTTACATACCCTTCGAGTTTGATTCGGGTATGTTTCTCTTTCAGTTTACGTTATCTATAATTCGGGGACGAATTATTCTTTTTACGAAGAAGAGTTGTAAAACCCGCATGCTTTTACCATGAACAGTACACTAATAATCGTACGTACATGATTAAAACTCTCCTTTTAAAACATGAAGACGTAGCACGAATATTAATTACAAGAATTACGTACGTGTTATTACACGATAATTATTACGTACGTATTAATGCACGATAATTATTAACTATGATGAATGAATCACGAACATATAATCACGAACATCTAACATGATTATCGCGTATATTAATTAGACGCGACGAGTAATCACGTATATTAATTATGTACGATATGTAATTACGTATATTATGATTATTAATAATATACGATATGAATTTACGGATAATAAGTAAAACCACAAAATAATAATTCACGACATTTAATTCACGCAACACGAATAATTCACGATTATTTTGTGTATATTAATTTAAACACGATAAGTCATTTACATATGTAATAATTACGTTTAGCACGTACTATGCGTAACTACGAAAATTCACGACGTTTTAATACACGAACACGCGTACGTTTTTTATTAAACGAAATAGACAAACAAATAAGGGGTGTGGTTGGGCTTGCGTTCAAAAGAAAGGAAGTGGGCTCAAGGCCCACTTTGTTATCCCAAACCGCGTATAAACCAAAACAGACGGGGGGAGCTTTTATTTTGGACAACTTGTATCACACATAGAAACCCTAAAACCAAGAAAAAACAACCGTCACTTTTGTGACTCTCCCTGTCGTCGAGTGAAAGAAGAAAACCAAGGGAAAAACATGGCCTTCAATCCAAGAGGTCAAGGTTGTTCATGTTCTAAGATTTTTTAAACCCTAGGCACAAATAAAGGTAATCTTTTACCTCGTTTTATTTCTTTTCTTTTGTTTAATCGAACTCAAATCCATGATACATGATCGAAAAAAACATGTTATGTAAATTAAATAAAAGGTGGGACGTTGTTTAATGTCGCTGTGTTCGAACGGCCACAAATCGAGACCATCTATGGTCTCGGTGGTAAAAAACCAATCACCAGCCGCAACCCTAATTGGGTGTTGGCTGGGTTTTGTTCAGACGGGGGAAACGGCAGCCCAGAAGAGGAAACCACTGGCTGCGGACAGTGGTGGGTTTGGTCTGTCAGTGGGAACCGAGACCCTAGTGGTCTCGGTGGGAGTTTTAAACGAGCAGGGGAACCGGCTACTGCCGGTGGCAGTAACGCAACTACCAGGGGGAAACTGGCAGTTAATGGGGTGTTTGGTTTTTGATTTAGAACAGACATAAGGGTGTGTTTGGCTGACAGTTTAAGAAAATTAAATTAAGCATGACTAATAATTAATTTAATTAAAATCATGGACTTAGGTTATAGTTATTTTTAATAAATAACACATATATTTAACCTAAGTATTTTTACCCCTTTAATTTGAGGATAGTTATTAATTAAATTATTTAAAACATGACATATAATTAATTAATAAGCATGGACTTAGGGTTATTATTATTTTTTAATAATACATGATTTTAACCTAAGTATTTATTTATGTAATTTAGACTATAGTAATTAATTAATTGCTAAATCATGACATTTAATTAATTAATTTCCATGACTTAGGTTATATTAATAATAAATATTAATACATGTTTTAACCTAAGTTTATTATACAGTTAATTTAATTAAATCATGTTTATAAGTTACATGTTATAATTAATAAACTATACTATTAATCAGGTGACTTAGTATAATTAATCCGTAAAATTTAAGCTTATCTGATTAGCTTAATAATCCAGCTTATTTCTAATCTAAGTATGGAAACTTTCTATTTTTAGAAACTTATCTATTTTAAGCAGTAAATCTATTTTTTGAAACTTTCTGTTTTTGGAAACTTACAATTTTTGGAAACATTCTATTGTAGGAACGTGCTATTTTTAGAAAGTTACTTATTATTACACAACAAGTATAATAATACAAGAAATACAAGTAATATTTAATCATAATATTCAGAATACATGATAAACACAGCATGACGTTAAAATCAGTAAAACAAGACATGGACATATAAGACAAGCTAAGACACGATATAAAACCAGTTACGTACTCAGTAATCAGATACTTATACACGTATATTATTTATGTAGCATTAGTGATACCGAAGTAGGACTCTCTTCCGTTCGTCTTCTTCGTTCACTGGACATAAGGTATGTAACACCCCACTTTGATAAGTGGAAAGTTACGCGTAATTATGGCGTGTCATCAAAGCATGCAAGGTAAAATGTACTAAAACATACATGACCATAGGGAAAACCAGAATCAAATATCAGTCCCAAACATAAGCCCAAAACATAATGAAGTAAAGGAAATGAGAAATGACTAAACAAGAATAGATATATGAAGGCAAAGGAAGAAGTCTATTGTAGCTTCCCTCCTATGCACGTCCTCCAAATTCTCGAGTCCTGGGCACCTGCCGTTTTGGGAACATGAAAGGAAAACGGTTGAGCATAACGCTCAGTGCACGGATATACAAACATAGCATGAATAACATGAGCATATACAACATATAGCAGCGAAAATGTATGTCCTGGAAAACCTGGTATAACTTAATAAAACTGGTTTTATAGTTTGAAAAGACTTATGTTTATCTTATGAAAACTGTTTAACATGTTAACTATTAGCCAATATTGGTCATGAAATATCAACGTGCATGAATACTTGGAGGGGTGACCTCGACATGCAAATTAGAGGGGCTGCCTCTAATTTAATATACTGGTTTGGGTAGGAGGGATCAGCTCCTTGTGAAGGATGCAAGGCACACACCACATTCACCTGAATAATCTGCTGAAAACATGTAAACTAGGATGCACCCTGTTGATACAAAAGTTGGGTGATCCTTGCTAGACCCGAATTAGGCTTAATTCGGGTTGGCTAGACTCCGACTCCTGCACCAAGTGAATTGTATGGTTGGGATCCTGCACACTAAACAACACGCGTTAGGCTTACCGTGGGAATGTTTCCCACGATTAGACTCCGGCGTGAGAGTAAGTAATCGGTTAGGGTTATAGGAATCGGATGAGAGTTTTAGAGTGTAGAATGTAATACCTTTGTGGAACCCTTGGGGGTTACTTTTATAGGCAGTGAAACCCTAATGGGCTATCACTGATGCTTCGGCCCCAAGGCAAGGATAATCACCTGATTTAGATTGATTGTTATCTTCTAATTATGGTGAGTGAATATCCTCTCCTTTGGGATAAATCCTAATCATAGTAGGAGTATGATTCTGTCTAACCCTGCACCGGGCATGCTGGGCCGTGGGCCGCACACGTGTGTGCGATTACTGTTCATCCAAGCCCATAATCTCAAATGACATTATTCCCACCCATCTGTGATGCGCCGGATACGGGTAGTACCCGTGGGCCGGGTTCATGACCCGGCTGGGGACTATACGTCATCATGTCCCCCCAGTCTAGTTGTTACAGCCGTAGGCGTAACCTCTAGACTATCAAGATGCTCTCCGGACATACCAAGAAAGATCTAGGGAATGATAAACATTTAAAATTTTGTTTTGGCCGCACATGGCTGCCTGTCTTAGGAATTTATTTCAATGGTACCTCAGCTGCACGTGACGACCGAGACAAAATAAATACAACATTGAATATAGTCTTACGTATGACCGCATAATCCGACACAAGAATGAATGCATTAATGGTAGTCAACAAATCAGTCGCAAACCTGCAAAAAGTGCACCATTAATACCCATCATTGAGCCACGTAAAACTGTTAAGAAGTGACCCATGGGCCCCTTCTGTCGTTTCAGAAGTGTCAGAAATCCCACCCGTTGGATGGACGTAGTGTTTTGGCAAACATCCACGTTACATCAGAAATCGAGGCAACCCTATATAAGAGTTGGTGGGTGAAACTGTTACACACACAGTTCATAGTCATTCCGCCATTGTTATTCCAAGCTTCTCCCCTCCATCTTTTGCCTCTTATTCTACGGATTTCCACCACCGCAGGTTAGATCATCACGCCTTTCAAATCCTTTTTATAAAACATGGTAAAGGACAACCCCGTCATTACGGATGTCCTGAATGTGATGCCTGCGGAAAAGTATATAGACTTTTTATCTAAATACTACATCCCCGAAAGCGTACACCCAACCTATCCAGGTGACGGTGAAGCAATTACGGATGTCCCGAGGGGAAAGATAGGCGTATATACGTGCCTATTCGATTCGGCTAATTACCGCATCCCCTTATCCAAGTTCTTGGTAGATCTGCTTTTGTACTATGATTTCCATATAACCCAGCTGTACTGCATAGGGGCGTGTAAAATCAATCAATTTGAGATTACATGCCATACATGCGGAGTAACCCTGACCGTAAACTTATTTAGGGTCTTTTACTCCCCCCCAACTAGTAAATGGGTGGCTATCGTTCAAAAAACGATCCGAGAACGCCCCCATGACGTATAAGATGCCCTTAGACTCCCTTAAGAGCTTGTACGATCATTACTTTTTTGTTGATGAAAAAGTATTCCCTACTCCTTTCGTCCTTAAAACCAGAGCACCCAAAGATTTTCCACCCAAATCCAAAGACTATAGCAGCAAAGACTTGAAAATACTAGATACCCACCGCATAGAATTCCATAGGGGTTGCCGGAGCATTTTCTGTGCCTAGTAGGACTAAGCCGCCACTATTATGGGAGGGAAGACATGTATCCGTGCTTTCTGACGGAAAATAGACAGGGTAGATTTACCTATGTAGATATGATAAATGTTATTTGCATGTCAGGAACTTACTAATCCGTACAATTGTATACGTCCACAGAGATGAATCTACATGGGTTGTTGCGCCAGGACGACCCAATGAAAGTGCCCGAAGGTTTCCGCCCGCTGAAAGAGAATGAACTTCCCCTCCTTGATGCAACTGCGGACCGAACCATTCCCCTTGAAGAAACTTCTGAACAAAGATCAGATGAGGGAGAGCCAATTATCGAGAAATCCCCTCTTGAGTTCCACAATGAAGATGGTGAAGAGTTGCTGCTTGAGGATGCCGTGCCGCACCAGGAAGATGTAGAAGAAGAGGATTTCATCAACCTTACTAGTGAGGATGAAGAAATCACCCAAGCCTTCGGGTCCCCCAAGCCCATATTCAGAAAGAGGAAGACCACCAGGAGGGTGGCAAAGACACTAGGGGACGGGGCCGGGGCCTCTAACGCTCCCCCAAAGAAACTAAGAAAAGACCATCCTCAGTACCAGGACAGAAGCGGCACTGCGACGGCTCAGGTCAACCCTACATCGCACATAGAATAACAAGTCTGGATGGCCACCCCCGTGAGTACCGTAGCTCCTACCGTCCCGGAACTTACAACTGGTACCACGTAAGCACCTTTTATCCCTTTATTATTATTTTTTTTTATATTCAAGGATAGAATGCCTAAACCAAATTAATTTGTCAATAACAGGGCGGATCCGTCGACAGTATCCCAAGAGGAAGAGGTGGAAAGGGACCCGTCCCCCACGACATCAATAAGACCTCCATCCCCTCCTGTGACACACGCTGAGGAGCCACTTCCTGAAGGACCGGAGAACAGCCTGCGCCTAACATGGAATTTATCCAGTTTAACAAGGTTGGAGGCGGAGTCTGAGTGCATGGAATTTATCGAGCATATCACTCCTCCGGCCCTGGCTCAAGACTTGGACGAACTAGACCATGAGTCCTTGCTGGAGCAGTTTGATGTGTCGTCCGCACACCAAGTGACAATGGGTGCCGCCTTAAGGCGCCGTCTGATCAAGGCCTTGGCGAATGTGAAGCGTGCAGACAAAAGGATAGCCCGTCGTGAAGCGCTAGTTGTGAAGCACGAGAAGACCATCGCGTCCTTGCAAACGGCACTGGTTACAGCAGAGTCCACCGTGAAGGAGCAGGCCCATCACGCCAACACTCGGGAAAAACGCATCGCCGAGCTTGAGGCCCTTGTAGTTGCATCCAACAACAAGGTATGCTTTCAACCTGAATGTTTTTTTTACACAAGAAAAAAAACCATATTATCCTTGTGATAACTCTAAGTGCCATATTCAGGTGTCCACAGCCGAATCCTCCACCAAAGCTGTAACCGTACAAGCATTCAACATCGCACTAGAGCGCGACGCGCTGAAGGATGAGATAACCCAAGCACGGATTAATTTGGATGAGCAAGCTGCGACAGCTGAGGAGGAGCTAAGCAAGATGGCCACGGATTGTGCTGAAAGGATGTGTCCTCCTTTGCTATCAGCCATAGCTGGGTGCAGGTGGATGATAGGTCAGGGAATGCGCCTTGCCGTAAGCAAGGTTATGGAAGCTCCGTACCTGCTGCAAGCATTCGCATGCGTTGTTTCAGATGGGATTGACCGTGGTAGGCACGAGGGCTTGGTCCAAGCTGCGGAATTGATAGGTAAGAAAGAAGATATTACCCATCACGCCTACCACAACCCTTCAGCTGCGGACAAGATAACCACGTCAATGGATGCACTTGCTGAAATCCAACATCCTCTTTTAGACGAGCTGGAGGCGCTGAAGGATGCTCCTAACGAGGTAGTAATGTCCAAGCTTACTGCTGATCCCATCCAACTGACCTTGCCTACCTATGACTCCGTGTCAAAGGTAATGAAAGGTGAAAAACTGCTTGCTGAGGCATTGGATGCGAATGTGATCTAGGCACAGGATGGGAAGAATGCTCGCGGGGAGGCCCTCCGCACCATGATTGAAGAAGGGAAGAAGGATATAGGGGAGTTCCTACCTCCGTTTTAATTTACCTTGTAAACATTTGTACCTTTTATTCGTTCGTGTATGTACACGGCTAAGACTTATGTGTGAAATAACTGCCATATGTATGCAAGTAAATCCATGATAACCACGGCCATTTCGTTATGATGTTGAGACTTGTGTATTTTTTTGTCGGATATCGTATACCTACACTGCATGACATGTCACGTCTTACTCAAAAAAATACGATCAAGTCTATAATTTACTAGACGTGCGACATGCATCTTTACTATGCAAAGCTACGTGAGTACGGCATACGAAAACTTATCACAACGTCTTGTGAGTAAGGTGTCTAGTAAGGTTACATGATCCACGTCGCTGGGGTTGCATCCCTCTTATGCGACAAGTTGAATTAGTAGGTTCACTTAATCCTCTTACCCCACCTGGAGGCGTATAATACATGTACGGTGATTGAATGAATGCATATGAATGAGACATGGCATATTATAATAATAACTAAATCCATATGACTATAATAGTATCTAAAGAACAACCAAACAATTTGCACGGAAGACTAGCCGTGGAGCTAGCTAGGAACCACGACATTTTATTAGAACGTTTATATTTTTTGTTTTGACAAGAATTGGAAACCCTAAAAAACAAAAAAGATCCTATAAAATCATAAGAAACAAAACAAAGAGAACACATGGATCTTCACTAAAGCCAAATATAGCAAAGTGTCCATGCGGAAGCCGTAGCTTTTAAAGATAGCACCTTTTGAGATTGGAGATATTCCATGTGCGTTCCAGATCGCGGCCATCCATGTCATGTAACTTGTACGCGCCCCATCCTAAGGCCTCCGTGACCTCGTATGGTCCTTCCCACTTAGGGCCCAACTTTCCTGTATTCTCCGCTCGACTTTCTTTGTTAGCGCGATAGACATAATCTCTCGGTCGAAAAGAAACACCTTTAACCTTGGCGCCATAATAAGCCTTCATTTTAGCGTTGGACTTGGCCTCATTGATAGCCGCTATCTCCCTTTTTTCCTCCAACAAATCCAGATTGATCCGGAGTTGCTCGTCGTTCGTGACGACATTAACCTCCGCCGTGCGGATGGTAGGCATTCTTATTTCTACTGGTATAACAGCTTCTGTGCCGTAGGCCAATGCGAATGGAGTGTCCCCGTGGGCTGTTTTGATCATAGTCCTATGCGCCCATTGAACATGTGGTAGTTCGTCCACCCATTTGGCACTTCGCTCCTCCAAGCGTGCCTTGATGCCGTTTCCCAAGCTTCTATTTGCTCGTTCCACAAGGCCATTTGTCTGCGGGTGCTTAACAGACGCGAAGCGCCGTTTGAGATTCAAAGCCGCGCACCAATCCTTGAATGGATTATCCGCGAACTATTTTCCGTTGTCCGAGATGATTTCTCCTGGTAAGCCAAAACGGCACACGATGTTCTCCCAAACAAACTTTTTAACTTGTTTGCCTGTGATGGATTTGACTGCCTTGGCCTTTATCCAACGTGTAAAGTAGTCCATTGCGACAAACAAGAACTTAACTCCCCCCACAGCTACAGGAAATGGTCCTGTGATGTCGATCCCCCACTTATAGAATGGCCATAGGGATGTAATAGGTGTAAGTTCCTGCTGCGGATGTCGCGGCACTGGTCTGTGCACTTGGCAATCACTGCACTTGCGAATCATGTCGTGTGCGTCCCTATGCATGGTAGGCCAATAATATCCTGTGCGTAGGGCTCGAGCTACCACGGATCATGGACCTGCGTGCATGCCGCATAACCCTTCATGTATCTCACTGATCACATAAGTGGCCTGACATGGTCCAACACACCGCAACCACGGCTGCAAGAAAGAGCGCTTATAAAGGATACCTTCTCGAAGCTCGAGGTGCTGCGACTTCCTTTTGATGCGCCGTACCGCTTTTTCATCGTCCGGAAGGGTTTCATTAGTCAAATAGTTGACGATCGGGGTCATCCATGTAGGTCCATCCTCCTCAACTATAGTAGCGACCTCCCTTTCTGTTATAGACTTTTCCTTGAGTATTTCCACCAAGACTTGCTTGGATAAGTGGGCGAAACTTGTAGACGCGATCTTGCTAAGAGCGTCTGCCTTCTTGTTCTTACCTCTTGGTACCTGCTTGATAGAAAACTTGCTGAAAGCCGCGATGAGTGACTTGACTTTCTCCAAGTATCGGACCATGTTATCCTCCTTAGCTACATATCCGCCTAGAATGTGGTTCGCGACAAGCCGTGAGTCCACGTAGGCCTCAAGGTTGCGGACTCCCATTCTAGCGGCGATTTTTAAACCCGCAATTAATGCTTCATATTCCGCCTCATTGTTGGTGGTTGTGAACTCAAAGCAAAGGGCGTACGTAAACTCCATTCCTTCCGGATTCGTAAGGATGAGACCAGCTCCTGACCCATCCGTGCACGAAGATCCGTCCGTGAATAACACCCATGGCTCTGCTGGAGTTTCGTCTTGTTTTACGATTGGTCCTTCTTCATCCGGCTTCTCTATCAAGAAATCCGCCAAGATTTGGCCTTTAACAGCCGTCCTTGGCCTATAAGATATGTTGTGTTCTCCCAATAGAATGCTCTAGTTTTGTAGCCTACCTGCCACATCCGGTCTAGAGATGACTTGTTTTATTGGTTGGTCAGTAATGACTACAATTGGGTGCGCCTGAAAGTATCGGCGCAACCGTTTTGTAGCAAACACTAGTGCCAAAACCAATTTTTCTATATAGGAGTAATTCAACTCCGACCCTTGTAATGTTCTACTTATGAAGTAGACCGGAGTTTGTACCGTGTCCCTATCCGTCATGAGTACCGCACTTATTGCTCCATGTGTGGCTGATAGATACATAATGAGCTCCTCCTTTGGCCGGGGAGCTACTAGCATGGGGAGAGATGCGAGGTGTTGCTTGAGTTGACCAAAGGTTTCCTCAGCTTCCTTTGTCCACCGGAAGTCTCCCTTCTTAATGCACTTCTTGAGTGTTTTGAATAGGGGGAGTGACTTCTCTGCGGACTTTCATAAGAACCTATTTAGCCCGGCCAGCTTCCCATTTAAGGATTGCACCTCTTTTCGTGTCTGAGGGGATGGTAGCTGTATTACTGCGTCCGTTTTTTCTGGGCAAGGTTTGATACCATTTGGATCAATCATATATCCCAGGAACATTCCCTCCGTTGCCCCAAACGTGCATTTCTTTGGATTTAGCTTCGTATTAATCCTCCTCAATGTGTCAAACGTCTCTTGGACATCCCGGAGAAGTGCATCCTCCGTATGACTTTTGATGACTAAGTCATCCACATAGACCTCCAGGTTGCGGCCTATCTGTGAGTCAAAGGCTTTGTCCACAATCCGCAGGTATGTAGCCCCGGCGTTCTTTAGTCCAAACGGCATTTTTGTATAACAGTATACGCCTTGACTAGTATGGAACACCGTCTTCTCTGCGTCCTCTTCCGCCATCTGGATCTGGTAGTATCCTTTATATGCGTCTAAGAAGCACTTAAAGGGATATCCACATAGAGATTCCACCTTCCAGTCAATCTCCGGTAACGGGTAACAATCCTGTGGACAGGCTTTGTTCAGATCCGTAAATTCCACACACATGCGCCAGCTTCCGTCATGCTTTTTGACCATGACTGGATTGGATAACCACTCGTGGTAGTATACCTCGCGCATGATACCTGCATCCACTAGTTTCCGTACCTCATCCAGTATCACTCGGCTGCATTCAGGTGCCTGACCGCGCTTCTTTTGCTTGACGGGTTGGTACCCCTGGCGGATCTGGAACTTATGTTCTGCTATCGCGCATGGTACGCCCGTCATATGCTTGGGCTCCCATGCGAATATATCTAAATTTGCCTTCAAGAGAGAGCACATGGCCCTCTTGACGTTATCCGAGAGCATTCCCCCTATGAACACCTCTTGTTCCGGATAATCAGGATGGATTGCCACCCTCCAATTGGGAGGAGGTGACCCATCCTTGGGTGGAACAGGTGGAACCGGTGTTGTCACGGCATGACACTCGGATGCTGGTACGATTGTGTTGTAAATGGTGACAATTCCTCCTTCCACAGGGAATTTGATCATTCCGTGTGTCGTGGAAGGTACCGCCCGTATGGCCAGAATACCTGGTCTGCCTATGATCCCATTGTATGGAGAGTGTGAGCGTATCACCATAAAGTTCATCCAGGCAGTGGTAGAGTGCACTTCATTCCCAATGGTTACAAGCAGACGTAGTTGCCCTATTGGCCAGATGGTGTCTCCACTAAAACTGATGAGCGGCGCTGTAGCCGGTACTAATTGGCTTCATATTTCTTGTCGTAACTGTACAAAACAGTGTTTGTACAGTACTTCTGCTGATGACACCCATCCACATACATGCGACGAACGTTGTGTGTTCCAATGCTTATCTCAATAGTGAGAGGCGCATCAATCACATCGCTTGCTGTGATTGGAGGGAATGAGATTTCTCTGCCGCGTGAAAAATTTTGACTAATTTTTTGCCTTGTGCGGCGCTGTCTGGATTGGATCATATATATAGTTGAAGGTTTGTCCTTTTGGGGATCCTTCTTGTCATATTTCTTGTTGTCTTTTCAATCCTTCCAATCCTTGACCAAAATCTTGAGTTTACCTGACTTGATCAGTGACTCAATGTGCTTCTTGAGCTGGATACATTCCTCCGTACCATGGCCCTTGTCGTTATGGAATTCGCAGAAACGATTTCCATGGCGACGGTCCAGCGGAGTCGTCATTGGTGGAGGCCTCGGGAAGTTAGCCCCTTCCGTAAGCAAGATCTCCCGGTAGGACATCTTTAGAGGGGTAAACTTATCGTCCGACCGTCCTCCCTTGTTTTGGCTCTTGTAATCTGAGCCCCTACCATTGTTTTGATTGCTTTGACCGCCCGACTGTCTCCTGGACAGGTCGTTCTATCGGTAGCCGTTACCTTTTGAAGGATAGGCCGCGGCAACCGCGGTTTCTCCCTCTATGAAGTTTCTGACCCTTTCCATGAGGTCGTCATACCTCTCCGGATGCTTGTCATTGAGACGCCTGATTAATTCCCTGTCTGTTATGGCATGCATATAGTCGGAAATTTTCAGGAGTTCCGGCATTATTTTTGTGCGTGTGCACTCGTCATTGAAGCGCTCAGTGAAGGCTTCCGTAGACTCCCCCGGCCGTTGCTTAACGGTTGCCAATGAGACCGGGTCCCTATTATACTTCTTCCGCTGAGTATAATTATTCTTGAACGTAGTCCGTAATTCAGTGAAGCTATCAATGCTTCGCGGAGGAAGCCCTTCAAACCAGTCGCGAGCATTGTCGATTAAGGTTGAATTGAACATTTGGCACCATATAGGCATGGGCCATCGCTCAATTTTCGCCTGTGTATCAAATATCTTGAGGTGATCATCCGGATCACCAGTTCCATCATAAGTCTTGACACACGCCGGCATGCGATGTTTTGTTTCCTCGGAGTAATTCCATATGCGGAGAGTAAAAGGATCTTCCCTGGGGTCTGCCCATGGACGGGTGAGACTAGGGTCACACCACGGTTGGGAAAGATCTTCTGCTTCCGTCTCTCGGTAATAGGGACCGCCATAGTACTCCTCATTGTTTGGTGGTGGTGGAGGAGTACGCCTAGGTCGGCGACGCTTGGGCGGATGGTCATCCGAGTCCTCTCTTGATGGATCGGGAGAAGGAGGCGGTGCCTCATCTCTTGGGTGAGGACCGCTCTTGTGAGAAGAGCTAGGGGCCTTCTTCCCGATATTCATCCTATCCTACACTCGTGCGGCGATTGGCTCTGGTCAGCTCCGGATCTGGTCGTTCGGGTGAATCGTCGGACTTCTCTCCCTCTTCTCGAGATTGTATTAGTTCCTGCATGAGACGATCCCCTATGCGTTAGAACACATTCCTAGGTTGGAGAGTTTCCTCAAAGAGGCTCCGCTCCTGAGGTCGGGTCCTTCTCTTCCTCTGAGTTTGAGAAGAGGTGCTTGGTCCGGCATTGCCAAAGTTGAGTCTAGATTGGAGGTCCCTTCCTAGATTCAACCTTGATGCAATCCCTGGGACGATCCTATCAAAGTTCTGCGTGAGAACTCGAGTGAGATCCTCCTCGCTGAGTGGTTCAACCTCTACTTCTTCCTCGGTTGATGGTCTGCGCGGCTCCTTGTTAGGAGGATTGGGCGCACTCCCTGGATCAGGATTATCAAAGGTTGAAGTAGGTGGTGGGGTCATGGAGAACGTGCTCGTCACCCCCATGGATTGAAGACCACTCCGGCTGTTTGGTCCGGCAGCTTGATGGCTAGTGGATCGATTAGAAATTAGTATCCCTTCCCTTTGGGACTTCCGATTTCCAGGATTTGTGTTCCTGGGATTCCCCTGCGGATGCCCCTTCGTCATTGAAGATTCAAGATGAGATTTTTGCTCTAACTTAGTGTAAGGGTCCCACGGATGGCGCCAACTTGTTGATACAAAAGTTGGGTGATCCTTGCTAGACTCGAATTAGGCTTAATTCGGGTTGGCTGGACTCCAGATCCTGCACCAAGTGAATTGTATGGTTGGGATCCTGCACACTAAACAACAAGCGTTAGGCTTACCGTGGGAATGTTTCCCACGATTAGACTCCGGCGTGAGAGTAAGTAATCAGTTAGGGTTATAGGAATCGGATGAGAGTTCTAGAGTGTAGAATGTAATACCTTTGTGGAACCCTTGGGGGTTCCTTTTATAGGTAGTGAAATCCTAATGGGCTATCACTGATGCTTCGGCCCCAAGGCAAGGATAATCACCAGATTTAGATTGATTGTTATCTTCTAATTATGGTGAGTGAATATCCTCTCCTTTGGGATAAATCCTAATCATAGTAGGAGTATGATTTTGTCTAACCCTGCACCGGGCATGCCGGGCCGTGGGCCGCACACGTGTGTGCGGTTACTGTTCATCCAAGCCCATAAGCTCAAATGACATTATTCCCACCCATCTGTGATGCGTCGGATACGGGTAGTACCCGTGGGCCGGGTTCATGACCCGGCTGGGGACTATACGTCATCACACCCATACGCCCCACCCGATAATAATAATATGGCTAAAAGCTGAAGGGACACCACGAGCTATCACTCCGTCGTGGTAGAGTCATAACACTGGTGCCTCCAGTGTTATGGTTATGGTACCTCCATAAATAGGTGAAACTGGTCATGCATGTATATGGCTTTAGGTATCTAATTAAACATAAGCAAATCAAAACATATAAAACATATACTGGGGAAAACAGTTAGCTGCATACGGGGAATCCTAACAAGGAAGAATGTCCATACTGAAAGGACGGAGAATCCGTACCTTAAATCCAGTGAACGAAGAAGACGAACAGAAGAGAGTCCTACTTCGATCTCACTAATGCTACACACATAGGATACATGTATAAGTATTCTGATTACTGAGTACGTAACTGGTTTATATCATATTTTAGCTTGTTTTATATGTTCATGTCTTGTTTTACTGATTTTAACGTTATACTTTGCTTATCGTGTATTCTGTATATTCTGATTAAATATTACTTGTATTATTATATTTGTTGTGTATTAATAAGTAACTTTCTAAAAATAGCAGGTTTCCTAAATTAGAAAGTTTCCAAAAATAGATTTACTGCTTAAAATAGATAAGTTTCTAAAAATATAAAGTTTCCATAAATAGAAATAAGCTGGATTATTAAGCTAAAAAGGATAAGCTTAAGTTTTACTGATTAATATTCTAAGTCATGTGATTAAATCGTATAGTTTATTAATTAATACATGTAAATCAAATAAACTATATATTATTAGATTTAATTAAATATAAACATGATTGAATTAAATTAAGTGTATAAAATACTTATGTTAAAACATGTATTAATAATTATATTTATAACCTAAGTCATGATAATTAATTAATTATAAGTCATGTTTAGTAATTAATTAATTACTATAGTCTAAATTAAATAATAAAATACTTAAGTTAAAATCATGTATTATTAATTAATAATAATAAACCTAAGTCCATGTTTTAATTAAAATGATAAAAATACTTAGGCTTATACATGTATTATTTAGCATAATAAAAATAACCTAAGTTCATGGTTTAAATTAAATTAATTTCTAGTCATGAGTTAAATTAATTTAATTCTCTCGCTAAAATATACTTGCAAAATGTCACTTGTTAAAAATAATTTAGCTTGAATAAAACGTCACTAGTATAAAAGATCCCCGTGACAAAACCCGTGTTTTATTTTTAAACTGAACGTATAAACCGAACCAAACAGCCCCATTACAATTTAGCGAAAGAAAGTTATGTTTCTGTTCTGTCGCTAAAGTTATCCAATTTTGTCCCTATTTTGACTATGGAAATCTGCGCCAGAAGTTCTGTCGCTAATGTCAGTTTATATAGTACCAAACTCTATCCAAACTTTCCCATTGAATAAATGTTACAATCCCACCGTTTTTAACAAGGTTCCCACCGTTTTAATAAGCCCAAACGCCCTGAATCATTTTAAACATCCTGATTTGGGGTGTTTCGGCTGAGTTGTTGGATCCGCCCTACGCCGTCGCTGTGTGGGTCACGGCTGGGCAGGGAAGGAACCATAGAGACCTTAGGGTCTCGGCTTCATAAACCAACAAACACCCGACACCCTAATTACTTTATATACCCCCTGTTGGGGTTGTTTGCTCGCGGTTGGCAAAAGATCAACACCACTGAGACCTTTTTGGGTCTCGGTTTCTATGATATAAGCAAACACGACACCTCTTTTGTATATATATGTAAGATTCGTTTGAATTAAATCAATCATATAGATTCGTGACTAAGAAAACATGAAATCAAACGTAAGGAAGGAGATACCGTTAAGGGATTAACAGAGCATGGAGAACACAATCGAGTCACTAAAGAATCAAGCCAAATCTCCTTTTTCTTTGTATAACCGGCGACCTCTTTATGGTTCTAGGGTTTTATTTTTATTTTTTGTTTTTACAAAGAAAGGGAAGTAGGCGTGTTTTTGTTTATTTTCCCTGAGTGGTTATTGGGCCTTGGGCCCTTTTGATTTCTTGTCTAAACAGCCGACTAAACACCCCCTTATTATAGTGTTTTCAGTTTCGAGTTTAACTTTTCATAAGTGTATGTTCGTGATTGGGTTCCCGCGTTTTGGCTTCTTGTCATGATTTAAAGTATTTTACGTAGATACATATTAATAAGTAATTACTATTCGCAGTTCTTGTCGTGTATTAATAAATCAAAAGTTTTAGACAATTCGTGTAATAATAACTTACTTGTATGTAGTCGATATATGTCGTCTGATAACAAGTATATGCGTAGTCACATGTTCGTGGTTAAATGCCCAAAATTCCAAGTTCGTGATTATAATTATTATAGTTAATAATTATCGTGTATTAATACGTACTGAATTAATTATCGTGTACTAACACGTAGGTAGTTTCTGTATTTAAAGTTCGTGACACGTGTACATAACATAAATATAAAGCTTTAATCTTGTACGTACGATTATTAGTGTACTGTTCATGGTAAAAGTATGCGGGTTTTACAACTCTTCCCCCTAAAAAGAATAATTCGTCCCCAATTTATAGATAACGTAACTGGAAGCGTAACATACCCGACTCAAACTGGAACGGTATGCAAGATAAAAGGAAAATGAAGTTGACGTGAAACGTGAAACGTGACATAGCTTAAAAGGAAATGGAACGTGACGTGACTAAAAGAGTCTTATTTGGTGATGGAAGGATGAGAGTATAAAATTCAGATGGACTCGTCCGTTTCCAAGTGGCCTCCCTCTCGGAACGGTTTCTATATGAGATCTTCACACATATGATAATCCTGGTCTTGTGACCTTGATTTGACCATACGTAAAAGTTCCTGGTTACAACATAAGATAGATTCTCCTGAGTTTGATCGAGGGAATACAAATTTACATGCTAGGGTAAATGAAACGTTACGATACAAAATAATCTAACCTAACTGATAATTAGCAACGATGCGCAAGACATATTGAAACGTAGTACGTGAAAATTTTTGAACGAGATACGTGAAAAGTTTTTGAACGTGATATGTGAAAATTTTACTTATGTTTATCCAGGACTTAGTCTTTTCCGTTGCTTCATTCTTTTATGCTTATATTATTCATGCTTTACTTGTATATCCGTGCACTGAGCGTTATGCTCACCCGTTTTCCTTTTCATGTTCCCAAAACGGCAGGTACTCAGGGACGCTCGTAGACTTTAAGCGTACGTGCATATGGATTGGAAGCTTCCTAGCCTTCTTTACTTTATGAATTTCTTTATACTTTGATACTCATTTCCATGGACATTGTTTAGTCCTTTCATTTACAGTAATTATGATATCAGAGCCAAGTCTTCAACCTGTAGGCTCTCAAAACACGACCTGCAATTAGTGGGTAGTCACTATGGTCTTCGTAGAACTGATAGTCGGTTTTCATGCATTCATCATTTCATGCATACATATATATGTCATTGTCGCTGGGTTATGACTAAGTAATGGTTGGTACAGGACTGGCCCTATTTAGTCGCATGTGTTTTATCGAAACTTTTAAATTTGGGACTGACCCATTGGTGTCCCCTTGCCATGTCTTTTGTTTTGAGTGAACTGACCATAGGCGTCACTCTCGAGCATACAAAAGTTTTCATCAAAACTACATCATGCATTCATATACTAGTTTTTTCTGCATAAAATTTTTCTCATGATTTATTGGTATAATTTTTTTTCATGTATATAATTTATGTTTTGATCAGTTTAATCATGTATTTTATGTTATACTGTCAGATGGTTCTCACACGCGAGCAAGAACAACTCAATGCAGCAATCCAATATGCAATGCAAGCTATGCTTCCTCAGTTGAGGAACGAAATCAGGGTTGAGGTTCAGGCTGCCAACAACCAGCAGCAACACCCAGTACCTCCTCCTCCTCCAACAACAACATTGGTCACATGGCTAGAGAGATTCAACAAGCTCCGCCCACGAGCTTTCGAGAGAACGGATAGCCCCAGTGAAGCTAAATGTTGTTTGGCTCACATTGAGAAGATCTTCGATGCTATGGGTTGTGACCCCGTCTTCAAGTCGAGGTTGGCTTGCTACAGATTCGAAGGTGATGTACTATCATGGTGGATGGCACTAAAGCAGTCTGAGGGAGGTGATAATTGGGTGGCTGGTTTGACTTGGGCTCAGTTCAGGGATTTGGTGATGGGACATTTCTTTCTCAAGGCTGAGCAAGACAAGCTGAAGAGGGAGTACCACGTAATCTGACAGAGAGCTGGGGAGAATAGCAACGAGTTCATGCAGCGCTTTCTTTGCTTGGATGGTTTCCTTGGTGCAGCAGCAGGTACTCCTGAAGAGCAAGCACACCACTTCAGGTGGGCTCTTCGTACATCGGTCGCAAAGAACTTGATGTGTGCTATGTTCAACACGGTAGCACAAGTGGCCGATACAGCACGTAAGCTGGAGATGCTGCAGGAAAGAGATGAGTTCGGGGAAGCAGAGAGACCCGATAAGAGGCAGAAGACTGGGGACCGGTCTCAGCCGGCTACTCAGCAACAGCCTTCTTGATTGTAGTAAATTACGTCTTTTAGGAAAAAGAGCGTAAATAGGGAAAGTATTAAGTGATGATTTAGGAAAATCAAGCACTAATGACCCAAAGGTGAAGTTCCAAGTTCGTTTCCCAAGGAGGTATATGTGTGTGATTAATTCGTAATTGATTTGAGATTAATATTTGAAATAAGGGGATGCGAAAAGAGAATGACGAAGACGTGAAATTAATTACTACGACGAAAAAACGTAAAACCGTAAAATAAGCTAAAATAAAAATTAATTCTAAAAATTACCAAAAATTCACCAAAAATCAAAATAAATAAACTAAGAGTTTACCAATGATCAAAACTTTTTCAAACCTTTTAATTCATTAAATATTCAATTTTTAAATGCTAATTAAAGCCCTAAAAATCAAATTAATTATCAAAAAGCCCAAATAAAGATTTTTCAATTGGTAAGCCTCTAAAATGACCTAAAATGATTAAAAACTATTTTTAGAAATTTTTAAACTAAGAAAAACTATTTAAAATGATTTAAAAACTATTAAAACTTAAAATAATTATAAAAATTAATCTAAAAGTGATAAAATTAATCTAAGAGTTGCAAAAATCCTATTTTAATGTATTTAAGCTAAGAAAAATGTAAAAAGTGCAAAAATGTGAATTTTGAAAAATAATAATAAAATAATATTAAAATAATATTAAAAATCTAAAAATTATAAAAAATTATAAAAACTTGCAAACTAGTTTATTTTAACCTAATTAAATAGAAAATGAAAGTGAAATGACCAGAATACCCCTATTGGGCCCTCAAATGGGCCAAAACCAAAAACAATCCACTTAAATGGGCTTTTTAGCCCAAAAAGTCAAACTTGGCCCAATTAACTTCGAAAAGCCCAATCTGACTCAAAATTCAATTCTAAACACAAAACTCTAAAGGCCCAAAAGCTGAAAGTGACCTTATCACAGTTTATTAAGCAAACAGCTTATCCTTATTGGGCTTTTAAGCCCATTAAGCAATAAGCTAATGCCATAAGCTCTAATTTGACACACAACCTTCTTTTGGGATGCTTAAGAGATCTGTAAAAATAAATTTTGAAAAAGCACACTCAATAAGCCAGAAATAAGCAAAGTACAATTTCACTAAAAGACAAAATAGTCGGGTTTGAGATTTAGGGCACCTCAGGACTTGATTCAACTTGCAAAATGTCACAAATGAACTCAATAAGCCAAATCAATCAATAAAAATCCAATAAGCAACACCAATAAGCCAGAATGAACCAATAAGCAGTTATGAAAAAGTCAATTAAGTTGGTTTTCTAGTCAAACCTAAAAGTCAACACACCAAATGCTCCGGAATGAACAAATGGGTCAAATAATGAGCACCTATTACAAAACCCAAGTTGTTGCTGGTTAAAATAAGCTATTACAGCTTATTGATAAGCTGAAACCCAAAATACACTAGCAGTGGCTAGCAGTAGGGGAAAGGAGTTCCCACTGCTTTGACTATTTGACCAAGCTTTTTAGAGAGATTTAGTTGGATTCAATTGGAAACAAGGGCACCCTTGTGATCAGTGAATCACAAGGAGTCAATATCAACAAAGAAATCACAATTTGGTTCACACAATAAGCCCAGATTAATCAAACAATCACCAGATATAGCTCAGATATGGAAAATAAGCAGTTATGAACACTTAAGTAGTTTTAAGCATGAATAAGCACTCCAAATTCAACACGATGCATACACAAGCTATATAAACTATGAATAAGCACAAACAAACTTAAATCAACCACTGAATCAAAGTGAATAAGCAGAATCAAGCATCAACAGTTACTGATAAGAACAAGTAGAATATGCAGAAACCTTTTGCTGATCTAATTGACCACAGATCCAATTTTAAGCATCCAAATCTCTTTCCCTGATGTTATTAACCTAGTTTAATCACTTGTTAACCCTACATTATGATTAGATCTAGGTGTCCCTTAAACCATAGCCAAAAATATCAAGTAAACAAGATTTTATAGCCTATTATGGATCTAGGTGTTTCAAACCACAAAACAAGTTAACAACACCTCAATAACATCAAACCAACACAAATGAACCAGATTCAACCATAAAAACACAGATTCCACAATAATCAAGCAAAATCACCAAAATTCAGAAAATAAAGAGAAAATTGAAAAAGGAGAATGGTGCAATCCTCCAAGACCTACATCCAGACCCTGGATTGTTTGAGCTGAGGTACTAGCACAATAAGTACCAGCATCCAATGTACCTGCTAAGAAGAACAAACCAAAGTGATGAACAAAATCAAGCACTTTTCTGATTTTTGAAACACAAGTCTTATGGATTAAAACCTTGCCTCAAAAACCTTCAAACATATAAGGGAACTCAGAATTAGGCTATTCTAACACCAACTTTTAATAAACATAAACAAGATTTCACAAATTTCTGAAAATCAAATTTTATTAACTTAAAAAGGGATTACAAAGATTGATAGCCTAAAACTGGAACAAAGAGACTCTCATAGGTTGAGGTCTCCTTTTATAAGCAAATGGATACAAAGCACTATTCATAAACCCTAGAAGTGAAATTCTAATATTATCCTTGAGGTCTTCTAGACGATTCTTGGTTGTGAGCTGTCCAAAGTAATCTAAGACGTTCATTTTAGCTTTGGGGTTAAGCTAAGAGTGTGGGCTGTTGATCTTGACACGTGGCAAGTCTTGGAGAGGAAGGTATGATGTGATGGGTGGACGGGTTTGAATGGTGGGGTCCTTTGGGTGAGTGGGAGTGTGAGTTTAGGCATGGGATTGGTTCGTGTGGAGGTTAATTATGTTTTGGTGTAGGTAATTGTAAAAACCCCTTTGCTGGTAAAAAGTGAATTATGGGTTCATACGTGTGAACAGTGCCACGTTTGATCCGATTTTAGTGGAGGATTTGTGTTTGGCGCGTGTTTGTTTAAGTTTAAACTTTGGAAATGGCAACTTGGGTCCTTGTTCTTTGGCAGAAAGTGTATAGCAAGTTTATTTTCCAAACAAAATCGTTTCCTTTGTTATTTAACTTTCCAATTTCATACTTTGGCCACAAAACTTTGGTAAAAGGGTTACAAGGGTTATTTTTGCCATTTTTGAATAGTTGAGGGACTGATCTTGGGCATTCT
The DNA here is from genome assembly GCA_025667525.1 of Glebionis coronaria. Classification (NCBI taxonomy): domain Eukaryota; kingdom Viridiplantae; phylum Streptophyta; class Magnoliopsida; order Asterales; family Asteraceae; genus Glebionis; species Glebionis coronaria. Next base: position 480,461,128 of record CM046878.1, read on the forward strand.
TGATCTTCAAAGGTCTTCAATGTAACTTTGACTTCATGAGGGACCATAATTGACAAATTAGATTTGATGAGGGACTAATCTTGCCAATTCTTCAAAGTTGAAGGACCATTTGTGTAATTTTGACAAACTTAAGGGACCAAACTTGTAATTATGAATTTACAAGGGTTTTAAATGTCATTTCTTCATTGTTTGAGGATGAATCTTGCATATCTCCAAGTCTTCAAGGGTAAATGTTGGATAATTCATGATCTAGGGCCCGGTTCTTTGTACGGCTTCGTTTCTCGTGTCCGTTTTTCCTTGTTTCTTGTGATCTTTTGTCTTTTTCACGATATCCATACCTAAAATACACAATTAAACAAACACAAGCATATATATGGCATTTTATGACATTTTTATGCATTTAAAGTCCGAAAAGTACGATGAGATCATGTATAAATGCCATCTCATCACTCCCCCATACTAAGCCATTGCCGTTCCCTCACGCAATGCTAGAATAAAGTATCTAAGCATCACCAAAGTTCAAGTTTATTATCCTTTATTGAAAAGTAAAAGACTTGCAACAATACTATGAAGATGTGTAAAGACATAATGTATGATTTTCATCACGAATGTGACTTTTAGGGTCAAAGAATAGAAACAAGTAAATGTCCCTTAGAGTAAACTTCGTCATCCTTGATTGTCATACATTCCATGCTAAGTGCAAAAACGAGATCATTGTTGGTACAAGTCACAATGCTAACACTACTCATACGTCCAAATTGTGTAATACTTTTTCTCCCCGCAATCCTAGTTATTATAAAAGGAAATGGGTTACTAGCATTTTTTAACTATTTGTCATGGATCACAAGTGATTCATATTGACTTATTTGAGTAGTTATTAGTCTGAAAGAAAAGTAGCACGATTTAATCGATAGTTAGCCGAAGGACAAAATCTCTTAAAACGGCTTCTCGTGTATCTCCTTAAGTTCATATCTTGGCATAACTCGTTTCACGATTTGAGACCTTTCTCAGACCGATATTTGGCATGTACTTCATACTTCAAATCTTAGGAAGACGTTCTTGAAATTATGGTCTTCTCTTCATATATTTGGAATTTCTTCACTTGACGTTTTTGAGAGATTGTTCATATTTGGACCACGACTTCATCATTTTTCTTCAATCATTATTTTGGACTTTGATATACAACGATCCGCCTCCTTTTTGGACTTGGATATATTTATCCTCATACCTTGTAAGGGTCTTTTTGGATAGACTTTCTCCATGATCTTTAGGGGAGTAATTGCTTTTCGTCGTGTGTCTCGATCCTTCATATTGATTTAGGAATGACACTTCACATCATCTTGGATCTTTAGCAAAAATAGAGCTCCTCATGCCTTGTTAGGGCCTTTTTGGATGATCGCCAATCTTCACGTCCCGCTTCAATAAGTTATGCCTTGGCTATGAACTCTATTCCACCCCGGGCAACTTTTAAACGCTCTTGTGTTAGAGGCTAAGTAACCTTTCAAATCATACGACCTTACTTATTGCAATTATTTTTATTCCTAATGCATTGATTTTATGGGAAGAAAAAGCCACAATTAAAAACAATTGAGTTTTTGAAAGAACATTTTCATGTTCTACGTTTAGCATGATCACTTGTCTAACTCTATCACTTCTCGTTCTTCACTATATAAAGACCTCTAATTAAAGAGACTCGTGAATACTTAGCCATGCAAGTCAAAATTAAGCCATATTTGGATTAGCTTTCATTAAGACTATATCAAATCAAAGTTTTGGGTTTTCAAGCCACCTATAGGATCTTGCACTTTCTTGGACTTTTTCAAGTTTAGAGAATGCATTTTATAGTTCCCTTGATAAGTGACTTTCTAGGATCAATTATAGGAACTTGCGAAAAGTTCTTGTTCTTAACCCGAATGAGCTAAGACTTTCGCGTTTTAAAGTTCCCTATATAAAAGTCTAGCAAAACTTGAATTGATCGGATTAAGGAATGTAAATGGCTCCAAATGCCCATCAAGTCAAAAATTAGCTCTTATTCTAGCCATCGGAAAATATACATTCGTGTCTTAAAAACACTTATGAAAACTAAGAAAAACTTTAAAATTTGGCCATTTTTAGCGTTATTAGCAACAAAAACAAAACATTTAAAGTTGGAAAGCGTGAGGGCGTAGCAAAGCAAGTACCTATTCACCCCCCCCCCCCCCCATACTAAAAGTAAACATTGTCCTCAATGTTTCGAGTCTAAAGGTGGAACACCCCCATACTAGAGACGAAGAATCGAATGCTTAGGATCTAGCATGGAAAGGGTGATCAACAATATATCTAAAGCCGTTTATTAAGTATGCTAAAAGATAATTGTTAGAACAATAAAGGATATGTCAATGGATTCGTGAAAACTTCTTCAAGCAAACGATGGAGGCTTACGTAAACGAACACGAGAGTCTTCAATCGTAGATGATGATGATGATCTAGATAACCCAATCACAAACAACCACGAGACAATGAGTAGGAAGGGTACAAGTCCCCTTATTAGTGATTAGAAAGCATAAAAGGATAAGCATGGGATCTCCCCCACGAGGCACCTCGTTTTTTATTACCGAGTCATGAGCTCGACTCGATCCCCTCAATGCTAATTATCATTGGGGAAGGTGACTTGGTCGAGGTCAACCATTGAAGGAATTTCCCCACCAAAGTAGTGCTTAAGCCTATGTCCATTCACCTTGAAGTTAGGACCATCATCTTGAGCTAGCTCGATGGTCCCATAAGGAAACACTTGTGTAACGGTGAAAGGACCCGACCAACGAGATTTCAATTTCCCGGAAAATATCTTAAGTCTAGAGTTAAAAAGTAACACTTGATCACCAACGGTAAAATCCCGGTTTTTAATCTTTGCATCATGAAACTTTTTAGTCTTTTCTTTGAAAATCAATGAATTTCCATAAGCATTGTTTCTTAATTCATCCAATTCATTCAATTGTACTTTCCGGTGATCTCCCGCGGTCTTCAAGTCAAAGTTTGCATGCTTAAGGGCCCAATATGCCTTGTGCTCCAATTCAATTGGCAAATGACAATTCTTCCCATAGACTAACTTATAAGGAGTGCAACCGATAGGTGTCTTATAAGCGGTCCTAAAGGCCCATAAAGCGTCATCGAGTTTGTCGGACCATGAAGCACGGTTTTCTCCAATTGACCTCTCTAAAATCCTCTTCAAAGCTCGGTTCGAAACCTCGACTTGCCCACTCGTTTGCGGGTGATAAGCCGTAGAAAGACGATCAGTTACTCCATATTTCTTTAAGACCTTCTCGAATTGGTCATTACAAAAATGGGTTCCACGATCGCTTATAATAGCACGAGGGGTTCCGAAACGAGAGAATAGTTGTTTCAAAAATTTCACTACCACACGAGCATCATTAGTAGGTAAAGCCTTAGCTTCCACCCACTTAGAAAGGTAGTCCATCGCGACGAGGATATATTTGTTACCATGAGACGATGGGAACGGCCCCATAAAGTCTATGCCCCAAATGTCGAAAATCTCACACACTTGAATTATATTTTACGGCATTTCATAACGTTGAGACGATTTTCCTTGACGTTGGCACGAATCACACTTCACAAGTGCGTGTGCATCACGATAGATAGAAGGCCAAAAGAAGCCGGCATCGAACACTTTCTTAGCCGTGAGATTAGCACCGTGGTGACCACCCGTGGGTCCCTCGTGACAAGCTCTAAGGATATTAGAAGCTTCGGTACCAAAAACACAATGTCGAACGAGTTGATCCGCACAAACCCGAAAGAGATAAGGGTTGTCCCAAAAATAGAACTTGACGTCATGAAAGAATTTTTTCTTTTTTTGTGTCGTCATACCCTTGATTATGAAATTCCCCGCATGGTAATTTGCAATGTCGGCAAACCATGGGGTGGTGTCTTTAGAATTCACTACACCGAGAGTCTCGAGAGGAAATGTTTCGGTGATTTCCTTGTTCTCGAAAACATCTTTGTGAGGACCTTCTAGACGAGAGAGATGATCGGCCGCTAGATTCTCGGCTCCTTTTTTGTCAAGCACGATGATATCAAATTCTTGGAGGACGAGCATCCATCGAAGCAATCTCGGCTTAGCATCTTGCTTAGCTAAGAGATACTTGATAGCCGAATGGTCTGTATACACGATGCTTTTAGTTAAGACGAGATAAGGTCGGAATTTCTCAAAAGCATAGACCACGGCAAGGAATTCCTTTTCTGTTGTGGTGTACTTTAATTGAGCCTCGGTCATCGTCTTACTAGCATAATGGATATGACGGAAATGCTTTTCATAACATTGCCCTAAGACGTCCCCTATAGCATAATCACTTGCATCGCACATGATTTCAAAGGGTAATTCCCAATTAGGAGCAACAAGAATGGGAGCTTCGGTAAGTTTCCTTTTGAGAGTTTTGAAAGCTATAACACAATCCTCATTGAAATTAAAAGGAGCATCCTTCTCAAGAAGGTGTGTCATAGGTCGAGAGATTTTCGAAAAGTCTTTGATGAAACGACGATAAAAGCCCGCGTGGCCTAGGAAACTCCTAACTCCCTTAACGGTTTTGGGATGAGGTAACTTGGCGATGACGTCTACCTTAGCTTTATCGACCTCAATCCTCGCTTTCGAGACCTTATGTCCTAAGATGATTCCTTGTTTACACATAAAATGACATTTTTCCCAATTAAGCACAAGATTGGTTTCTTCACAACGTTTTAACATTTGCTCGAGATTAGATAAACACAACGTGAACGAATTGCCAAACACCGAAAAGTCATTCATAAACACTTCCATCGACTTCTCGATCATATCGTGAAAAATTGCCATCATACACCGTTGAAACGTACCCGGTGCATAACAAAGTCCGAAAGGCATCCTACGATAAGCAAACGTTCCATAAGGACACGTAAACGTAGTCTTCTCTTGATCACGAGGGTGGATAGGGATTTGAAAGTAACCGGAAAAACCATCTAAAAAGCAATAGAATTCGTTTCCCGCGATTCGCTCCAACATTTGATCCATGAAGGGCAAAGGAAAGTGGTCTTTAAGAGTGGAGTCATTTAACTTTCGGTAGTCAATACACACCCTCCAACCGGTCACAACACGAGTGGGAATTAACTCGTTGTTTTCATTAGGCACAACGGTCATTCCTCCCTTTTTAGGGACACAATAGATTGGGCTCACCCATGGGCTATCGGAGATAGGATAAATCATTCCCGCGTCAAGGAGTTTCAAAACTTCCTTTTTAATGACATCGTGAATTTTGGGATTCACCCTTCTTTGACTTTGAATTGCGGGTTTGTAGTCCTCCTCCATTAAAATCTTGTGAGTACAAAATTTTGGGTCAATACCCTTAATGTTGGAAATTTTCCACGCAATTGCCCCTTTATGAGCCTTAAGAACTTTCAAGAGCTCGGTTTTTTCATCAATAGCAAGACCTATTGCAATAATAACCGGCAACTTGTCATCACCTTCCAAGAATGCGTATTCAAGGTGAGAAGGAAGATCATTCAATTCGTGGATAGGTGGTTCCTCGATTGAATATTTTGGTTCAACACTCATAAGTTCCATCGGCGGAAGAAATGGTGGAATAGAAGTATCATCACTAATCAACACCTCATCTTCATTGTCGATTTCATTTGAAGTGAAATCGCCTCCTTGGAATAGAGTGAGATTTGGTGTAGAATCGGATCCAAAATAGTGGGATTGCCACTTGATGAGCTATCGGAAAAACCTAATACTTCTTGTGAAAACTCATCGCAAACCACATCAACTATGTCAATGTGATTGATGGTTGCTATTGCATAAACATGAGAAGGTTTCGAGTTTTGAGTAGCGTTTATAACAAGTTCCTCTTCGTTGAATCTCAAAGTGATAGTTCTTGCATGAACGTCGATAAGCGATCTCGAGGTGTCTAAAAATGAACGACCTAAAATTAGAGGAACTTAAGGATCCGCGGGGATGTCAACTACTATAAAATCAACGGGATAGTAGAACTTCCCCACTTTCACGAAAACATCTTCGGCTACTTCACATGCTAAAATCGTAGAATGATCAGCCATCTCGGTAGACATGTTCGAAGGAATAAGAGCTGGAAGCGAAAGCGATTTCCAAATGGAAAATGGCATCAAATTAATGCTCGCACCAAGATCGGCCAAGGCGAGGCATTCTTTCATATCTTGTATGTCACAAGGAATGAGAAACTTTCCGGGGTCACCAACTTTTTCCGGTATGCGGTTAAGATAAACCGAAGAACAATTAGCAAGCTTTGAAAGCTTTTCCTTATCGCTCATCATACTTTTAAAAGTGGAAGCGAAACGAGGCATATATAACAACGCGTCGGCTAAACTCACATCAAAATGCACTTGTTGAAACATTTTTATAAAAAGCTCGATTTGTTGTTTGTTACGTTCTTGCAATTTCTCTTTGTTTCGTCTCGAAGGGTAAGGTAAGGGTGGTGTGGGTTGGTCATTAGGCAACGGCCTTGGAATCTCGGGTTCCACAATTTGTATTGGTTCAACCGTAGGTGTGGTTTGAGCGGTACTTCGTGGGATTGTAATGTGCTCCTTTTCGACCATCACCTCGGGCTCTTTCTCGATTTCCTTCTCCGTAGAAGTACTTGGACGAGAGATTGGTTCCTTGAAAGTTTTACCACTTCGTGTAGTAATAACCTTCATTTCTCCCTACGGGTTTGCAATTGTATCACTAGGAAGACCACCCGAGTAAGAGGGTTTACACATGATTGCTTCAAACATTTTAGCCATTCGGTCCTCAAATTTTGATTGCCTATCATCCGCTTTTAACAGTTCTTTCTTAATCTCATGTTGTCCTTGTTCCATCTTTTGTTGATTTTGTTGAAGTCGTTGAACATTTCCTTCCATTTTATTTGCATGAGTTTTAAGTTCATTAGCAAGTTCGTTTTTAAGCTCGTTTTTCAACTCGGATCTTAAGCTAATCATCTCACGTTGCATGTTATCAAACTTATCATCATTTGCTTTAGCATAATCCAAAAATTCTCCTAGAAGATTTTTAGTGTGAGCATTTTGAAAACCTTGTGTAGCGTTTTGAAAATTACGGTTTTGGTTTTGATTAGTGATTTGTCCATTCCCACTTTGATAATTCCCTTTGTTGTATTTACGTGAATTGCCTTGGTAATTACCACCTTGGTTGTTGTTTCGATAGTTATTAGCATTTTGATTTGGTGGAGCTTGATCTGGGCGGGAACCTTGGCCGTTTTGGTTATAAGTTCCCGTTGCTACATAAGCACTCGAAGTGTTACCATCCGCGGTAATACACTCGGAAAGATCACGGGCTCCACCACAAGACAAACAACTCTTAGCAACCGCTTTAACCGAAGCGTAATTCAAAGCTTCTTGAGCTTTCCAATGAGTCATAAGATTAGGAAATCTATCAAAAAACGATTTTCCTCATTAGCTTCATCATGTAAGGCATTAATGCTATGAGACGATGACGACGATGACGAACCCAAATTGGCAACACTCGGTGTGTTACGAGGGCTATAAACCTTAGATCTATTCTCGATAATCTTTAAAGCTTCATCGATCGTTTTTCACAAAAAAATTACCACCCGCGGCGGCATTCAAGTAATCTCGTTCATGATCATTAAGCCCATTATAAAAAGTATCAATTAGATGCAATTCCGAAAAATCATGGTGTGGACATTCATGTAACATTTCTTTAAAGCGTTCCCATGCCATTGAAAAACTTTCATTATTTCTTTGCACAAATCTTGAAATCTCATTTTTCAAATGTGTTGTTTTCGATGGTGGAAAAAATTTGTTCACAAACTTAGAAACGAGATCACCCCTTGTCAAAATCAAATTTGGCGGTTCTTTCTCAAGCTAAATTTTAGCGGGTCCATCTAACGAGTATGGAACAACATCATCTTAATGGCGTCATGTGGAACATCCTTAAACTTGCTAGTAGCGGTGAGACAATTAAAATTCCTAATGTGATAATGTGGGTTGTCTTTCTCATGACCTCTAAACTTATTAGCTTGCAACATCGACATTAAACCCGTCTTAATCTTGAAATTCTCAGCAAGGATGGCGGGAATCACAATGGCGTCTCCAAAACCCTCGGTGGGTGCTTGTAGCAACTCCATCATAGTACGATTAGCCTTGACGACTTCTTGTTCTATAATAGGTTCAACAATTGGAGGTTGTTCTTCAATCAACGTCTCTTGATTGGCTTGCTTTTGAAGACGTTTACGAGCTCGTTTTTCTTGATTACGAGTGATCATAAACTTCACGAAGAACGGGAGGTGAGCAAAGAAGATTCTTTTTGGGTGTTTTGTGAGTTTTCAATTTTTATTTTTTTTTGTTTTTGATTGTTTTTAATTTTTTTGGATTTTGGTGTATCTTCGTAGACAACAATCTACCAAATCTCTCCTCGAATCAAACTCTTGATTAAAGAAGCCTCAAAGGAATGAAAATAATCACGTGGAGTGAATGCCTTAGAATGACTTTAGAACTTTGGTGAAAACCAAATTGTTCAAGAGGGTTTAATCACAAAGAAAACCAAGCAAATATATTATACGTAATAATACTTTGGGCGACACAACCCTCGATTAGCCTTCAATCTCAAAATACTCACAAGCAAGCGGGGAAACGAGGCAATGCGAAGCACTTAAGATCCTTTTTCCTTAGGGTATATTTTATAATATCCGCCTTATACCCACCTTATAGTTTGTATTTTTCAAAATCGAGCTTCACGAAAGTATTTATCTATTTTTGCCTTTTTCTTTTTGTTTGTGATTCGAATACAATAATTAGGAGATCAAATCCCAATTAAGGTTATGTTTCACACTTTTGGAGATATTTTGTATTGATTGTGATACTTAATACAATATAGTAATAATATTTTTACAAGAAAAACCAAAAAAACCGATAATACGTATTAGTAGATTTCTACTAATACAAATACTATTTATGGTTAATATTAAAAACAACAAGAAAAATTAATCACGACACACCTCCCCGGCAACGGCGCCAAAATGATTGTAGTAAATTACGTCTTTTAGGAAAAAGAGCGTAAATAGGGAAAGTATTAAGTGATGATTTAGGAAAATCAAGCACTATTTACCCAAAGGTGAAGTTCCAAGTTCGTTTCCCAAGGAGGTATATGTGTGTGAATAATTCGTAATTGATTTGAGATTAATATTTAAAAGAAGGGGATGAGAAAAGAGAATGACGAAGACGTGAAATTAATTACTACGACGACAAAATGTAAAACCGTAAAATAAGCTAAAATAAAAATTGATTCTAAAAATTAACAAAAATTCACCAAAAATCAAAATAAATAAAATAAGAGTTTACCAATGATCAAAACTTTTTTAAACCTTTTAATTAATTAAATATTCAATTTTTAAATGCTAATTAAAGCCCTAAAAATCAAATTAATTATCAAAAAGCCCAAATAAAGATTTTTCAATTGGTAAACCTCTAAAATGACCTAAAATGATTAAAAACAATTTTTAGAAAATTTTAAACTAAGAAAAACTATTTAAAATGATTTAAAAACTATTAATACTTAAAATAATTATAAAAATTAATCTTAAAGTGATAAAATTAATCTAAGAGTTGCAAAAATCCTATTTTAATGTATTTAAGCTAAGAAAAATGTAAAAAGTGCAAAAATGTGAATTTTGAAAAATAATAATAAAATAATATTAAAAATCCAAAAATTATAAAAAATTCTAAAAACTTGCAAACTAGTTTATTTTGACCTAATTAAACAGAAAATGAAAGTGAAATGACCAGAATACCCCTATTGGGCCCTCAAATGGGCCAAAACCAAAAACAGTCCACTTAAATGGGCCTTTTAGCCCAAAAAGTCAAACTTGGCCAATTAACTTGGAAAAGCCCAATCTGACTCAAAATTCAATTCTAAACACAAAACTCTAAAGGCCCAAAAGCTGGAAGTGAGCTTATCACAGCTTATTAAGCAAACAGCTTATCCTTATTGGGCTTTTAAGCCCATTAAGCAATAAGCTAATGCCATAAGCTCTAATTTGACACACAACCTTCTTTTGGGATGCTTAAGAGATCTGTAAAAAGAAATTTTGAAAAAGCACACTCAATAAGCCAGAAATAAGCACAGTACAATTTCACTAAAAGACAAAATAGACGGGTTTGAGATTTAGGGCACCTTAGGACTTGATTCAACTTGCAAAATGTCACAAATGAACTCAATAAGCCAAATAAAACAATAAAAATCCAATAAGCAACACCAATAAGCCAGAATGAACCAATAAGCACTTATGAAAAAGTCAGTTAAGTTGGTTTTCTAGTCAAACCTAAAAGTCAACACACCAAATGCTCCAGAATGAACAAATGGGTCAAATAATGAGCACCTATTAAAAAATCCAAGTTGTTGCTGGTTAAAATAAGCTATTACAACTTATTGATAAGCTGAAACCCAAAATATACTAGCAGTGGCTAGCAGCAGGGGAAAGGAGTTCCCACTGCTTTGACTATTTGACCAAGCTTTTTAGAGTGATTTAGTTGGATTCAATTGGAAACAAGGGCACCCTTGTGATCAGTGAATCACAAGGAGTCAATATCAACAAAGAAATCACAATTTGGTTCACACAATAAGCCCAGATTAATCAAACAGTCACCAGATATAGCTCAGATATGGAAAATAAGCAGTTATGAACACTTAAGCAGTTTTAAGCATGAATAAGCACTCCAAATTCAACAGGATGCATACACAAGCTATATAAACTATGAATAAGCACAAACAAACATAAATCAACCACTGAATCAAAGTGAATAAGCAGAATCAAGCATCAACAGTTGCTGATAAGAACAAGTTGAATATGCAGAAACCTTTTGCTGATCTAATTGACCACAGATCCAATTTTAAGCATCCAAATCTCTTTCCCCGATGTCATTAACCTAGTTTAATCACTTGTTAACCCTAGTCTATGATTAGATCTAGGTGTCCCTTAAACCACAGCCAAAAATATCAAGTAAACAAGATTTTATAGCCCTATTATGGATCTAGGTGTTTCAAACCACAAAACAAGTTAACAACACCTCAATAACATCAAACCAACACAAATGAACCAGATTCAACCATAAAAACACAGATTCCACAATAATCAAGAAAAATTACCAAAATTCAAAAAATAAAGAGAAAATTGAAAAAGGAGAATGGTGCAAACCTCCAACACCTACATCCAGGCCCTGGATTGTTTGAGCTGAGGTACTAGCAGAACAAGTACCAGCTTCCAATGTACCTGCTAAGAAGAACAAACCAAAGTGATGAATAAAATCAAGCACTTTTCTGATTTTTGAAACACAAGTCTTATGGATTAAAACCTTGCCTCAAAAACCTTCAAACATATAAGTGGAACTCATAATTAGGTTATTCTAACACCAAATTTTAATAAACATAAACAAGATTTCACAAATTTCTGAAAATCAAATTTTATTAACTTAAAAAGGGATTACAAAGTTTGATAGCCTAAAACTAGAACAAAGGGACTCTTACAGGTTGAGGTCTCCTTTTATAAGAAAATGGATACAAAGCACTATTCATAAACCCTAGAAGTGAAAATCCAATATTATCCTTGAGGTCTTCTAGACGATTCTTGGTTGTGAGCTGTCCAAAGTGATCTAAGACGTTCATTTTAGCTTTGGGGTTAAGCTAAGAGTGTGGGCTGTTGATCTTGACACGTGGCAAGTCTGGAGAGGAAGGTATGATATGATGGGTGGACGGGTTTGATTGGTGGGGTCCTTTGGGTGAGTGGGAGTGTGAGTTTAGGCATGGGATTGGTTCGTGTGGAGGTTAATTATGTTTTGGTGTAGGTAATTGTAAAAACCCCTTTGCTGGTAAAAAGTGAATTCTGGGTTCATACGTGTGAACAGTGCCACGTTTGATCCGATTTTAGTGGAGGATTTGTGTTTGGCGCGTGTTTGTTTAAGTTTAAACTTTGGAAATGGCAACTTGGGTCCTTGTTCTTTGGCAGAAAGTGTATAGCAAGTTTATTTTCCAAACAAACTCGTTTCCTTTGTTATTTAACTTTCCAATTTCATACTTTGGCCACAAAACTTTGGTAAAAGGGTTACAAGGGTTGTTTTTGCCATTTTTGAATAGTTGAGGGACTGATCTTGGGTATTCTTGATCTTCAAAGGTCTTCAATGTAACTTTGACTTCATGAGGGACCATAATTGACAAATTAGATTTGATGAGGGACTAATCTTGCCAATTCTTCAAAGTTGAAGGACCATTTGTGTAATTTTGACAAACTTAAGGGACCAAACTTGTAATTATGAATTTACAAGGGTTTTAAATGTCATTTCTTCATTGTTTAAGGATCAATCTTGCATATCTCCAAGTCTTCAAGGGTAAATGTTGGATAATTCATGAACTAGGGCCTGGTTCTTTGTACGGCTTCGTTTCTCGTGTCCGTTTTTCCTTGTTTCTTGTGATCTTTTGTCTTTTTCACGATATCCATACCTAAAATACACAAGTAAACAAACACAAGCATATATATGGCATTTTATGACGTTTTTATGCATTTAAAGTCCGAAAAGAACGATATGATCATGTATAAATGCCATCTCATCACTTCTCAGCTCAAGGGAAACGGTCAGACTTACGACCCTTCTGCTACGGATAGGGCGTGGCGGTAATGATAATTACCGCAAAAACGCTGGACACTCCAACAACAGCTAGTCCTTATACTTACTCATTTTCTTATGATTAATTGTTATAATTCTTAATTCTGACACATTAGCAAATCTTCTACCAGGAATCATGGTAGCGGAAGGGACTAGAACCAGAGAGGTTAACAACCTAACAGTCCAGCTATCACTGGTATTCAATCTTAAGATTATCCGCATTGTCCTTTGTACCTATTATCATGTCTCATGTACATTGTTTTTATCAGGCTCTCAGCCAGTCAGGACACCTGCTGGAGGATATACTCATCCTCTTTGCTCTACTTGCCACCGTAGGCACCCAGGGCCATGTCGCCGTGACAGCGACGCATGCTACAAGTGTGGTCTTCCGGGCCATCGCATGAAGGATTGCCGCAAGGGCGAGATGGAGGGTACATCGAGACATGCTGATACCAAGCCGCCTCCTACTAGTGGACGCGTTTACACGACATCTCGCGACCAGGCCAACAAGTCTACAAGTACCATCACTGGAATCTTGTATATGTATGGTCAAGCTGCATGTGTTCTATTTGATACGGGTGCTACTCACTCGGTCATTTCTACTGCTTATGCCAAGAATGTTAGGATACTCCCCATGCCACTAGATAATATACTGAGTATTTCCACGCCTTTGAGAGACTCTGTACGCATAACCCATGTGTACAAGAGCCTTCCCCTAGAGTTTGACGACAAGATTCGTCCTGTTGACGCACTTCCGCTGGACATGAATGATTTTGACATGATTTTGGGTATGGATTGGCTATCCAAGCATCATACTACCATAGACTGCCGTTCATATCGAGTCATCTTCGGTGATGTTAATGCATCAGAGTACATTCACAACGGGATCGTACCCGGAAGGTCTGTACAAATCATATCAACCCTGCAAGCACGTGCATTCCTTTCACGTGGCTGTGAGGGTTATCTAGCTACTGTTCATGACATGGATGCTGAATCCCCATCAATTCAGGATCAGCCGATAGTGTCAGAATTTCCAGATGTATTTCCAGAAGAACTTTCGGGCATACCACCTGCAGGTGAAGTAGAATTTAATATCAAGCTCATCCCAGGAGCTGAGCCGATTTCCAAGGCTCATTATCGCATGGCTCCCATAGAGATGAAGGAGCTGAAGGATCAATTGTAAGAACTTCTGGAACGAGGCTTTATTCAACCGAGCGCATCTCCATGGGGCGCACCGGTCTTATTCGTTAAGAAGAAGGACGGTAGTATGCGTCTTTGCATAGACTATCGCGAACTCAACAAGATTACCATCAGGAATAGGTATCCACTACCACGTATAGACGATCTGTTTGACCAACTCCAAGGGGCCAAACATTTCTCCAAGATTGATCTAAGGTCGGGCTATCATCAGCTACGGGTTAAGGAGCACGACATCGCCAAGACTGCTTTCCGTACACACTATGGCCACTACGAATTTGTAGTCATGCCATTTGGCCTTACCAATTCTCCAGCAGTGTTCATGGATTTGATGAACAGAATCTTCCATGAATTTCTGGAGAAGTTCGTCATTGTCTTCATTGACGACATCCTGATATTCTCTAAGTCCAAGGATGAACACGAAGACCATCTTCGTACAGTACTACAGATTCTTCACCAGAAGTAGTTGTATGATAAATTCTCCAAGTGTGAGTTCTGGTTAGACAAGGTGGCATTTTTAGGTCACATTGTATCAGCAGAAGGAATCACAATGGATCCAGCGAAGGTTAAGGAGATTACCAAGTGGCCAAGGCCGACATCAGCGACTGAAGTCTGCAGCTTCCTAGGCTTAGCTGGTTATTACCATAGGTTCGTGGAGAACTTTTCCCTCTTAGCACTACCATTGACAAAAATGATGCGGAAAGGGGAGAAATTCGTCTGGACTGAAGAAAGAGAGAAGAGCTTTGATGACCTAAAACAGAAGTTAGTATTTGCACTGATTCTTACTCTCCCATCTGGTACAGGTAGATTTCAGATCTACAGTGATGCATCGGGGAAGGGACTTGGATGTGTTCTCATGCAACATGGGAAAGTGATCGCGTACGCTTCACGGAAGCTTAAGCCTTATGAGGAATATTACTCTACGCATGACTTGGAACTTGCAGCAGTCGTGTTTGCATTGAAGATATGGAGGCACTACTTGTATGGAGAATCATGTGACATTTTCACGGACCACAAGAGCTTGAAGTATATCTTCACTCAGCATGAATTGAACATGAGACAGAGGAGATGGTTAGAGCTGTTGAAGGATTATGACATTAATCTGTAGTATCATCTCGGCAAGGCGAATGTAGTGGCAGATGCACTTAGCAGAAAGTCTGGAATGATAAACGGCATTAAAATTGAGGAGGAAATCATAAGAGACTTGGAGCGACTAGACATAGAGATCATGGTACGTGGATAGCATGGTTACTTGGCTAATCTTAGAGTAGAACCTGAGTTACTCTCTAAGATCAAGTAAGCTCAGAAGGATGATGGTGAAATCTGGGCGATAATTCATAATTTGGAGAAGCAGACAGAATTTCGAGTAGACGCAGACGGTTACTTGTGGCAGGGCACGAGACTTTGTGTTCCTGATGATCAAGAAATCCGAGAAGCATTGTTAGCTGATGCTCATAGCTCCCCATTCTCTATCCATCCTGGTTCGACCAAGATGTACCATGACACCATGCAGTACTTTTGGTGGAGTGGTATGAAACAGGATGTTGCTACCTACGTCTCCAAATGTCTTACCTGCCAGCAGGATAAGATCGAGCATCAGCGATCTGGCGGTCTTCTTCAACCGTTAGATATTCCAGAGTGGAAGTGGGACAAAATCACCATGGATTTTGTTACTGGTCTTCCGCCTAAAAAGAAGAAGCACGATGCAATTTGGGTTATCGTTGATCGACTTACTAAATAAGGTCATTTCTTACCGATCCGCAAGGAAGATTCGGTCAGTAAACTCGCCGATACTTATAGGAGGGTGATCATGAGACTTCACGGTGCTCCATCCAGCATCGTCTCAGACAGATATCCTCGGTTCACTTCACGATTCTGGAGAAGTCTACAGAAAGCTTGGGGTACACAACTTGAGCTTAGCACGGCTTTTCATCCTCAAACAGACGGGCAGTCAGAGCGTACGATTCAGACATTCAAAGACATGTTGAGGTCATGTGCATTGGAAGGGACGGGTGATTGGGACGATTATATCTGTTTGGTGGAGTTTGCATACAACAACAATTGGCACGCAAGTATCAAGTGTGCTCCTTTCGAGATGTTGTATGCCAGAAAGTGTCGCGCCCCAATCTGTTGGGATCAGGTTGGTGAGCGAACACTTGAAGGACCAGAAATGATAGAGCTGACTAATGAGAAGGTCGCAGTAGCTAAGCAGAAACTGCAAGAAGCACAGTCATGCCAGAAGAGTTACGCAGACAAGCATCGTAGGGACTTACATTTTATCGTAGGAGATCACGTTTTCCTTAAGGTTTCGCTAGCACGTGGTGTTAGACGTTTTGGAATAAAAGGGAAGCTCAGTCCTCGATTTATCGGACCGTTTGATGTCATTGAACGAGTCGGCGAAGTATCTTACCGTTTAGCGTTACCTCCGCAGCTTTCTCATGTTCACGATGTGTTTCATGTGTCCTTACTCAGAGGGTACAAGTATCATCCCCTTCACATGGTTCAGTATCCACTGGAACAGATTTGTGAAGATCTCACTTTCATAGAAGAACTCGAACGAGTTCTTGACAGACAAGAACGAGTCATGAGAAGGAAGATGATTCCATTAGTCAAAATCCTTTGGAGGGATCATACCGAGCGGGAAGCCACTTGGGAAACAGAGGAGTCTATCTGGGCTTCTTACCCTCATTTCATATTTTGAATTCGAGTATGTTCTTCTTTTCCAGTTTACTTTATCTATAATTCGGGGACGAATTATTCTTTTTAGGGGGAAGAGTTGTAAAACCCGCATGCTTTTACCATGAATAGTACCCTTATGATCGTACGTACATGATTAGAACTTTCCTTTTATAGCACGTTTACGTTTCACGAACAAGAATTACAAGTATTATGTACGTGTTATAATACGATAAGTTTTTATTACGTATTAAGACACGATAATTATTTCAAAAATAATTATAATCACGAACATAAGAACATGAAGTCATGAACGTAAATAATCACAAGCTTAGTATTACGTATTTATGTATATTTATTACGATCATGAATAAATATAATAATACACGAACGATAACTATTTTAATCACGTAAAACACGAACACGAGAACAAGTATAATATTAGACACGAAAAACATTCGGGTTACTCCATGTGGGCCCCCTACCTGTGGCTAAAATACAAGAAAAGGGCCAAGCCCATGCAATTTTTACTAAACATGAAATAAAGGGAAAACTTGTTTCATAATATCAAAAATTAGAAAAAAACAAGAAAACCCTAAATCTCTTTTGCTCTCTCTCTTGGCCGCCGGGTAGAACACACACCAAGGGTGTGTTTGGTTGATTTTTGGTGATTGATTTATTGCAAGGGTGTTAGTGAGTTCGTTCTCCTTTGATTCACGTAATCGGTAAACCCTAAAACCCCTTTTCTTTTTATTGTTTTGATTAACTGATCACATAAAATCATGAGTTATTTAATAACAAGTTAATAATCATGTAATTAAACATGGGGGGTAAAATAAATAATGGTTAAGGGGTGTTTGTTTTGGCTGACGCATGAACCGAGACCAGGGGGTCTCGGCTTATTTTGATTCGCACCAACCGAGACCTCAAGGTCTCGGTGTGGTGTTGTGCGTCTCGGCAGAAGAAGGAAAGGGAACCCCGACCTCGGTCGGGGTATGTTTTGGCTCGGGTGGGTCTCGGCTAAGGACAAGAACCACCACAGGCTTATGCCGGTGGCTAAATAAGGAAAGCATGGGGAACCCCCATGCCGCGGCAGCAAGGGGCCACCGGCTAGCCGGTGGGAACTTTTGCTAGCTGGCGGCTAGTCTTGACCAACGGTGCGTTTGTGACGGGTTCACGGGTCCGGTTCATGGGGTTCACAAATACGGTTCACGACATGTTTAGATTAAAACACAGGTTCGGTTCATGGGTTATTTTTGCAAGTAATTATTTTACAAGGTTAATTATTTTTACAAGATTAAATCTAATTAATTAAAACATGCATATGATTAATTTAATTTATACATGACTTAGGTTATTAATATTATTATTAATACATGAATTTTAACCTAAGTAATTATCATTTTAATTAGACCATATAATTAATTAATTATTGAAATCATGACTTTTAATTAAATAATTCACATGACTTAGGTTATATTATTAATAAGTAATAATACATGCTTTAACTTAAGTAATTTTTTTTACCTTTATTTAATTAAATCATGTTATATTTAATTAAATGCTTTAACCAATAGTTTATTTAATTCACATGAAATAATTAATTAACTATACTATTTAAATACATGACTTAGAATGTTAATCAGTAAATACTTAAGCTTATATAATTAGCTTAATAATCCAGCTTATTTCTAATTATGGAAACTTTTTATTTTTAGAAACTTATTTAATTAATGCAGCTAATCTATTTAGGGAAACTTTCTATTTTTAGAAACTTATCTATTTTAAGCAGTAAATCTACTTTTGGAAACTTTCTATTTTTGGAAACTTTCTATTTTAGGAAACTTGCTATTTTTAGAAAGTTACTTATTATTACACAAAAAGTATAATAATACATGAAATACAAGTAATACTTAATCAAAATAGACAAAATACATGATAAACACAGTATAAAGCTTTAATCAGTAAAACATGACATGAACATAAAAAACAAGCTAAGACATGATATAAAACCAGTTACGTACTCAGTAATCAAATACTTATACACGTATGTATTTATGTAGCATTAGAGATACCGAAGTAGAAATCTCTTCCGTTCGTCTTCTTCGTTCACTGGACACAAGGTACGGATTCTCCGTCCTTTCAGTATGGACATTCTTCCTTATTAGGATTCTCCGTATGCAGCCAACTGTTTTCCCCAGTATATGTTTTATATATTTTTGAATTGCTTATGTTTAATTAGATACCTAAAGCCATATACATGCATGACCAGTTTCACCTAGTTATGGAGGTACCATAACCATAACACTGGAGGCACCAGTGTTATGACTCCACCACGACGGAGTGATAGCTCGTGGCGTCCCTTCAGCTTTTGGCCATATTATTATTATCAGGTGGGGCGTATGGGTGCATCCTAGTGACATGTTTTTCAGCAGATTATTCAGGTGAATGTGGTGTGTGCCTTGCATCCTTCACAAGGAGCTGATCCCTCCTACCCAAACCAGTATATTAAATTAGAGGCAGCCCCTCTAATTTACATGACGAGGTCACCCCTCCAAGTATTCATGCACGTTGATAATTCATGACCTATATTGGCTAATGGTAATATGTTAAACAATTTTTACAAGATAAACATAAGGCTTTTCAAACTATAAAACCAGTTTTAATAAGATATAACCAGGTTTTTAGGGGGGAAGAGTTGTAAAACTCGCATGCTTTTACCATGAACAGTATACTAATAATCGTACGTACAAGATTACAACTTTCCTTATATAACATGAACACGTGTGACGAATATAAATTACAAGAATTACGTACGTGTTATTACACGTTAAGTATTAAGTATGTATTAATACAAGATAATTATTATCAATAATAATTATAATCACAAAGATGAACTCATGAGCGTAAGAATCACGAACACATAAATACTTACGTATGTTATTATTACGATTACGTACAAGTATTTATATTAACACGAACAAATTATAATAATGTAACGTAAATACAAATGTACGAACACGTAATTATTAAGAATGAAAAGGTTCGGGTTTCCCTTGTGGGCCCCACCTACAACCGGACACAAAGAAAGGAAACAAGCCTTATGGCCCAACCCACTTCACAAAAATATGTCAAGAAGGTTAAACATTATATTTTCATTTATCACATTTAGAAAACAAAGCAAAAACCCTAGCAAACCTAATAGTGGCCGCCGGTTCTGATTATGCCACCAGCAGCACCCCAAAAGGAGAACATGATGTTCTGATTATGCCTCCAGCAGCACCCAAAAGAAGAACGTGATGTTCTGATTATGCCGCCAGCAGCACCCAAAAGGAGAACGTGATGTTCTGATTATGCCACCGGCAGCAAGCCAAAAGAAGGACGGGGTGTGATTTAATTATTGATTAGGAATGTGTTAGTGAGATCAATATTTATCCATTCCACGTGTTTTGGGTAATCCGAAAACCATTCTTTTAATTCCTTTTTATGCTTTTATGAATATATGAACATGGAGTTAATTAAAACATGAACTAAAACATGTAAAATCATGGTGGGCAATTTAATTAAGGTGTTTTCAGGTTTGTTGGATCCGGCCGCCACACGAACCGAGAGTGCCAAGACTCTCGTCGTCGCTTTGGTTCTCACCACCAGCCAAGACCTAGGTCTTGGTGGTATTTGGCTCGGTCTACAACATGGACAAGACACCCCGACGTGCGTCGTGGGTGTCTTGTGGTTGGTTTGGTCTCGGCAGCAACACAGCCCCAACCACTGGCTTAAGCCGGTGGCTATTTTAGGAAAGCAGGGGGAACCGTAGGCAGGCAGGGGGAACCACCGGCTACTGCCGGTAGGAACCTGGTGGTCAGCAGCTAGCCGAGAGAAAGGAACCACCGGCTTCAGCCGGTGGCATCTTTACACAAACAGGGGAAACCGGCTCACGCCGGTTTGCCACTGTTTTTAGGGGTGTTTGGTTCACGGTTTTCATGGGTTCGGTTCACGACACGTTTTAATAAATTAATAACACACGGTTTGATCCATGATTATTTTTACAAGTTTATTTAGTTTTACAAGTATACAATTTTACAAGTTAATTAAATTAATTTTGCATGATGTATAATTAATTTAATTAAAACATGGACTTAGGTTTATTATTATTATTAATAATATATGATTTTAACCTAAGTATTTAATTATTTATTTTACACTATAGTGTTAATTAATTATTAAACATGATGTAAATAATTAATTATCATGACTTAGGTTATACTAATATTAAATATTAATACATGTTTAACCTAAGTATTTTTCATACACTTAATTTAATTAAATCATTGTTATATTTAATTAAATCCTAACACTTATATTTTATTTAATTTACATGTATTAATTAATAAACTATATTATAATCACATGAGTTATGATATTTAATCAGTAAAACTTAAGCTCATCTTATTAGCTAATTATCCAGCTTATTTCTGAATATGGAAACTTTATATTTTTAGAAACTTTAAGCAATTAACCTATTTATGGAAACTTTCTATTTTTAGGAACTTATTTATTGTAAGCAGCCAATCTATTTTGGAAACTTTCTATTTTTGGAAACATTCTATTTTAGAAAACCTGCTATTTTTAGAAAGTTACTTATTGTTACACAACAAGTCTAATGATACAAGAAATACAAGTAATACTTAATCAGAATATACAGAATACATGATAAAGACAGCATAATGTTAAAATCAGTGAAAACATGACATGAACATATAAAACAAGCTAAGACATGATATAAAACCAGTTACGTACCCAGTAATCAGAATACTTATACACATATATTATTATGTAGCATTAGTGAGATCGAAGTAGGACTCTCTTCCGTTCGTCTTCTTCGTTCACTAGACAGAAGGTATGGATTCTCCGTCCTTTCAGTATGGACATTCTTCCTTATTAGGATTCCCTGTATGCAGTCAACTGTTTTCCCCAGTATATGTTTTATATGTTTTGATTGCTTATGTTTAATTAGATACCTAAAGCCATATACATGCATGACCAGTTTCACCTAGTTATGGAGGTACCATAACCATAACACTAGAGGCACTAGTGTTATGACTCCACCACGACGGAGTGATAGCTCGTGGCGTCCCTTCAGCTTTTGGCCATATTATTATTATCATGTGGGGCGTATGGGTGCGTCCTAGTTTACATGTTTCAACAGATTATTCAGGTGAATGTGGTGTGTGCCTTGCATCCTTCACAAGGAGCTGATCCCTCCTACCCAAACCAGTATATTAAATTAGAGGCAGCCCCTCTAATTTGCATGACGAGGTCACCCCTCCAAGTATTCATGCACGTTGATATTTCATGACCTATATCGGCTAATGGTAAACATGTTAAACAGTTTTTATAAGATAAACATAAGGCTTTTCAAACTATAAAACCAGTTTTACTAAGTTATACCAGGTTTTCCAGGACTTAGTCATTTCCGCTGCTATATGTTTTGCATGCTTATATTATTCATACTATGTTGTATATCTGTGCATTGAGCGTTATGCTAAGCCGTTTTTCCTTTCATGTTCCCAAAACGGTAGGTACCCAAGGACAGACTCAAGCATTTGGAGGACGTGCATAGGATGGAATTTGCTTTAGACTTCTTCTCCTTTTTGCCTTCATATACTTATGCTTGTTTATTCATTTATCATTTCCTTTACTTTATTTATGTTTTAGGCTTATGTTCGGGAACCCAGGTTTGATTCCGGTTTTCCCTATGGTCATGTATGTTTTACTACATATTACCTTGCATGCTTTGATGACAAGCCATAATTACGCGTAACGGTCCACTTATCAAAGTAGGGTGTTCCGATTATGGTATTAGAGCCAAGGCTTCGACCTGTAGGCTCTAAAACTTGACCTGTGACTAGTGGGTAATCACTAGGAGCTTCCTAAGCCAACACTTGTTATTCTACGAATTGATGTTTTCAGCACATTGTTGTTTTAACCATGATGTTTTCAGCACCTTGATGTTTTAACCTTGATGCTTTCATCGATATTGTTTTACTAATCTGGATGGACAACCGTCATTCATATTTAGTTATGTGTCATTGTTTCATGCATGATGTTCCTTGTGAACTGTGACTATGTGGACTGAACCCCAGTAGTTCATAATTAGTCACATAATTTTTTTCTGATAACTTTTGATAGATGATTTTTACTTATTTATGTTTCATGCATCATTGTTGCAGGAATTTTGACTAAGTAATGGTTGGTACAGGACTGACCCTATTTAGTCTCATGTGATTTTATCGAAACTTTTAACTTTGGGACCGATCCATAGGCGTCCCCTCGCCATGTATTTTGTTTTGGGACCGACCCATAGGCGTCCCCTCGCGCATATAAAGGTTTTTATAAACTGCATCATGTATTCATGCATTGTTTTCATGCATAAAAATTTTCTCATGATTTAGTGGCATAATATTTTTTTCCATGTCCCCTCATAAGTTAATATGTTTTTATGTCAAGTATGTTTTCATAATGTCATGGTTAACTTCAGTTTCATGCTGATTATGTTATATAACTTCAGTTTCATCTTTCATGTTAAGTTGTTTCATGTTTCTTCATGATAATTCCGTCTTCATGTTGATTACGTCTTACGCCTCTTTTGTTATTTATTCTTTCATTCAAGACATTGTTGGATTTCATTGAATCCTGCTTTCATGATAGACATGGTTGGTTTTCATTAATCATGCTTTCAGAAAAATCATTGTTGAAATTCATTTAACCACACGTTAGTGTTTCTCCATGAAACCAGAATGAGGTATATACGGGCGTTGCCAGGGTATCATGATGGTATTTCTAACCGTTTGACCGATTATATTTCCTCTAAAATCATGACAAATGATCGACCCCATACCGATCATTTCATGTGCATTCCATGTGTACTTCATGTACCGTGTTCCATTTGTATTACACGTACCTTAATCCATGTGTATTTCACTTACAATACTTCACGGGTATTCACTAGTCAATTCTGAATCATCTCAGGCGTATTTTCACTTTCTGATATTCTACAAGATTGCTGATGTCGCTCATAACTTGGAGATGTTACTAAAGGTTGATGCTGCTGATGTTTGGACATGCTACGAGATGCGGATGCTGTTCACAACCTGGAGATCTTCCAAGACGAAGACAAAGGCGTCAGAGCAAAGCAATTAGACGAAAAGATTCTTCACCATCAGACGATTTTTATCAATCATTGTCCCTAGTTCTTTGTTACATGTCACACGTCATTCAGTTGTCGTTTCAGTCATATGAGTGCAAACCGGTACCAGCCGGTCACACAGCTGAATAGTTACATGAATCACAGTCATGAGAATGACCGTAATGAACTGACAGACAAGACGATAGTAACCACTACTATGACAGAAACTATACTAGCAATCGCAACCGAAGCTCTGGTAGCGGACGTGATCATAAATACAAAGGATCAGTAGTCCAACCGATCCGCCAATTCTGGCATAATAACATAATATTTGTAGTTCTATTTTTTTCACATCTCGAAACACATGTCAAGACATCAGTCAAGACACATGTCTCACATATACTTTCTGAAGACACATGTCAAGACACCAGTCGGGACACATGTTATGCTTACATTTCCCAAGACACATGACTCACGTCTAATTATGGAACATCTCTAAGAAATTCAGGGTACCCTCCAAAGAGCATATCCATTTTGTTGTGCCATGTATTAATCAGGCCACAAGAATTTCGGTACCATCACCGGCGTATCAGTAAGGCCAGTCACGTTTTCTCGATGACACTTTCATTTCTTTCACCATATTTCATATATTCATGACCATGAACGACGCCATTCGTATTCCCCATGTATACGAAGGTTTTCCTTCAGCCTAATGATAAGATCCAAGCTGCTAACGCATTACCTCATACAGATGCGAGGTGAATTTTATCCTAATTCTGGACTACGAACATCACACCATGCTATGATTCATGATTTTGTACAGTAATATTTAGGCTCCTGAATACATTCAGCTTGGTTTTCCATCAGGAAAATCTGTACAAGTTATCTACGCTTTCCAAGCACGTTCTTTGTTAGCCATGACTGCTAAAAGTTTCTAGCTGTCAGTTAAGGCATGACCACTGAAGTTCCTTTTACGCATAACCAGCCGATTATACCAAAATCTTCCCATACATTCCAGAAAAACCTTCAAGGAGAAGGACGGTAACATGAGATTATGTGTCGACTACCGTTGATTTAAGACAAATCACCATTCATAACCGTTGTTCTCCTCCACGTATTGACAAGATCGGTTTCATTTAGGGTGTTAATTACTTTCCAAGATCGGACTCATGATCATGCTGCCAACAGTGACGAGTGAAAGAGCAGAACATTTCCATGACTGCTATTCGTACACGATTCGGTCATGCTAGATTCATGATTTTGTATTAGTCTCATAAATGCTCTAGCAACATTATGGACATAATAAAATGAGTTTCCATGAACTCATAAACAAATTCATCAGTGTTTTCATCAAGGACAACCTGATTATCTTTAAGTCTAGAGAAGAGCAGGAAGATCATTTTTGCACTATGTTGCAAATTCTACAACGAGAAAAAAAATTCACACTGAAATTTTTCAATCTAAATTCTGGTTGATTACAGTGACACGCTGAATCACATGGATCCGCACGGTTAATCTTACCATGACTCAGCTTATGCGTAAAGGAGAGAACCCTACACTACGTTAGGTGTTCTAGAAAATCCTACGCTAAGAGAAGTCTAATTTCGGAGACTCAAGGTTTCGCAAACTCCTATGTATTAAGTTCTATGTAGCAAGATACAGTTACGTTCATATCTAAATACCTGTCATACCAACATGCTAAGATAGAACACCAACAGACTAAGATGTTTCTCCACCAGCAGAAATTGTGAACAGAAATAGGACAAGATCTCCATGGATTTTGGTCACAAGATTAACGCAAACTCAGAAGAAACAAGATGCAATCTGGGTTATCGCCAACAGTTTGATCAAGTCTGCAAAATCCTTACATCCGCAAGGATTTAAGAACCAATAGATTAATCAGACATGTTTCAGCCAAGGCTCATGCGATCAATTGGTAATCCCTCACCTATCGGGTCAGACAAAGGTTCACATTTTTGCTCCTTATTTACGTTCACGTCCTTATTCTAATTCCACGACTTGCTTTCACGCTCACGTTCATGACACTATTCAGGTTAATAATCGTATCATGGCTTACGATTGTATGTACATTTTCGTTCTGGAGGTTTTGCAAGAACTTGAGAGACCAGACTCAAGTTTAGTATAACTCCCTATCTTCAAACAGACGTTTCACGTCACATTCCACGTTTCACCTTATGGCGTTACCGCAGTTGTATTCCATGTTCACGATATGTTTCACATGTCATGTTCATTCCACGTTCCTCATATCACGTTCACGATATGTTACGCGTATCATGGATCATGATATGTTGCTCATACTACACTCGCCATATCTACACGTATCACGTTCAAAAATTTCCAGGTATCACGTTCAAAATTTTTCACGTACTACGTTT
The DNA here is from genome assembly GCA_025667525.1 of Glebionis coronaria. Taxonomy (NCBI): domain Eukaryota; kingdom Viridiplantae; phylum Streptophyta; class Magnoliopsida; order Asterales; family Asteraceae; genus Glebionis; species Glebionis coronaria. The sequence goes on from CM046878.1 coordinate 480,487,249, forward strand.
CAATATGCCTCGCGCATCGTTGCTAATTATCAGTTAAATTAGATTCTTTTGCACCATAACGTTTCAGTTATCCTTGCACGTTAATTCTTATTTCCTCGATCAAATTCAGGGGATCTATCTTACGTAGATGACAATGAACTTTGCGTGTTTTCAAGTCAAGGTCAGGAGGACCAAGATTATCATTGTGTCAAGACCTTGTGAAGGAACCGTTCCAAGAGGGAAGCCACGTGGAAACGGACAAGTTCATCCGGACTTCTTATCCGTTTTTCTCTTATCAATTAGATATGTCCTTTCAGTCAAGTCACGTTCCATGTCCTTTCAAGACATGTCACGTTCCACGTTCCTTCAACCATGTCACCTGTACGTCCATTTATCTTACATACCCTCTCAGTTTGATTCGGGTATGTTTCTATTTTAGTTACTTATCTATAATTCGGGGACGAATTATTCTTTTTAGGGGGGAAGAGTTGTAAAACACGCATGCTTTTACCATGAACAGTACACTAATAATCGTACGTACAAGTTTACAACTTTCCTTATATAACATGAACACGTGTCATGAATATAAATTACAAGAATTACGTACGTGTTATTACACGTTAAGTATTAAGTATGTAATAATACAAGATAATTATTATCAATAATAATTATAATCACGAACATGAACTCATGAGCATAAGAATCACGAACACATAAATATGTATTTACGTATGTTATTATTACGATTACGTACAAGTATTTATAACAACAAGAACAAATTATAATAACGTAACGTAAATACAAATGTACGAACACGTAATTATTAAGCATGAAAAGGTTCGGGTTTCCCTTGTGGGCCCCACCTACCCGCGGACACAAAGAAAGGAAACAGGCCTTATGGCCCAACCCACTTCACAAAAATATGTCACGCCATAATTACATGTAACAGTCCACTTATCAAAGTGGGGTGTTACAATTATGGTATCAGAGCATGCAAGGTAAAATGTACTAAAACATACATGACCATAAGGAAAACCAGAATCAAACATCGGTTCCCAAACATAAGCCCAAAACATAATGAAGTAAAGGAAATGAGAAATGACTAAACAAGCATAGATATATGAAGGCAAAGGAAGAAGTCTATGGCAGATTCCCTCCTATGCACGTCCTCCAAATGCTCGAGACCTGGGTACCTGCCGTTTTAGGAACATGAAAGGAAAACGGCTGAGCATAACGCTCAGTGCACGGATATAAAAACATAGCATGAATAAAATGAGCATATACAACATATAGCAGAGGAAATGTATATGTCCTGGAAAACCTGGTATAACTTAATAAAACTGGTTTTATAGTTTGAAAAGCCTCATGTTTATCTTATGAAAACTGTCTAACATGTTAACCATTAGCCAATATAGGTCATGAAATATCAACGTGCATGAATACTTGCAGGGGTGACCTCGTCATGCAAATTAGAGGGGCTGCCTCTAATTTAATATATTGGTTTGGGTAGGAGGGATCAACTCCTTGTGAAGGATGCAAGGCACACACCACATTCACCTGAATAATCTGCTGAAAACATGTAAACTAGGATGCACCAATACGCCCCACCTGATAATAATAATATGGCCAAAAGCTGAAGGGATGCCACGAGCTATCACCCCATCGTGGTGGAGTCATAACACTGGTGCCTCCAGTGTTATGGTTATGGTACCTCTATAACTAGGTGAAACTGGTCATGCATGTATATGGCTTTAGGTATCTAATTAAACATAAGCAAATCAAAAACATATAAAACATATATTGGGGAAAACAGTTGGCTGCATATGGGGAATCCTAACAAGGAAGAATGTCCATACTGAAAGGACGGAGAATCCGTACCTTAAGTCCAGTGAACGAAGAAGACGTACGGAAGAGAGTCCTACTTCGACCTCACTAATGCTACATACCTAGGATACATGTATAAGAATTCTTATTACTGAGTACGTAACTGGTTTATATCATGTTTTAGCTTGTTTTATATGTTCATGTCTTGTTTTACTGATTTTAACGTTATATTGTGCTTATCGTGTATTCTGTATATTCTGATTAAATATTACTTGTATTTCTTGTATTATTATACTTTTTGTGTAATAATAAGTAACTTTCTAAAAATAGCAGGTTTCCTAAATTAGAAAGTTTCCAAAAAAAAATTTACTGCTTAAAATAGATAAGTTTCTAAAAAATAGAAAGTTTCCATAAATAGAAATAAGCTGGATTATTAACCTAAAAAGGATAAACTTAAGTTTACTGATTAATATTCTAAGTCATGTGATTAAATCGTATAGTTTATTAATTAATACATATAAATCAAATAAACTATATATTATAAGATTTAATTAAATATAAACATGATTTAATTAAATTAAGTGTATAAAATACTTAGGTTAAAACATGTATTAACAATTATATTTATAACCTAAGTCATGATAATTAATTAATTATAAGTCATGTTTAGTAATTAATTAATTACTATAGTCTCAATTAAATAATAAAATACTTAGGTTAAAATAATGTATTATTAACTAATAATAATAAACCTAAGTCCATGTTTTAATTAAATTGATAAAAATACTTAGGCTTATACATGTATTATTTACCATAATAAAAATAACCTAAGTTCATGATTTAAATTAAATTATTTTCAAGTCATGAGTTAAATTAATTTAATTCTCTCGCTAAAATATACTTGCAAAATGTCCCTTATTAAAAATAATTTAGCTTGAATAAAACGTGACTAGTATAAAAGATCCCCGTGACAAAACCCATGTTTTATTTTTAAACCGAGCGTATAAACCGAACCAAACAGCCCCATTAAAATTTAGCGACAGAAAGTTCTGTTTCTATTCTGTCGCTAAAGTTATCCAGTTTTGTCCCTATTTTGACTATGGAAATCTGCGACAGAAGTTCTGTCGAAGAATCTGTCGCTGATGTCAGTTTATATAGTACCAAACTCTGTCCAAACTTTCCCACTGAATAAATGTTACGATCCCACCATTTTTAACAAGGTTCCCACCGTTTTAATAAGCCCAAACGCCCTGTATCATGTTAAACACCCCGATTTGGGGTTGTTTCGGCTGAGTTGTTGGATCCGCCCTACGCCGCCCCTGTGTGGGTCACGGCTGGGCACGGAAGGAACCATAGAGACCTTAGGGTCTCAGCTTTATAAACCAACCAACACCCGACACCCTAATTACTTTATATACCCCCTGTTGGGGTTGTTTGCTCGCGGCTGGCAAAAGATCAACCCCACCGAGACCTTTTTAGGTCTCGGTTTCTATGATATAAGCAAACACGACACCCCTTTTGTATATATATGTAGGATCTGTTTGAATTAAATCAATCATATAGATTCGTGACTAAGAAAACATGAAATCAAATGTAAGGAAGGAGATACCGTTAAGGGATTAACAGAGCATGGAGAACACAATTGAGTCACTAAAGAATCAAGCCAAATCTCCTTTTTCTTTGTATAACCGGCGGCCTCATTATGGTTCTAGGGTTTTTTTTTTTATTTTCTGTTTTTACAAAGAAAGGGAAGTAGGCGTGTTTTTGTTTATTTTCCCGGAGTGGTTATCGGGCCTTGGGCCCTTTTGATTTCTTGTCTAAATAGCCGACTAAACACCCCCCCCCCTTATTATAGTGTTTTCAGTTTCGAGTTTAACTTTTCATAAGTGTATGTTCGTGATTAATTTCCCGCGTTTTGGCTTCTTGTCATGATTTAAAGTATTTTACCTAGATACATTGTCGTGTATTAATAAATCAAAAGTTTTAGACAATTCTTGTAATAAGTATATGCGTAGTCACATGTTCGTGGTCAAATGCCCAAAATTCCAAGTTCGTGATTATTATTATTATAGTCAATAATTATCGTGTATTAATACATACTGAATTAATTATCGTGTACTAACACGTACGTAGTTTCTGTATTTAAAGTTCGTGACACGTGTACATAACATAAATAGAAAGTTTTAATCTTGTACGTACGATTATAAGTGTACTGTTCATGGTAAAAGCATGCGGGTTTTACAAGGTACGGATTCTCCGTCCTTTCAGTATGGACATTCTTCCTTATTAAGATTTTCCATATGCAGCCAACTGTTTTCCCCAGTATATGTTTTATATGTTTTTGAATTGCTTATGTTTAATTAGATACCTAAAGCCATATACATGCATGACCAATTTCACCTAGTTATGGAGGTACCATAACCATAACTCTGGAGGCACAAGTGTTATGACTCCACCACGATGGAGTGATAGCTCGTGGCGTCCCTTCAGCTTCTGGCCATATTATTATTATTATTAGGTGGGGTGTATGGGTGCATCCTAGTTTACATGTTTTCAGCAGATTATTTAGGTGAATGTGGTGTGTGTCTTGCATCCTTCACAAGGAGTTGATCCCTCCTAGCCTAACAGTATATTAATTAGAGGCAGCCCCTCTAATTGCATGACGGGGTCACCCCTCCAAGTATTCATGCACGTTGATATTTCATGACCTATATTGGCTAATGGTTAACATGTTAAACAATTTCCATAAGATAAACATAAGGCTTTTCAGACTATAAAACAAGTTTTATTAAGTTAATACCAGGTTTTCCAGGACTTAATCAATTCCGCTGCTACATGTTTTACATGCTTATATTATTCATTCCATGCTTGTATATCCGTGCACTGAGCATTATGCTCAGCTGTTACTTTCCTTTCCATGTCCCAAAACGGCAGGTACCTAAGGACAGACTCGAGCATTTGGAGGACGTACATAGGATGGAAGCTGCCATAGACTTCTTCTCCTTTTGCCTTCATATACTTATGCTTGTTTAGCCTTTCATTCATTTCATTTAGTTTATTTATGTTTTGGGCTTATGTTTGGAAACCGATGTTTGATTCTGGTTTTTCCCTATGGTCATGTATGTTTTACTACATATTACCTTGCATGATTTGATGACATGCCATAATTACGCGTAACGGTTCACTTATCAAAGTGGGGTGTTACAACATGAGTGAGTGTTAGCTTTACTAACTTATAAATAACAATGATCTCGTTTTTAAGCTCTGTATGGGGAACGTGAAACTTGAGGGTGATAAACATTCTTAGATTTCTTTACTTGTTTCATCCTTAAAATATTTTGTAATTTTTTTTTTTTAGTTTCCTTATTGTCTAGTGTTTAATAAAGGCCAAGGTGGATTAATTATGATGAAGAATGTAAATTGTTGCTTTGTAACTAATGCATTGTATGAGGGCATTGCAATGGTCAGTTGTAGGGGATTTAATAAGTGTGAAAACACTTATCTTTTTACCACTTAAAACAATTAAAAACGAGACCAAATTGTGTATTTGATGTCGTAAAAGTCGGAATTGTGCGTGATTTGTTTTTTTATTGTATTTTAGGAGAAAAATATGAAAAAGGAAGAAAACACGGGCTTTCACAGGCTTTTATCGAAGAAAAAGACAAAAGACGAAGTCAAAAGATCAAAAGTGCAAAAAGAATGGAACTCAAAGGTCTATTCTGAAGATTTATCAAAGAAAAAGACTAAAGACGGAAGTTTAACGAAGTCGAAGAACCAAATCTAATAAAAGAATAAAATTCGAAGACGAGTTCATTTTATCATTCGACAAATCCCGAGACAAAGTCGAGAAAGGCAAATTAATTAAAAGACGAGAAGACAAAGTGAAAGATGGAAGCAACATCACCTACCACTCCTTCTCCTATAAATAGACTCATCTCCATTTTATTTTTCATTATTAGTTTTAGGAGTAGTTGTATTTTTATTTTTTCACATAATAATTAGGAGTAGGAGTGGGTGTAATTTTAATTTTTCATGTCTTAATTTCTTTTTAGTCTTATTGTTGAATCTTGAATCTTAATCATTTAATTAATTAAGTTTTTCAATTAATCTCATTCTTCCTTTCTTGTTTTAAATCTTATGTTTGATTTGGTTAATCATATAGCTTATTTGATCTTATTGCTTAGTTGGTTGAACTGCTTTTTATAGTTTTTATTATTTTTATGTGGTTGATGCTTATTGCTTATTGTGCTTATTGATTATTGTGTTTTTAGCTTATTTTTAATTAAGTGGATTTGGTAGATTAATATTTTTAAAAGTTGATTTTTATATATTTGGTTGATTTGGTGTTTGTTAGATTTTAATTTGTGTTTAGTTTGGCTTATTTTCTAGATTTTATTTTTGTTTATTTTGGCTTATTTTTGTTCCTTATTTTTAGATCTAGATTCGTACTGTTTAAAGTCTTATTTCGGATAAGGGTTTATTATTCCGAAGAAAGCAATTATCCAAAGATCCTTTGTTTCATTTATCCGAATACTGCTTAGTGTTTTTATCCGAAAATAGCTTTAGTCCACTTATCCGAAAAATTAGTTTATCCGAATTAGATTTTTATCCGAAAATTAGTTTATCGGAAAAAAAGTTCTTATCCGAAAATTCAGTTATTCTGAAAAAGCCATTTATCCGAAATACTAGTTTTTCCCGCCAAAATAATTTTATCCCAAAACTTCATAGTGTTTTTTATCCGAAAATTTGGGGTCTCACCTCCATTATCCGAAGAATGCCTTTCATTTTGAAAATCCCGAAGAATATAAAAACCCGAAGAAATGCACCTCCATTTGATTTCCCGAAGAAACAATTGTTTTGACATGCTAGCTTGCTAGCTTATTATTTTTTGGCGCCTAATTATTTGTTCCCCATGAGGGGACATGTTCCTCCTAGTTCAACATGTGTTCCGTAATCGATTTAGTTTTATCCGAAAGTCGTGTTTATTTATATTCAGAAAGTCAGTTATTTTTAGTTATATTTTTCCGCAAATTTTAGTATTAGTATTTTATCGAAAAGTTTTAGTTTTAACTTTTATTAAGTGCCCGCTTTAATATTTGTCTCGTTTATTTTTAAAGTAGCCTTATAGTCCAATTTACTTCTTTTTCATTAAGTAAGTTTTATTTTAATTTCGAAAGTTAATTTTTATTTTTAGTTTTATTTTTATGAATTGTTTCGTTTTAATATTTGTTTTAATATTTGTTTTATAGTTGTTTTAAAATCAGTTCGTTTTAACATTTATTTTTTTATTGTTTGTTATTTGTGTTTAGTCTATTTTTAATATATTTTCTCATTTACTTTTTAATTAGCTATAGATAACTATTTTTTATTCACCAAAAACAACTGAGTCACATTTAAAACTGGGTCAATTCGATTAGATCCATTTCAAAGAACAATTTTTCTATGTATAAGTAGATCAACCAACAGCCAAGTGTTGTTGCCCATGATGGAGTCCATCTCATCATTGATTGCTTCTTTCCAGAAAGCAACATCTTGGGACTTCATTGCTTCCGCCATTGATTATCACAAAATAATCTTCTTTCATTGTTGGGGTTTACTTCGTTGCAACAGGGTAAAGATAATCAACATCCTAACTAAGTACCAATGAATGGTTACCGGATATCACTTGAAGTCGTGTAATAACTTTCCAAAGAAGAGTATGCGACCCTATGCCCGGGTTAACACGAATACTTCCTTGGGATAAAACCAAGTGTTTGTTCTTGTTTTAGGCACTAATCAAGAACCCTACGCGATTAAGTTTTTATGTTTCTGTGTGTTTCATCATGCAAGTGTGATCGCTATATATAGTGATCCCATTCCTAAGATGGTAACTCATAGTCAAAGGAATAATGAGTATTAATCGACCTATTAATCTCATTATTTCCCACATGATTACATAGTTGTTACATGACAAGAATAATGGTGATTAAGTCAATCTTAAACCCCTTATGAAACGGTCAAAGAGGTTTCAAAGATAACCCACCCACTAATAACCTAGCCGCTGACAAGGTAAAGCCTAGTCACTGACAAAGTAAAGCCTAACCGCTGACAAGGTAAAGCCTAGCCTCTAACAAGGCAAAGCTTAGCCGCTGACACAAGCAAATCCAGCCCCTGATAGTAATCACCAACAAACCACTATATTGAGTTCAGGGAGGTAAGGGACTTAATGGATGTACACTCTGTACCTCCAAACCGATTTACAAGTATGACCATATCCCACAATTGCACTAAATTTCCAACAGCAAATGGATATAAAAATTACGTACTTGAATGCTTTCTTACAAGAAAAATCTATATGAAACAACCTGAAGGTTTTGTTGATCCTAAGCATCCCAAAAAAGTATGTAGGCTTCAAAGATCCATGTATGGACTTAAGAAAGCATCAAGAAGGTGGAATAAAAGATTTGATGAAGAAATCAAAAAGTTTGGTGTTGATCAAAATTTTGACGAGCCATGTGTATATCAAAAAGCTCGTGAGAGTAACGTTGTTTTCCTAATATTATATGTTGATGGCATAATCATTATGGGAATCATATTCCAAGTTTACAAGAGGTAAAGACCTATCTTGGGAAGTGTCTTTCTATAAAAGATTTAGGGGAAACGGTTGATTGAACTAAGTCAAAATGCATATCTTGATATGATTTTAAAGAACTATATAATGGATAATTCCAAGTGTGGTATCATTCATATGCAAGTGAAATGTGACTTGGATAAAACACAATATGCTACTACATCTGATGAGATGTAGCGAATGCAGAATGTTCCTTATGCTTCGGTTGTAGGATCTATTATGAATGTTGTAAGGTGCACAATACCTGACGTTACGTCTGCGCAAAATATTACAAGCCGATTTCAGCAAAATCAAGTTGAGAGTCAATGAACTGCTATGAAAAATATTCTTAATTATTTAAGAAATACTGAAGATACGTTTTTGGTTATAGTGGAAATCATGTGTAACACTCTCATTTTTCGTATCGGTACAGCGGAAGGGTCTTTTAGAGTGTTACGGGATAGCACAATAACTTCAATCATAGACAACACATAAAAATGGTTGTACAAGGTTCAACATACATTCATTCGATAAAAAGTTTAAAGTGTACAAAAGGTCCCAAATTATACAGGTCATTAAGTTTACAAAACATAGATCGAATGAACATTTTTAATATTATGTGGACCATCAGAGTCGATCTCCATCCGGATTACCTTCAAGCACCTGAGATAAAACATGCAAAAATCATATCAGCGAATGCCGAGTGAATTCATAGAGTTTAATAAAAACCGTTATATAAAACAATCATTTAAAATCAGAACACAAGTATAATATCGGAAGTAAGTCCTCATATTGCTAGTCAGGCAATATATAAATCAAGCATACATCTTAAACCGTCCATGAGACCGTAGTCTCTATATTACCATGATAGGTAATATATTCATCGTTAATAGCGTCGTTATTATGTATAGGATACATTTTTATTTGGATTATATAGGATTATTATTAGCCGCATGACATTGTTACCTTACTATGAAAACAGCGGGCCGCGAACCCGACAAACAATTTGCCCATCTAAGTTAGCGTGTCGTTACAAAAATCACGCTATGGAATCTTCTCATACATAAATTCGCTTACCAATCAATGTGGTATGACGGGGATCAACCGTCAAGGCGCGAACTGGGGTGATCGTCCCCAAATAGTACTATCAAATGCATAAGCGTCTACCAAATCCCGGTAGTTCACAATTCATGCTAATGGGACTTTAAGTGACATAACCTAACTACAAATAATCCTTTTAGTCTCGTTTATAGGGTCATAGCATCATTCGGGTCCATATCATTAAGCATACAATCGGGACTACTTGTGTTCTATTTTTATAAAATCTAGCATGTTATCTCCCTCGCGGGTTTACAAATCATTTTATAAAACATTTAAAAGAGTGCGAGACTATGAACTCACGTTGTTAATGAAAGGCGGATTGTCGGCTACGGGCGTGCTTCGGTCACGGAAACCTATATAAATAATAATCGGTCTTAGACTTTGTCCAATGACTTTTATCAAAATAACAATATACATATGATGATTTTGTACATATGATGATGATCAAGTGGGTTTATACATCTTGTTTACTCATTTTAGTGTTTACGTTTTGGTAACATTTTACTAGTTTACTAGTTTTACCTATTCATCTATTTTAAGTCCATTAAGCTTAATATAAGTTCTCTAACTTGTTTTAATCCATTTTATACCTATGTTATCAGTATATATACTTTCCATGTTGGGCCCAAATGGGTTAAGCCCAATAAGTTCTTTTTACAAGTATTTATCTTATTTAGTCCAATTATTAGTCCAATATGTTTAGTTAGCTCGTTAATGTCCGTATTTCTTATAGTTCGGGTTTTATCGGTTTTTACTTGTATTGGTTACTTATACATCAGTATATGAATTTTATAAACTTTACATTAGACGGGTTTGATCGTCTAAGTTTTATTTGGCCAAAAACGTTAATTTTACGGCAATAGCCGAAAAAGTCGTAAAAATCAAGTTTATAGTTTTTATTACATATAAATATTATTTTACCACCATTTATATAATTTATCCATTTAACTAACCTTTTATATATTTATATAAATAAGTTTTATAAGTTAGTGGGTTTTTATTTTACATTTTATAAAATAAAATGTGAGTGCTTATATAATAATAATAAACATTAATTCTTAAAAATCTGATTTTATCTTCATGTTCACCATTTTTACCATATCTAGAGTTCTATAATGAGTTAGAAGCTCATTTTTGGGTGACATGTTCTTCATATTATGTGCTACATTTAACTTAGTTATAGCTACTGCCCATTTTAAGTTCATCTTGCCTTAACAGTCCCTACAAAACTGCTTATTCAGATTAGAACACCTAACTTGTTTTGATCATATCTCACTCATTATATTGATTCTATTGCATGGTCAACTGTCACATGTGTATAACATCTTGTACTTACTGTAAATGGATCATACCATGCAATTTTATCAGTTCATCTTTTAGTTATATACTGTTTTTATACAGTCAACTAAATAATCAAGATTTTAGCCTTATTTCTCATGGTTATTAACATTTATAAGCATATCTATCAACACTTGATCCCCACACAACATTTTTATCATCATATATACATCATATACATATACAAAATGAAAGAAAATACATTTTTTCTTTACAAAATAACAAGAGAAAAATGGAGAGGATGATCTTCTTTACCAACCAAGTGTATTCCTTGTTTTTGGAAGACAAGAACTTGATGAATACAACAAGTAACTCCAAGACCATCAAATATCAAGAACATATGTTGGGAAATCAGCCCTAGGACACAAGCAAATCACCTTCAAAGTTGTTAATATGGCCACCAAATGAGCAAGGCTTCAAGATAACTCCTTAATAGAGCTAGTAAACATGTATTTCATGGCTAGAAAAGATCAAAAGGGTTGTTTGTTGCTTAATAGTGGACGGCAAAGGGAGGGTTTTGAGAGAGTTTGCATGTAAGGGAAATGGTGGAATGAAGTTGCTAGTGGTTTTGTGTAAACAAGTGGGTAAGTATAGCTTAAAGAGTAAGCTAAGCTTACACTTGGAGTAAGCTAGCTAACTTGATGCCACCTCAATGGTGTGGTGTCAAGTGTGCTGTCCAACATAGATAGTGGGGTGGGACAATGTATTTTGTCCCATTTCACTAGTTTACGGGTATTTCTCGATTCTAGTTTTCTCGATGTGCGTGCCCTCGGGTCGTTTTACGAAAAACGTTTTTATAAATTATGAATCAACGTCACAAAACGAATCCAATAAAAATTGTCTCATCAAAAACGGAGTTCAAAAACGTAAATACGTAATCCTAAGGTTTCCGGTTTAGTCGTAAAAGACGCCAAATTATGCACGTAAGCCCAAATTTAAATCCGTAAATTGTGAGTTCGTCAACCAACACAAAAAATAAGTTTCAAAATATTATACGAGAAAATATTTCACTACCTGAAAATGTTAGATTGTCACAGCTTTTCCTCCTAAAAGGGATCAACGTCCTCGTGATCCATTTCATTTGGATGTCCGTTTCTTATTGAAATCGAAGAGGTGCGGATATTTCTTTCACATTTCATCCTCTCGTTCCCAGGTATACTCTGGTCCATGCTTTGAATTCCATCGGATCTTGACAATAGGTATCCGACTTTGTTTCAGTTGCTTTACCTCACGGTCCATAACTTCTACGGGCTCTTCGATAAAATGAAACTTCCCATCTATTCGAACCTTACCTAACGGAATTTTCTCATCACTCACTGCTAGACATTTCTTCAGATTAGATACATGGAATGTGTTGTGAACACCATGAAGTTCTGGGGGTAACTCTAGTTTGTAAGCCACCGGACCTACTCTAGATAAAATCTTAAAGGGTCCAATATAACGGGGATTCAATTTCCCTTGCTTTCCAAATCTTATAACGCCTTTCCATGGTGATACCTTCAACATTACTCGGTCACCCACTTTAAACTCCATTGGCGTCCGCCGCACATCCGCGTAACTTTTCTGTCTACTACGGGCAGTCAACAACCTATTCTTAATCTGAACTATCATCTCCGTAGTCTCCCGGATCAATTCCAGTCCCGTGAGCTGGGTATCCCCAACTTCACTCTAACATACAAGAGATCTACACTTCCTACAATACAAAGCTTCAAACGGTGCAGCCTTAATACTAGAATGGTAACTATTGTTATACGAAAACTCTGCTAATGACAAATGTTTATCCCAATTCTTACCAAAATCTAACACACAAGCTCTCAACATATCTTCTAGTGTTTGTATCGTCCTTTCACTCTGCCCATCAGTCTGGGGGTGATAAGCAGTGCTCATGTCGAGATTCGTTCCCAAAGATCTTTGGAGAGATTTCCAAAAATTCGATGCGAATCTAGGATCTCGATCTGAAATGATCGATACAGGCACTCCATGTTTGCATACAACATTATCAAGGTATATACGAGTCAGCTTCTCCAGTGAGAACTGCTCTTTAACCGGAATGAAGTGTGCTGATTTGGTCAGTCTGTCGACAATAACCCAAATCGAGTTGTTTCCAGATGATGTTCTAGGAAGCTTGGTGATAAAGTCCATCGTAATTTGCTCCCACTTCCATTCAAGAATTTTTGGTTGTTGAAGTAGTCCTGGTGGCTTTTGATGTTCCGCTTTGACTCTAGCACAAGTCAAGCATTAAAGAACATACATAGCTATGTCAGCTTTCATATTCGGCCACCAGTACAACTTCTTCAAATCATGGTACATCTTATCAGATCCCGGATGAATGGAATACTTAGATTTATGGGATTCTAACATAATCAAGTCTCTTAAACCTCCAAACTTAGGTATCCACATACGACCTCTTAAGCATTTCACTCCATCAGCTCTAACCTCTAAAGGATCTCCTTCTCCTCGGAACCCTTCATTAACAAAATTCTCCTTCTTACAAGCTTCTATTTGCGCATTTCTAATTTGCTCAGGCAAATTATTGTGCACGGTCAAGACTAGAGAACGTACCCTGATAGGCTCTCTATCTTTCCTACTTAACGCATTGGCAACAACATTGGCTTTTCCTGGGTGATATTTTATATCACAATCATAGTCACTTAACAACTCTATCCATCTTCGTTGCCTCATGTTCAATTCCTTCTGGTCGAGAATATACTGTAGGCTTTTGTGATCGGTGAATACCGTACACTTGGTGCCATACAGATAATGTCTCCACAACCTAAGAGCAAAGACTACAGCTCCTAACTCAAGATCATGAGTAGTATAATTCTCCTCACTCTTCCTTAATTGCCTAGAAGCATAAGCTATCACTTTCTCTCTCTGCATCAAAACAGCTCCATAACCTCTAAGAGATGCATCACAATACACTACAAAATCTTCACTCCCGTCGGGTAATGATAAGATTGGCGCACTACATAATTTTTGCTTCAATGTCTGAAATGATCCATCTTCATCACTTCCCCAAACGAAAGGTTTATTCTTCTGGGTAAGCTTAGTCAAGGGTTTAGCTATCAAAGAAAATTCTTTAATGAATCGCCTATAATAGCCAGCCAATCCTAAGAACTGTCGCACTTCCGTTGGCGTTGTCGGTGCAGACCAATTCTTAATAGCTTCAACCTTTGCAGGATCAACATGAATTCCATCTTTGTTAATCACATGACCAAGAAATTGCATAGAATCTAACCAGAAATCACATTTCGAAAACTTAGCATACAACCTTTCATCCTTCAACAATTTCAAAACAATCCTTAAATGTTCTCTATGCTCATCTTCATTCTTAGAATAGATCAGAATATCGTCAATAAACACAATCACAAATTTATCTAAGTAGGGCTTGCACACTAGATTCATTAAATCCATGAAAACCGCAGGTGCGTTAGTTAACCCAAATGGCATTACTTGAAATTCATAGTGTCCATAACGAGTTCTAAATGCAGTTATAGGAATATCTCCTTCACGGACGCGAAGTTGGTGATATCCTGACCGCAAATCTATCTTAGAATACACACTAGATCCTTGCAGTTGATCAAACAAATCATCAAGCCTAGGTAAAGGATATCGATTTTTAATTGTCAACTTATTCAGTTCCCTATAATCAATGCACATACGAAAAGATCCATCCTTCTTCTTAACGAACAAGACTAGAGCTCCCCAAGGCGATGAGCTCGGTCGAATAATACCTTTATCAGACAACTCCCTAAGTTGCTCAGATAACTCCTTTAATTCAGAAGGGGCTAATCGGTAAGGCGCACGTGCCACCGGTGCAGCACCAGGAATTAAATCGATTCGAAACTCTACTTGCCTTATCGGTGGAAGTCCGGGTAAATCTTTAGGAAATACCTCAGGAAATTCACAAATAATAGGTACATCTTCCAATCGTTTCTCCCTAGACTCATTCCCGGTCACTTGAGCTAAGAATAACTCACAACCGTTCCTGATGTACTTTTGGACTTTAATACGTGAAACGATTTTCAAACGGGATTCACCTCGATTACCGTCAATTACTAACGTCCTATTCCTAAGAGGAATCTTAACCTTCTTCTCTCCATATAAAATAGTAGCATTATTCAACGACAACCAATCCATACCAATAATAATATCAAAACTACCTAATTCTATCAACATCAAATCAATCGGAAAGGAATGGTTCAAGAGATTTAGAGAGCATCCTTCTAATAGATTATTAGTTTTCACTAATTTACCGTCAGCCAATTCCACCTCGTAACTGGTACTTATCTCAACAGGTTCAATATCAATAAGGGCACTAAATTTAGTGGATACAAAGCTCCTATCAGCACCCGAATCGAATAAAGCAACAGCATAATGATTGTTGAGTAAAAACGTACCGGTAACGACATTCGGATCCTCTTTCTTCACCTCAATTGTTCCAAGTTGATAGATACCACCCTGGGGGTTTCTTCCAGGTACAATCGCTTTCAACTTGGGGCATTCCGATTTCCTATGACCTTCCTCATTACAGTTGAAGCAAATGGTTCCCTTCTTACACCTTTCAACCTTGTGTCCCAGCTTTCCACAATTTCGGCACTTCCAACAGTCGCCAGCATGCCTCTTGTTGCCACACTTAGGACATCTATCATCGTTGCGCGGTGCATTGTTGGTAAGAGCATTTACATTCCCCTTTCTCTGGTTCTAACGGCGATTGAAATTCTTCCTATTATCACCTCTATCTACACGATCACCGTCACCCTTTCTTTTCTCACCAACACGGGCTTCATCTTCCCTATCCTGAATTATCTGTCCAATGAGTTGGTAAGCCATTCGAACAGCATCATCAATGGTCAGTGGTTTAGATTATGTCACGTCCCCCGGATATTCCTGGTCAACCCTTTAATATATTGCTCAATTCGGATCTCTTCGGGTTCAACCAATCGAGGACATAGCAAGGCCAACTCATGGAATCGGTTCGTGTAACTATCAATGTCCACACCTTTCATTCTCAGATGAATTAACTCCTGTTCTAACCTAATGATCACACTACGAGGACAAAACTCCAAAGTCATCCACTTCTTAATTTCAGCCCAAGGAGTAGCATTAGCAGCATCAAGACCAATGAAAGCAATTCTCCCGTTCCACCAAGTCAACGCACGACCTTTAAGAGTAGCCATAGCAAAAGTCACCTTATCTTCCTCCTTACACTTACTAATCTGAAACATCGATTCAATCTTCTCAATCCACTGGCTTAGTCCTACAGCACCTTCTGTTCCATTAAAAGGTAGAGGTTCACACTTCATGAACGTCACATAAGTACAGCCACCAACTTCTGGTGCATTAGCTCCAAGTCCTCCTACGTTTCCTCCAGCATTAGCATTCACATTATTAGCATTCACATTCACATTAGTACCGCCAATTCCACTACCGCCAGCTCTACTACCGCCAGCTCCACTACCGCCAGCTCCACTACCGCCAGCTCCACTACCGCCAGCTTCATTTCTAGCATTTGCCATAAATTCAGTCATAGATGCGTTAACTTGCTCCGTAATAATCCTACGTACATCATCCTCAGTCACAGCCTTCTTGGGCGGCATAGTTCTATAATTTCACAATTTCAAAGTATTAAGCATTCATCCAACAAAGGGTTCATATAATATGGATTGAATTCATAATCAAGATACAAATAAGGCACAATATGGAATTCAAGACAAGATACATATTTCATTCGATCTGAAACAAAAGTATTGTCTTAGTACATCCCATATCAAAGTTCTAGCACTATATACACTCAAAATTCGTGCCAAGTCTACTACTAACAAGTCGGTTCAGTCAAAGCTACAAAAGCACAAAAGATACAAAGGTCACTACTAAACACAGACTCGTCTACTGAGAACCGCCAGATGGTCCATCATCCATCGTCTTCTGAATCTTCGTCGGACGATCACTAGACACATCTTCAGTTGGGCTCTTACGGATCACTCCTCTTTCAACCATGTCAGCATAAAATCTACTGTTCCATCCCACAGATATATTCAACTCCTTCTCAGCTTTCTCACGCATCGCACGAGCCACACTCAACTGAATCTCTATAGAATTCACCTTCCTCTTCATAGCAGCATACTCACCACTTTCTAACACCGATAACCTCCTAAAAGCCTCATTCAAACCACGCTCTACATCACTCAAATCCAAACTAAGCAATTCCCGCTCTTTCTCACCAACCTTAGTCTTCGACTCCAAATAAGCAACCTGAGTCTGAACAACACCTAATCCAACCTCTGTCATACAACTCTTAACATGGGAAGCATCTAGATCACGTCTCAAGTCCCATGGTGCAAGACCATCAATATGAGTAGCCTCTCGAACACTAGACGACTCTCCTATCTCACGTCTACGAGTAGCAATACCATCAGTACCGTTAGGTGCATCATCATCCTCATCCTCCTCTGATTCAGAATCAGATTCAGACGATTCAGACATTTCATCCCTAAGTAACTCAACCTCAGAATCAGACAAATAAACTGGTGGGGGCAAAGGCTCGCCCTCTAGAACATCATAAGGATAAATAAGCTCGGCTTCCTCATCGTCATCGACCTCAACGTCTATACCTACATCCTCCTCGACATCCTCGTCGTCAATCTCATCATCTAAATTATCTAACCCAATCTCCTCATCATTCTCAATATCAACATTCTCAATCTCATTCTCTACCAAGTCAACCTGAGCGGCAATCTGATCTCCTAGTCCTAACTCGGGCTCGGGATCCTCAACTGGTTCCTCCTCACCATCCATATCATAATCTACTAAGTCTAAATAAGGATCATCATCTACATTAGGTTCAGGAATATCATGGTTTTCTACAGGAATATTAGGGTCAGCCATGACAATCTGCATTTATATATATCTCGTATTAGGATAACATACTAGTTAAACAATTACATAATGAAATCACGATATATACATATATATAAATTTAATTATATATATTAAAATATATATCTTCTCAATAGGGCTTGTTGGTAACGTCGGAGATCTCTGGCACCGTTATAGTCAAAAGATTTTTCAAATATTTTCTCAAATGTTCATTGTCAAAAGATTTTGAAAAGTTTTGTTCAAAACCTTGGTTTTTAAAATCTTTTGTTCTCTATAACGAGAGCTCTGGTACCAAACTGTAACACTCTCATTTTTTGTATCGGTACAGCGAAAGGGTCTTTTAGAGTGTTACGGGATAGCACAATAACTCCAATCATAGACAACACATAAAAATGGTTGTACAAGGTTCAACATACATTCATTCGATAAAAAGTTTTAAAGTGTACAACAGGTCCCAAATTATACAGGTCATTAAGTTTACAAAACATATATCGAATGAACATTTTTAATATTATGTGGGCCATCAGAGTCGATCTCCATCCAGATTACCTTCAAGCACCTGAGATAAAACATGCAAAAATCATATCAGCGAATGTCGAGTGAATTCATAGAGTTTAATAAAAACCGTTATATAAAACAATCATTTAAAATCAGAACACAAGTATAATATCGGAAGTAAGTCCTCATATTGCTAGTCAGGCAATATATAAATCAAGCATACATCTTAAACCGTCCATGAGACCGTAGTCTCAATATTACCATGATAGGTAATATATTCATCGTTAATAGCGTCGTTATTATGTATAGGATACATTTTTATTTGGATTATATAGGATTATTATTAGCCGCATGACATTGTTACCTTGCTATGAAAACAGCGGGCCGCGAACCCGACAAACAATTTGCCCATCTAAGTTAGCGTGTCGTCACAAAAATCACGCTATGGAATCTTCTCATACATAAATTCGCTTACCAATCAATGTGGTACGACGGGGATCAACCGTCAAGGCGCGAACTGGGGTGATCGTCCCCAAATAGTACTATCAAATGCATAAGCGTCTACCAAATCCCGGTATTTCACAATTCATGCTAATGGGACTTTAAGTGACATAACCTAACTACTAATAATCCTTTTGGTCTCGTTTATAGGGTCATAGCATCATTCGGGTCCATATCATTAAGCATACAATCGGGACTACTTGTGTTCTATTTTTATAAAATCAAGCATGTTATCTCCCTCGCGGGTTTACAAATCATTTTATAAAACATTTAAAAAAGTGTGAGGCTATGAACTCACGTTGTTAATGAAATGCGGATTGTCGGCTACGGGCGTGCTTCGGTCACGGAAACCTATATAAATAATAATCGGTCTTAGACTTTGTCCAATGACTTTTATCAAAATAACAATATACATATGATGATTTTGTACATATGATGATGATCAAGTGGGTTTATACATCCATGTTTACTCATTTTAGTGTTTACGTTTTGGTAACATTTTACTAGTTTACTAGTTTTACCTATTCATCTATTTTAAGTCCATTAAGCTTAATATAAGTTCTCTAACTTGTTTTAATCCATTTTATACCTATGTTATCAGTATATATACTTTCCTTGTTGGGCCCAAATGGTTAAGCCCAATAAGTTCTTTTTACAAGTATTTATCTTATTTAGTCCAATTATTAGTCCAATATGTTTAGTTAGCTCGTTAATGTCCGTATTTCTTATAGTTCGGGTTCAATCGGTTTTTACTTGTATTTGTTACTTATACATCAGTATATGACTTTTATAAACTTTACATTAGACGGGTTTGATCGTCTAAGTTTTATTTGGCGAAAAACGTTAATTTTACGGCAATAGCCGAAAAAGTCGTAAAAATCAAGTTTATAGTTTTTATTACTTATAAATATTATTTTACCACCATTTATATAATTTATCCATTTAATTAACCTTTTATATATTTATATAAATAAGTTTTATAAGTTAGTGGGTTTTTATTTTACATTTTATAAAATAAAATGTGAGTGCTTATATAATAATAATAAACATTAATTCTTAAAAATCTGTTTTTTATCTTCATGTTCACCATTTTTACCATATCTAGAGTTCTATAATGAATTAGAAGCTCATTTTTGGGTGACATGTTCTTCATATTATGTGCTACATTTAACTTAGCTATAGCTACTGCCCATTATAAGTTCATCTTGCCTTAACAGTCCCTACAAAACTGCTTATTCAGATTAGAACACCTAACTTGTTTTGATCATATCTCACTCATTATATTGATTCCATTGCATGGCCAACTCTCACATGTGTATAACATCTTGTACTTACTGTAAATTGATCATACCATGCAATTTTATCAGTTCATCTTTTAGTTATATACTGTTTTTATACAGCCAACTAAATAATCAAGATTTTAGCCTTATTTCTCATGGTTATTAACATTTATAAGCATATCTATCAACACTTGATCCCCACACAACATTTTTATCATCATATATACATCATATACATATACAAAATGAAAGAAAATACATTTGTTCTTTACAAAATAACAAGAGAAAAATGGAGAGGATGATCTTCTTTACCAACCAAGTGTATTCCTTGTTTTTGGAAGACAAGAACTTGATGAATACAACAAGTAACTCCAAGACCATCAAATATCAAAAACATATGTTGGGAAATCAGCCCTAGGACACAAGAAAATCACCTCCAAAGTTGTTAATATGACCACCAAATGAGCAAGGCTTCAAGATAACTCCTTAATAGAGCTAGTAAACATGTATTTCATGGCTAGAAAAGATCAAAAGGGTTGTTTGTTGCTTAATAGTGGACGGCAAAGGGAGGGTTTTGAGAGAGTTTTGAGAGAGTTTGCATGTAATGGAAATGGTGGAATGAAGTTGCTAGTGGTTTTGTGTAAACAAGTGGGAAAGTATAGCTTAAAGAGTAAGCTAAGCTTACACTTGGAGTAAGCTAGCTAACTTGATGCCACCTCCATGGTGTGGTGTCAAGTGTGTCGTCCAACATAGATAGTGGGGTGGGACAATGTATTTTGTCCCATCTCACTAGTTTACGGGTATTTCTCGATTCTAGTTTTCTCGATTTGCGTGCCCTCGGGTTGTTTTACGAAAAAAGTTTTTATAAATTATGAATCAACGTCACAAAACGAACCCAATAAAAATTGTCTCATCAAAAACGGAGTTCAAAAACGTAAATACGTAATCCTAAGGTTTTCGTTTTAGTCGTAAAAGACGCCAAATTATGCACGTAAGCCCAAATTTAAATCCGTAAATTGTGAGTTCGTCAACCAACACAAAAAATAAGTTTCAAAATATTATACAAGAAAATATTTCACTACCTGAAAATGTTAGATTGTCACATCATGAATCTGAGTTACAAGTTAATTTTTATTGTGATGTTGGATTAGAAACCGATAGAGATGACACTGAATCTCAAAGTGGGCATGTTTTCGTTTTGAACTAAGGGGCGGTAGTATGGAAGAGCTCCAAACAAAGTACTATTGCATAGTCTACAACATAAGTTGAATATATCGCTGCTTCTGCAGCCACAAAGGAAGCTATTTGGATGAGGAAGTTTATTAGAGAACTTGGCGTAGTTCTTAACATTGACGAACCTATAAAGTTGTATTCTGACCATTCAAGTGCAATCATCAT
Source organism: Glebionis coronaria (assembly GCA_025667525.1). NCBI lineage: Eukaryota > Viridiplantae > Streptophyta > Magnoliopsida > Asterales > Asteraceae > Glebionis > Glebionis coronaria. The sequence continues at coordinate 480,508,636 of CM046878.1, forward strand.
TCCTAATAAACCTCGAGTTTTGAATGGCGTGAGACACTGCCAAATGAGATAATAATTTATCAGATCCTTTTACGAAGGCTTTACGAGGTAAAAAGCTTACTCAACATGCAAGGACCATCGGACTTTGTCCTGCTAGTAGTTTCATGTAATATGTATTTTAGTATTTGGATAAAAGATATTGTTAAACGATATTTATTTTATGAATTGAAGTATTAGATGTGTTCGTTTTCATTAATATTTGTTGGTCCTATTTTTGCATGTTTTAATCCTTGAATAATATGTTATTATATATAGTCTATGCTGATCGGTTATATGAGAATATAACTGAATTAAGACATATCAGAGTGATGGTAATATTCACAAAATATGTAAGAACGGTTCACCAACTCACATAATATTCAAAAGTTTCGTATCCGACATTTCCAACTAACAAGTCAATCAGTTTATGGATCGTCGTCTTTAAGCGAAACTTGTAAATGATTTACATTACTAAATCCTTTGACTTAAGATGCAAGCAGGTCTTATATATGTGGATGGTACTTTTTGTTATAGTTCTAATGCTATCCTAAACTAGGTAGTAATAAAGACTATAACCATTTGTATCATGAAGCAATTTAAGAGACACGTGTAGTCAAGATAGAATTTGTTCATTCAACTAGCTTTGAAGAATAATTCTAATAGGCCCCTCGTTAAAGTAATCAAATGTGTTTATGGCCATACCCAATGGTAATACAGATATGTCTCTATTAGAATGGTAATCTTGATTCAATTATGTAATACAAGAAACAGAATAGTTAAAATGGAATGACTTTGTTCCTTTCCATTATTAACATAGCATTTGAGAAACAAAAGGATTGTAAATGCTTTAAATCATGTAAATGTACTTTATAGAAAAGTAAACTCGAGAGATTAAAAAAGTATTGGCGTGTTGCTAGATGCTATCCAATGTAATTATATTATTATCACATGTCCAAATGGGAGCTGTTGGATTATGTACACGAATAATATATGTCCAGAAGTCATTCCGAACCTAAGGAGACGCACGCGTAAAATTTTAAGAAATAATAATTACTATTGTATTAATACTAATTATATGTTAAACAGATAAACTAGAAAATGAATGTCGAGAAAAAGGAAACAATGGAATTTCTTCCCTTGCTTGTTGTAGTCAGCCGAACCACAAGCCCAAAGGCTTATCAGATTGGTTGCTTGATCACCAAGGAATTACCAATGTATAAGGAGGTCTTGGATATCTCAATATGTTGTCCCATATAATATGATGATTAAACAAGAAAGAAAGGTAGAAGATTGATGAATTCTAGAGAGAGAAAGTAGAGAGAGAAAACAGAGAGAAGTGTGTGAAACTTAGTGAATATTAGATTAGACAGAGAGTGAATAATGAACCAACCAACCTCTCCTTACATGCAAGGAGAGGTATTTATAGCCTTACCTACATGTGGCATAATGGGCTATATGATAATGGGTCGGACTTTCCTTTTGGGCTTTGGTTACTTACGAATGAACCTTAGCTTAAAGTTAAGCCCGTAAAACACGACTAACCTACTACCTATTACAACGTTCTAAAATATGATACATAATAAACATATGACCGAGCATTCTTGTTTGACTCAATATTTTGAAGCTAACAATCTCCCCCAATGAGAGGTCATTACCCTTTATGAGAGGTCATTATCCTTGGTCATTTGGAGATTTGTAGAGATTACTAATATCGCCATAAATGAGTCTTGAACGTGTAATTGTAGTCTTGTTCCTTCATGCTGTGATCTTTGAGCCTTTGTCGTTGTCTTTCGACTTTGCCTTTTGATTTTGAGATCTTCAAATCATCCTTGACTTGTCTTTGCCATCTTTCGATCTTGTGTCTTCATCCACATGCTCACGCTATTAATTGTTGAATATGTATTTAGGCATGAGTATGTGGTTTTGAATCTTTGACTTTGCTGAGTACACCGTGACGCCACATTCTCGAGACAAAACATAGACACGAACTGAATGGCTTTTACATTCGTCCTAAATCGGTAGCATTTTACCTCCGGTCGGTGAAGACCCTTATACGATATTAAAATATCGTACCTGTGACTAGGTAGATTCAATTAAGAATCTCCTTGAAAGGGTTTCGCGACAGTACTAGCCGTTTTCTTTACTCGACCGTCTCAAAGCAACACTGCAAACATAAAGAGTGAATCAATTAGATAAATATCCGCTTGATTAAAGTCGTCAATTCAATTTCCTGGAACAAGTTTGATTCATTAAGAATCTTACCATTGTTGCTTTCCAGTTGACACAAGCTTGATTCATAAAGAATCTCGCAAGTTACCTACCGTAGCGATGTTTGATGTTGACGCTAGAAGGATTTCCATTCGTCACTGTGAATATTAATGAATATCACTCGGAATGTTCTGGCAAGACCATAAAGACATTGCGTAGAAACCTGAAACGAGTTTGAATTAATTCAGAATCAAACCATTGTTGCTTTTCAGTTTACACATGTTCAATTAATAAAGAATCTTACATATGACCTACCGCAGTGCTGTTTGATGTTAACACTGGAAGGATTTCCACTCATCATTGTTAATACTAAGTAGTATCACTCTGAGTGTTCTAGAAATATCGCAAGGATATAGCGAAGGACTCTCTTGTTCGTCATCCGCGTGTCCTAACAAGATTTGATTTATCTCTTGGCTCTAGACTCGATTTGTGCACTTTTAGTGGTCGGAGGCTGGAGCAGATGCCACCTATTCAATATCAACTATCTCGGAGTGAGAAAGTGAATAGAAGTTATGTTGTTCTCCATGACAATTAAACAAACTTCTTTTGGGAGAAGCCTGAGTAGCAAGGAAAGGCTTGTGCATTACATTACTGGGTCCATGATGAGTTGTCTTCATGATGTGTTGACCCGGTTTCTGCCTAAGTTGTATGGAGGGATTCTTTGTTTACACCCTTTATCCTTACATTTCTTTTTCATTCTTCAACCCCTTCAATGCTTACCAAGACATCATTACTAGCACCTTGTTGTGATTGTTCTAGCGCTATCATCAGTACTTAGTCAACATTCAGCTACGTTCACATTCTACTCCATCTTTCCTAAGGACTTCTAATAATCTATTGGATTGTCCCTAGGAAGATCCCTCAGGTTCTGGTTGGATCATAGGACTTAAAGCTAACCACCCTTTTGACACTAATAACGTCGTGAATTAAAGATGTTGTGGGTAAGAGATCGTAACCATGAAACCACTTTAAATTCTAACAAAGTGTTTGACAAACATTTAACACCTTGCTAGTTTTGTTGTTTTAGAAATGCTCCCCTTTCACATGTGCATCGATAATCGAAAGTGTTTCGCACATGTAGGTAAGAGTTAAAGTGCTTGAGTCTTATAAAAGATCACATTTCAATCACATTTTCTCCCCCTATCTCTAATATATAAAATCTTTTGATATTAGAGATACCAAATTTGATTAAAATATATTTTGAAAAATAGTCTTGAAAATCTCTAGGAGAAAGATGTGGCAATTATTTGCATGAAGTTGAAATGCTCCCCCTTAAAAATTGATCCAATTGAATTGTCATTATGGGAGTTGTTGAACACACAATTTTTGAAAGATTTTGAATAATCATTGAGAAATTCTTGAAAAAATTGTGTTCAACGCTTTTTGAAAAACTCTCTTTCTTTTTGGCGAAAAGGTTTTTCTAAAGCTTAAACTTGAGTTCATAGACTTTGAATGTCTTGACAAATCCACTCAAGTGTAAGAAGATTTAACTTCTTTTGCTGAGGGTAAGCACACTAAATCGTACACTCCCCCGTGAATATAGATCCGGGTTGCAATCTGAATGTCATTACAAGCCATTGTGTTGAGCCTAAAACATTGAATGTTTTGTGACAAGATCAACCCAAGATAGATTGCTCTACCCGTTGTTGGAAAAATTGTCCAAAATAGACATTTTCCTTTATTGAAAGATAGAAATGACATTTTTTAAAAAATATGTACAACTTTCATTCGAGCTTTATGTACACACCCGTGTCGTTATTGAGCTACATTTCTAGGCACGTCCATATTATCGATATTGAAAGACATGTTGAGAAGAATATTTTAGGATTTTGAAAGATCTTTAATTTTGTGTTTTGCTTTTATATGTTTGATATTTTTGTATTTAACTTTTTCAAAGATATTTACAAGTAGATGTTTGATAGATGAATCAAGCAGGCACCTTTGCCAGAATCTCCAGGTCTGCATGAGTCAAACATCTCATACCAATTTGCCTAACGAGGTACTTAAACCTATCTTTCGATAGAGCTTTCGTAAACAAGTCGGCTAATTGGTAATCCGTTCCAACAAAGTATAGTTCAAAGATACCTCTTTCAACTTGTTCCTTTATGAAGTGGTATCTGACATCAATGTGCTTTATGCGGGAATGTTGTACCGGATTGCAGGAGATGGCTATGGCCGACTTTGAGTCACAATACATAGGTACTTTATCACAGTGGAAGCCATAATCCGTGAGTTGTGTTCTCATCCATAGAACATGAGCACAACACGCAGATAAAGACACATACTCCACTTCGGCTTATGAAAGTGACGTGCAATCCTGCTTCTTGGAAGACCATCCCACAAGCTTATCTTGACCTAGAAATTGTGCACCACCAGAAGTACTTTTTCGTGTATCAAGACACCCTGCATGATCATAATCTGAATAGGTCGTTAGAAAGAAACCGGTTTCCCTCGGATACCAGATTCCCAAATGAATGGTAATCTTGAGGTACCAAAAGATCTGTTTAACCTCCTTGAGGTGCTTTATAGTAGGTCGTGCTTGATATCGTGCACAATAACATATAGCATGTGAAATATCGGGTATGCTTGCTGTCAAGTACATGAGGGAGCCGATCATTGAAAGATATCTCGTTTCATCTATGGCATTTCCCTCCAAGTCAGTGTCTAGAGATGTGGTTGATAATGGTGTCCCAACGGGTCACATGAAGTCATACCATGATTTTTGATTATCTCTTGACAATACTTAGCTTGGTTAATAAAGATACCACTTGGGGATTGGTGAACTTGAATTCCTAGAAAGAATTTTAGTTCGCCCATCATAGATACTTCAAATAATGTCATCAACATATATCTGCACAAGCAAAATGTCATCCCCATATTTATAAGTGAACAAAGTTAGATCAATGGAACCTTTTGAGAAAGCTTTGGATACCAGAAATTTCGAGAGCACATCGTACCACGCCCTTGGAGCTTGCTTGAGTCCATAAAGTGCTTTGTGGAGATGAAACACCTTGTCAGGATAATGAGGATTGACGAATCCTTCCGGCTGCGTGACATCGACTTCTTCCTTCAAAGGTCCGTTAAGAAATGTTGTCTTCACGTCTATTTGATAAACAGTGAATCCCTTATGTGTAGCATAAGAAAGGAAAATCCTGACCGCTTTCATACGAGCAACTGGTGCAAATGATTCGTCAAAATAAATTCCCTCTATCTGGCCATACCCCTTAGATGCTAGCTTAGCTTTGTTCTTGATGATCGTGTATTCTTCATCCTTCTTGTTTTTCCAGATCCAACGAAGATTTAATGGAATCACATCTTATGGTCTGTCAATAAGTTCCCAGACTTTAAGTCTTTCAAATTATTGAAGTTCATCCGTCATCGATTCAATCCAAGCATTATCAGCCATGGCTTCTTTGATGTTTTTTGGTTCAGCTGTACTCACGGCGAGTGAGAACATACAAACATCGCCATCGGTTTAGTTGTCGTCTTGTACGAACACGTTGTGAAGGGTTTCCAATTACTTGAACCAAAGGATGATCTCGGGTCCAATGATGTGTAGATGGATGTCGTTGATAAAACGTATGCATATTTGACAGATCAACATGGCGAGTAGAAGACTCTCCGGTTTCGTGTACCGGTGTACTGAATGGGTTGTGAAAATCGTCATCGTCAGATAATGCATCGTCTGCTTGATTTGTGTTCTCTGGAGCAATGAAAGTAGTTGTGGATGTTGTAGGATCGATTGTTGAAATGATATTCTGAGGAGGTAAATCTGCAGCAACTGTAACACCCCGAACCTAACGCCATTATTAAATCCTAATTTACGTATATTTTTGTAATTTTTATCATGGATTTATTTGACGGTTTAAATTGAAACAAATAAATGAGGCTTTATTTAAACGTTTGACGATTTAAGAAGAACCGATAACGACTACGATACCAACGGATGCCCAAATTTTACCTTTTATTATCGATTGATCGATATTTGAGTTTTTAGAAGTTTTTATTTTTATTACGTTATAAGTCGAGTCGGAACCATATGTATATTCGTTTTGTGTGCGTTTGAACCATTTAAAAGTATTTTGAGGTAGCCGGGACAAACCCCGACTCCCGTAAAATTTCAAAACCAACTAGTATGTCATAATCCCACTCTTTAAATGGTCGTTTATTTATGAGGCCATAAGATAGCCAACTTGTCAAAACAACCCCCCCCCCCCATTTTTACAAAAGGGGAAACATGGACACACACACTTCATTTTACTTTCAAAAAAATTAGGGTTCTTCTCTCCCCCTTTACTTTAGCCTCGTCACCACCACCATTTGATTTTCTAGTGTTTTGGAAGAAAATAAACAAAGACCCATCTCCAATTCCATCTTGTGAGTAAATCCCACCAACAATAACATACATGCATCCATTTAAATTTTTTCTAAAAATTCATTTTATTGATTTGATCTAATTGGTTGATGGTATATTACTGTTTTGATGTTAGGATCTTGTACAAGTGATTAAACAAGCTAGGAAAAGGTTTTTCCTTGGTGATTTTATCTTCCAACCCCACGGCCAAACCTTGGGTTTGGTGATTTTTGGTGTTTTTGATTCATCTAGCAAATGGGTATGGTTCTAGATTCATGTTATGATTATTTTAAATTTATTTAATTGAAATACATGTGTGGTTTTGATTTTAGGTTTTAATTGAGGATGAACATACAAGTGATTAGGGAGGCTTAGGATGTTTTAGATTGATCATATGGTGGTATAATAGGTCTAGGAATCAACGGAAGTGATTGGAAAAATGATTTGGTATGATTTTTAAAGTGTCATTTTCAAACAGAATGTTAAGGCTATTTTTTGTGGTTTTAACTTTTAGTCCAGGTTTTGATTATAGAGTGTAGTTGTATAGCTCCTTTCTAGCTTCGATTTGGTATAAGGTAGAGATTTTTACCCCAAACGAGTCAAAAGTTACGCTAGTTTGAATTTTCGTGTACTGGGAGATGAAACTCGACATAATCCGAAATTGTATTCGATTTTAGGTCAAATCTCGGGGACAATAAGTTGAGTATTAAAATTAATTAGAGGCTGTTCTCAGGTTATAAACTTAGAATTTTGAGTCTGTTTTTATAATCAAAAGTTGAATTTGTAAACGGGAATGCTTAAGGAGGTCAAAATGGTTTTACAACGCGAAGGTACAAAACTGTCCGAAATTTTGAGTTTAGAAATGTGACGAGCAGTGGGTCTTATAAGTGAGATCTTTTTATGAAATTTAATATGGGCTTTATACAGGTTGTAAATGATTTTTATAAATTTTCTCATAAATTTTGGTGATGTCTAAGTATAGGAAACCAGCCCGTACATTTGGTATGTATCGACAGAATTGTAAAATGAGCAATAGCTTTAATAAAGTATAAAAGTGGATGTGTCTAGTAAATATCACTTGTTTGGATCTTTGGCGTGAGTTTATGTGAGCTTTGAGTGTTCTTAATTATGTACATACAGTACTTGAAGGTACTTGAAGGCGTTGATTCATTTCGTGTTTGTTTGTTAGATGCTGTCTTTGATTTCCCGGGGCATCCTCATCGTCGGTGATTGTCTTCGTCTACATCTTCGCTACTACTACTATCATTGTTACTTAAGGTGAGTCTATAGCCTCTCTTTTTAGTAGCTTTTAAATGATTTTACCCGCGAGGGGGATACATGATATTTGAAATAAATGGAACACAAGTCATGAACGATTGTTTCGACCCGAATGTTGTTTGGATTGTATTGAGTACCTTGTTGCTAAAGGCCCTAATTTCATGAACTGTTAATTATTGTCTTGCCCTTGTGTGGGTTGGATATAGCCGCTTATATAATTGATAGTACTATGGGGTTGACGACCCTATCCGAGACGAGAGCTAGTACGTTGAGTACCCTCTGCGGACGGATAACTTGTGATAAGAGATAAGGTATAAATCTGGCAACTAATACCTTAAGAGGGGCAATGGTTTCATTTTGATCATGCCGGCACTTTGGCGCGAGTGGTTAAGTTAACGGGTCGGTGTCATGAGCTTAAATACAATCATTAGCTTTTCTAAATATGAAATACTTGAATAATAGATTGTGTAACGACAATGTTATTGAATGGTCATGATTGGTTTTTAATACTTGTGTTCAACTTATGATTTGATAAACCTATTGAGTCGCTCAACCGTTGTGTTGACGATTTTAAGCATGTGTTTCAGGTAATTCAGATTGATAGCCGCGGAGCATGCATGGAAGGATTTGGTGCTTGATTGGTCTAAAACTTATGGATTTCCTTCCCTTTTTGTCAAATTATTGATTGTCATATTGTGGTAAAAAGTTGTTATGTTATGGCCAAGATCTTTGGGGACAAGTAACGCTACTCTGATGAAAACTAAATTTTGGGTTGGAAATGTTTTAGACAATGGTTGTAAATATTCTTTTTGCTTATTTTAAACGTCTATTTTGAGGTCGTTATCTATGATTGTGTGTGATGTGCTATGAAATAACGCCCAAAGTGATATTCCGCTGTGTGGAAATTTGGGGGTGTTATAGATTGGTAATCAGAGCCACCATTTTATTAAGAAATCATTGATTAATTTTTGATCCAATCATGGGATCATGAATTTTATTATAGATCCATAATCTCCTTTTCATTTTACACATTTTCATATTAAATTCCACCACTAAATCATACTGTTGCACCTATTTAAATTCATTTTATTAAGTTTTGTTCACTGTTCTTCCGCCTAAACCATTTCATTAAATCTTTTCCATAAACTTTATCCTTCCTTATTATTTCCTTAAACCTTCCATTTTACCATGATTCATATCTAATCAAGCTGCTACGCCTATGTCAAATCTGATGGTTTCTATTGAATCACCTCCGGTGGGTTCTGTTGGACCACTGTCGGTGAGTCTTTTTGTGCCACCACAGAAGAAATCGGGGAGGTCATTGAAGCCAGTTAAGACCACTAGGAACATGAATCCTAGCTCAGGTAATGCTATGAAGTACGTTGATAAGTACTTTTTAGATCACCCAGAGGGTGTTGTTGTTAAGAAGGGGTTAGTACACGTTCTAGTGTTAAGACAGGGGATTTGGGTAATAATATTGATGATATGGATGTTGTAAATGAGGTGTTTGTTTATAAAGGTGATAAAAATGTCTCAGTACACTCAGGGGAGGATACTGAGATGTTTTGGGGTTCTAAGGGTGATGGTGATAAGGGGAGTAGTGTTGGGTTAGGTGTTAAGGATGATAGGAATATAGTTGAGTCTAAGGGTGTAAGTGATGCTAGTGTCAAGAGTAAGAAGGCGAATGTTGTGAAAAATATTGTTAGGAACTTGGAGAAGGGTGGTCAAGGGCTGGCTAGTGATAAGAGCCCCCTATGCCAGTTTCATTTGCAGAAAATCCAGTGTTTAACCCTAAGGTTGCTAATGGTAACAAGCCTAGGAGCCCACCCAAGGTTAGTTTTGGTGAAGAAAAAAGGCCAGGGATGTTTAAGGTTGATAGTGTGGATCCTAGTAAGGGAATCAAATCAGTGAGTAATTTTGAAATTGGTGAAGGAAGCGGTGTGAAGGATGAACATATGAAGGATAGCAATGGTAGTAGTAAGAAGAAATTTTCATTTGCTAGTGTTGTAACAAGTGAGAATGGGATTCGGAACAATAAGCTTAAATATATAGATGGAATGGTGAATACCAAAGGGAAGGAGGTTGTCGATATGGGCCCGATGGTGGTTGAAGGTAGTTCTAAGTGGAGCATAACTCTAATAGGGCATTTTGTGGGATTTCAAATGCCTCATAGAGAGCTGTTAGGGAATTTAAGGAGAATGTGGAGGCAGTTTCATTTTAAGGATGTTATGATGAATAATAGTGGCCTATATTTCTGTAACTTTGATTTAATAGATGGTATGCAAGCTGTCGTGGAAAGTGGTCCTTGGTTGGTGGATAACAAACCGTTTTATGTTCAAAAATGGGTACCGGGAATCTGTATGTCTAAGCCGGAGCTCACTAAAGTTTTAATATGGGCTAAAATTTTTAATGTTCCGTTGGAGGCATGGAATGTGGAAGGGATAAGTCGTATTACTAGCAGAATTGGTGTTCTGACTATTATGGACATAATAATGACGAAAATGTGTGAAAAGACCTATGGTAGAGCTAGTTTTGGAAGAGTTATAGTGGAAGTGGATTCTTCGAAGGAGTTGGTTAATGAAGTGGATATTTACTATAAGAGTTTGGAGCGGTCTATGATTTTGGAGGTTGAGTATCCCTGGAGACCTCCAGTTTGTGAACATTGTAAGGTTTTTGGTCAGACTATCAAGAGCTGCCATGCTAAAGTAGGGGAGGTGGCTTCTACTGTTTTGAATGCAACGAGAGTGACTAGAAACAATAATGTGGATAATATGTATGGTGATGGTTGGAGGGATGTGGTTAACAGAAGAGGTGGTTATAGTAGGGGAGGGTTTAGTAATGCAGGTAGAGTGTCATTTGGTGGTGGTAGAGGTAATGCTGGTAGTAATGGTGGGAGAGGAAGTGGTGTAGCTAGGCAGTATGTTCCAGCGACTAAGAGTACTCAACCTAGTGTTAGTGTTAAACAGGTGGTTCAAGAAACTAAAGTTGAGAAGATTAATCCAGTAAATGAGCTAAGAAGAAAGAGGAGTTATCAAATGTTAAGAAATTTGGTCAGAATGGAAATCCTAAAAGTAATAATGTGATTAAGGAGGTTGCTACTGGTAATAGATTTGAGGCCCTTGGTGTGGATGAAGCTAATAAGGAAAATTAGAAATGGAAGAAGTTTTGTATGAGAATTGATATTTTGTGTAAGGAGGGGTTTGTTATATCAAAAGAGGAAAAGAGTAAATGGTCGGCTAAGGAGCTAGAGTATTACCTGAGTAAGGATAGAAGTATGAAGGTAGACACTAATTCTTAGGATAGCATTCTTAAAAGTAGGATTGATAATCTTGAAGATAGGAGTGTAGCATCTAAGGATGGACTTCATGAAAATGCTACTAGGATTGCTAAAAAGAGGATAGTGGATGAATGTGGGGGTAAAAAGAATAATGTTGCGTATACTAAGTTTTATGAACAAGCCATGAAGAAAGAGACAGATAAAGTGAGTATGATGGAATGGAAAAGAGATAAGCTAAAGGTGGATTTGTTTGTTTATTTAGGTATGCCTTCGACTGATGAGGTTAAAGCCATGTGGTCAGAGGATATGCTTGAATATTACGATGATTCACTAGAGAATATCTACAATGATAGGAGTAATGGACACTATAATGATGTATAGGGTGTTTCAAACGCTACTGCAGAGTTTGTGTCAAAGGATGAAGTTAGTAATATTCGGGATGTAACTATGTCAGAAACGAAAGGGGGTGTGGTTGCGGATTCATCTAGTTTCCAATGATAGGTAAAATTGTAGTGTGGAATGTACAAGGGTTGAGTAGTACCCTTATGCAGAAAGAAGTGCATGATTATATTAGTGAAAATCATTCTAGTATGTTTGGTATTGTAGAATCTAGGTTAAGAAAGAAATCTGTTAAGGCTGTTTGTGATGAGGTGTTCGGGAATTGGTCTTTGGTTTCTAATTCAGTTGATAGCAGAAAGGGTTGTAGGCTCATTGTGGGTTGGGACCCTTTGGTTGTGAATGCGAGGTTGGTTTCTCACATTGAGCAGGTTATGCACTTTGAGGTTTTTTCGTTAATGATCAAAATAAGTTTTTCGTTTCGTTTGTTTATGGTGAGATTTTGGAGAAGTACCGTAAGCTTTTGTGGAAGAACTTGGTGGATTATAAAGCTGATATTGGTGATGCCCCTTGGATATTGCTTGGGGATTTTAACGTTATATTATCTTTTGAAGAGAGTTCTAGTTGTTATAGTTCTAGAGTTGGGGGCATGGATGATTTTCGAGATTGTGTTCGTACTCTTGAGGTAGAAGATGTGTGTAGTAGTGGTATGTTTTACACTTGGATCCAGAAGCGTAATGATCCAAATAGTGGTATTCTTAAGAAACTAGATAGGGTTATGGTTAATGAGAGCTTCACTCATATGTTTATTAGATATTTTGCTCATTTCATGCCGTACTTGTCTTCGGATCATTGTCCAGCTCTTGTTAGTTTCCCTGATGTGTCTAGTTTGAAGCCGAGATCGTTCAGGTTCATGAACCTTTTGGCTGAGAAGGAGGGGTTTATTGATAAGATTAAGGATAATTGGTTTGTTGATGTAAGGGGCTTTCATATGTTTGTGTTAGCTAAAAGGTTGAAGAATATGAAGAAGTGTTTGAGAAGATTTAATAGAGAGAACGTGAATGTTTTTGATAAAGTTAAATTGCTTAAAGATGACTTGAACGATGTGCATATAAGGCTTGACCAAGACCCTCTTAATCCGTCTTTGAGAGAAGAGGAGAGGATGTTTTCTAAAGCATATCATGATGCTGTCCTTGATGAAGAATGTGTTCTTAGACAAAAGACCAAGGTAGAATGGCTTAGAGAAGGAGACAACAACACAGCATATTTCCATAAGCTTCTTAAAGGCAAGAAGAGTAGGAGCAGAATTGAAGCTGTTTGTGATGATGAAGGTCATACCTACTATTGGTGTGATATCTATGATCATTTTGTAGACCATTACAAGAAGTTTTTCAAGAAGGATGATGTTGTTTTCCAGATTGAAGATGTTGATAATTTTTTCATCAAGAAGCTTGATTCTTTGGTTGTTGAGCACATGATCAGACCTGTGTTAGATGAGGAAATCAAAATTGCTATGTTTGGAAAGCCGCAGGCCCGGATGGTTATACTTCCAAATTTTTTAAGAAAGCTTGGAGTGTGGTTGGTCCGGATGTTTGTAATGCTGTTAAGGAGTTTTTCGTGTCAGGAAAATTACTAGGTGATCTTAATACTAATCTTATTACTCTTATACCTAAGTTGAAAGTTTCTAGGAAGTTTTCAGACTATAGACCTATAGCTTGTAGTAATGTGGTTTACAAATGTCTTAGAAAGGTTTTAACTAATAGGCTTAAAGAGGGCCTTGATAGCCTTGTAGATAGTAATCAGTGTGCTTTTATTCCGGGTAGGCATATAAGTGATAATATTCTGATTATAAAAGAGCTAATGGTAGGATAAGATAACTCTACTAGTTCTAAGAATTGTGCGTTTAAGGTGGATATTAAAAAAGCTTATGACACTGTCAATTGGGATTTCCTTAAGACTATTATAGCTAAGTTTGGATTCCATAACACTATGATCAATTGGATTATGGTTTGTCTAACGACTGCTTCCTTCTCTTTATGCATCAATGGAGAAGTTCATGGTTTTTTTAAGAGTGGTAGAGGTCTAAGACAGGGCGATCCAATATCAGCCTATCTTTTTACCCTGGTCATAGAGGTCTTAAACCTTATGATTAAGAGGCATATTAGGCTGGATAATAGGTTTAAGTTTCATTCCAGCTATAAGGAGCTTAACTTGACACACCTTTGTTTTACGGACTATTTGCTATTACTTTGTCATCCTGATGAAGTCTCGACTAGCATTCTTAGATGAGGGTTGGATGAGTTTAGTATGTGCTCTGGCTTATACCCAAGTATGGAGAAGAGCACTGCTTATTTTAGTAATGTTCCTGCTAATATTAAGATGAGAATTGCTCTTGCTCTTCCTTTTGCTGAAGGAAGTCTTCCCATAAGATATCTGGGAGTTCCTATGGTGACCAAGAAGCTTCGTAATGATGATTGTAGGATTTTGGTTGATAAGATCAAGTGCAGGATTTTGGACTGGAAAACAGGTATCTCTCTTATGCAGGTAAGTTGCAATTAATTTCCTCTGTCCTTTCTTCCTTGGGTGTTTATTGGGCTTTGATGTTTGTTTTGCCAAAACATATTTGTGATAGCATCGATAAAGTGTTGAAGAACTTTTTATGGGGTTTTAATGAGGGTAGGAAGGGTTTCACTAGCGTAGCTTGGAAAGACATTTGTAGGCCTAAATTTCAAGGTGGTCTTGGGCTAAAGTCGACTAGGAGTATGAATGATAGTCTTATGACTAAACATTTGTGGAATGTTTTTAGTAGGAAAGAATCGTTATGGGTGAAGTGGGTCAATAGCTATAGACTTAAGGGTTATAGTATATGGAGTTGTCCGATTAAGAGTCATGCCTCTTGGTCTTGGAGACATATCCTTATGCTAAGAGATAAGATCAAAAGTTTTGTTGGAGTTAAGATTGGGGACGGGAAAGATTGTTTTTTATGGATAGATAAATGGCACAAAAAGGGTTTGCTTTGTGATATAATATCTGATGTGCTTAAAAGATCTAGTGGTTATAATATTAAGGACAAAGTGGCAGATAGAATTAGTGGAAGCCATTGGTCTTGGCCTCATGATTGGAATAGGAGGGATAGGAGCTCTCTGAATTTTGAAGTTCCTGCCCTTAATGATAACAGTGATATAGCTATTTCGTATAATAAGAAAATGGTGGCTACTAACTTTAGTGTGAGAGAAATTTGTTGTAGGTCTACGCTTTCTTAAGATTGAACAATGTTATGGATTATCTATTGAATGAATGGAAGGGAAGAACTTAGAGAGAGAAAAAAGAGAGAGAAAGGAGAGAAAATAAGAAGAAAGATGGAATGTGATAAATGGTTAAGTGTTCAACCCCTCCTAACATGCTAGGAGGGGGGTTTATATAGCCCACCCTACATGTGGGCTATATGGATTATACCTTAATACATTGGATCACGAGCCCAATACTTGTATCTATATTTGGAGTGATCGATCCTTTCTAAATACGTAAAAACGTATTTCCAACAATCTCCCCCAAAGGGAGGTCACTCCAAGTTACAATGTCCTAAATAGTCTATAGCTCGTGATCTATGCTAATAATGATGTGACCGAGACTTTCCTTGGAAAACATATTTCCAACAATCTCCCCCAAAGGGAGGTCACACCATTTTACAAAATCTTAAGCCTAGCATACTATGCTTGAGTCTTCGATCTTGTTCTTGTGAATATGCTGATGAGAGCTTTGACTTTAGTCTTGAGCATGTTCTCTTGCCTTGACCTTGTGCATTCATCACTTGTGATATTAGCCTCTTCGTGACTTCATGTTCCACATACTTATACTTTTATAAATTCTTGAAAGCTTCAGAGTTTGATACAGCGGAAGACTTGACTTTTAGACTTTCTTGAATTTGTTGAAGTATTAAGTGCAGAAAGCATAAGCATGTGTTTACGACTTCTTCTGGATTGTGCCCCGAAATGCCACCTTCTTGTTACGCTGCATAAGACAGTTAGCAACAAAACATATACACGGATGAAATGGCCTTGAACATTTCATTCTAATTCGGTAGCATTTTACCTCCGGTCGGTGAAGACCGTTGGACGATATTAAATATCGTACTTGTGGCAGGTAGTTTCAATTAAGAACCTCCTTGACAAGATTTCGCGGGTAAACCCGTTCTCTTTATTCGACCGTCCAAAGCTGACTGCGAACATAAAGAGTGAATCATTTGGATAATAATATCCGCATGATTTGAAGCCGTCAATTCATGTTCCTGGAACAAGTGAAATTCAATTAAGAACCGCACCATTGTTGCTTTCCAGTTGTCACAAGCTTGATTCGTATAGAATCTTGCAAGTTACCTACCAAGTGCTATTTGAGGTTAACACTAGAAGGATTTCCATTCATCACTATAAATACTTAATAGTATTACTCTGAATGTTCTAGCAAGATCACTAAGATATTGCGTAGAGGCCTGGAACGTGTTTAAGTTCAAATAAGAGTTAAACAACTGTTCCTTTCCAGTTATCACAAGTTTGATTCATAAAGAATCGCAGAAGTCACCTACCATGAGCTTTTTGATATTCGCTCAAGAAGGATTTCCATCTTCATCGTAAATACTTTCGTATTACTCGGATGTTCAGGCAAAATCATGAAGATTTTGCGTAGGACTCTTAGGATCTTTCTTACTTTTCACAGTGTGTAAGGAAGCAAGGAAATATGAAAGTGTGTCCTAATGAGATATTTGATGATATTAAAGGCTCTAGACTCAATCGTGCATTTTGGATTTTAGTGATCGGAGGCTGGAGAGGAGTGTCACCATTTCGATACCAATTTATTCGGAGTGAATAAATCAATAGATAATGCGTTGTCTCCGTGTGATTAAAACAAATATCTTTTGAGAGATATCTGAGTTAGCTGGGATGGGTTGTGCATTTCATCACTGGTCCATGATGTCTTTCTTCAATATCAAGCATCATTAAAAATGATCTCAATAGCATATGTATTGACCCGGTTTCTGCCTAAGGTTGTAAGGAGGGCTTCTTTCTTTACACCCTTTATCTTTACAATTCTTTTTCATTCTTCAACCCCTTCAATGCTTACCAATACGTCATCACTAGCACCTTGTTGTGATTGTTCCAGTGCTAACTTAAGTACTTGGTCGGCATTCAGCTACGATCACAATCTTTCTCCATATTTCCTAAGGACTACTATTACTAGCTATGGAATGTCCTAGGGAAAATTCCTCAGGTTCTAGAGGAATCATTGGACTTTAACCTATCCTACTAATCGGTGTATTTTGCATACACCTCATAGCATGTTAATTTAGTATATTTATATATTTATTTTTCGTTATATATGTACTTTGAGTGTGTTTTGTGATTATGTAGGTTACGAGCGAAATGGAATAAAATGGACGCTTAATTAATTTTTTGGAGAAAAGACATTGTGAGCGCCGATGAATGAAGAAAAAATATTGAAGAAAAAGATTTGAGCGTGTCGCAATATTTTCGGTCATCTTTTATTTGTTCGGGCTTCGTTCGAGCAATTATTAATGTTGGGTTATTTTTTATTGGGCCAAAGTTATTATATGCCAAAAGAATAAAAAGAAAAAAAAAAACTTTTGGCCCAATTAGCCCATGTACCACCGACTTAAAAGTATTATATATATTGAGGGGTAGAGAGTAGTCGTGGGCACAAGGAAAAAAAACAGTGGAACCGACACTCGATCGCAAAAGAAAAAAACATTGAAAATTGGTTGGTGGAGTTGACATTCATATAAAAAAAAGACGGCAAAGGTCAACATGGAGAAATAAAAAAAGACATCAATTGATGCTTTGGATTGAGTATAGCCGCATATGACAAACTAACAAAAAGAGAATGAAAGTCATTATTCATTAGAGAAAAAGAAAGACTGCGACAAGAAAGAAAAAAAACGGCGATACTTGTTGTAATGAACAGTGTAAAGTGGGTCGGATACATCGCAATGTCCGGCTAATTTTGTTGTAATTCCTTCCGGTAACTTTATTTATGATTTGATCATTACTTTTGGATTATCATATTTTTACTACATTGATTTATGATTTATTTATAAATTATTTTTATTGACTTAATATTATGTTTAATTATTTGTGTGAGACAATTTATTGTTAGTTAACGATTCATACTTATTTTATTTAGTTAAAAAAAAAGATGGTCGTATAATAAACATAAATTGTACCTAAATAAATTGTTAAAAACATAATTACTGGTTGGATTAATATAAGATTTATTATCGCGAGTCATTGATAAACATAATAAATGCCAACATTAATTCATTCATATTAAGTCAAAATAATCTTTGTAATCGGTTCTAAAAAGTTTCAATAATCCATTAGTGTGATCAACCATAAATATTAGGAGCTGGAAGGGATTGCATTTTTCTTTTAATTGTTTACATCTTATTTTATTTTTCTAGCTTTGCTATTAGCTTAATAATTATTTTAATTTTTAATCCGCATTTTTATTATTAAAAGTATTTTAGTTGTTAGATTTCAAAACCAAAATCTTTATTGATCAGTGATCACCTCAAAACTTAAACTAAAACCACATAGTCCTCGTGGATCGATACCCATTTACCCTATCTAGTATAAGGTAATTAGGTTATTTTTTTTGACCGGCACTTCGACGTCGATCAAATTTTGGCGCCGCTGCCGGGGACTCAGTGAGCTTTTCGTTTATGTTTTTGTTAATATTTTTCTTTAATAAAATACAAAAATACAAAAAAGATTTTATTTTTCTTGTTTTGTTTTGTTTTGTTTTGTTTGTTTGTTTTGTTTCTTGTGAGTGTGCAGGTTAGTGTATGCGCACACGAAGATCGGGACGTACATCACCGTTATCTTACGATCCCGAGGTTGAGAAAAGTGCAAGGTTGAGAAGGAAGACGTTTCGACAATTTTCTACTAATCTTGATTTTTCAGGTTTAGCAGAGCTTTTCGCTGAAATGCCAGGTGACGAAGATGTTGGCGGAAGTGCTAGCGGAAGTAGCAGCGGAGAAGAATCTCCACCACGGGGTGTTGATTCTTATTACAGGCCAGGGATCTTCGAGGATCCCTCGCCTATCGTTTATCCGGATCCGGTTAAAGGGGTTACAAGTAACTTCAAGATCCAACCGAACCTCATAGCAATCTTGCCAGTGTTTAGAGGCCGTGAGGAACCATATGCACATCTACGAGAATTCTTCTCAATTGCTGACACACATCAGGTTAATAACATTACCAAGGATGAGGTAAGACTTCGCCTTTTTCCTTTTTCTCTTAAAGATCAAGCTAAGGACTGGTTCTCATCTCTTGAGCCAGGTAGTATTAACTCATGGTCTGAAATGCAATCTGCTTTTCTTGAGGAATTTTATTCTATAAGTAAAACTGCTGCCATTAGGAATAAGATTAAATCCTTTCGTCAAATCCCAGGCGAGTAGTTTCATGAAGCATTTAATAGACTTAAGGAGTTATTAAGAACATGCCCTCATCACGATGTTCCAAAATGGGAGCTTGTAAAAGTCTTCTATGATGGGTTGGATTATAACAACCAACAATTTGTGATGGCCACTAGTGGGGGTATGTTTTTCTCGCGGCCTATGGAGGAAGAATGGGATTTTTTTGAAAAACTAAGCAAAGGTTCTAAGACCCAAGCTTTAGTGGATCGAAACAACCACCCATCTTCCGCCAATTATGTGTCTAACCAACGTGGCACAAATTCTGAAATTAGCGAGTTAAGTAAGAAAGTTGATCTTTTGTTGAAAAATATAGGAAAAGGTGTTCCGAATGTGTCTAATGTGTCGCATAGTGGGTGTTCAATGTGTGGTGATCCGAGTCACTCTGTCGATAATTGTCAAAGTTGGGTGGCGCCACCAAATGAGGAGGTAAATGGAGTCTACGGTGGTCGTCCACGAAATGACCCATTCTCCGAAAGTTACAATCCTGGATGGCGCAATCACCCCAATTTCCGTTGGAAAGATGAAGACAGTCGCCCTAATAATGCCCAACAACAACACTATGGTTACAAACCAAGGTACGAGGGTGGCGATTCATCTAACTTCCAACAAAATTCTTACAATCATAGGCCACAACAACAATATTCAAATCAGGGCCAAGGGCAAGATGACAACCGTCTCTTGAACCTTGACCGAAAATTTGATACGCTTATGGATTCATTGTCTACCAACAATCAAGAGATTAATAGAAAATTTGAGGTCACTAATCAAAGACACGAGACCACTACTAAATCTATTGCAGCTCTTGAGAGACAAATTGGTCAATTGGCGGATCAGTTAAGCAAAAGAGATGAGGGAAGGCTACCGAGCTACCCCACCATGAATCCCGCACACAAGAAAAATGGAAATGAGCACGTGAATATGGTGACATCTCTTCGAAACGGTAAAATCTACAACAATGACAAGGGAATTCCAAATTATCCTGACGTCGAGGATTTCGTCACCGAAGATAAAATCATTGTTGAAGGTAAAGATTCTGATAATGTTAAGTCCGGTTCTGAGTTGGTGAATGATTTGTTAAATGATTTTCCTAAACCAACAACACTGAATCCTAAAGCTACTGAATCTCCCGAAGTTGGGAAGGGTGGTGTGTCCAGCACACCTTACCCTACGGCTTTGGAGAAATCGACATCTGCAAGGTTAGCTAAAAAGGGTCCTCATGCTGAGGATATGTGGGAGACTTTCAAGAAAGTTAAAATCAATCTCCCCCTTATTGATGCTATCAAGCAAATTCCTGCTTATGCCAAGTTTTTAAAGGACTTGTGTACTCAGAAGAGGAAGCTGAAGGCGTCTTTGCCTAAGAAGATTGACCTAACTGAGCATGTTAGTGCGGTCTTATCTAGCTCTCTTCCTCCTAAATTCAAAGATCCTGGAGCACCACTGATTTCAGTTGTGGTCGGAAATATTGCCATTAAGAAGGCGCTCCTTGATCTTGGTGCTAGTATCAACATCCTTCCTGCTAGTTTGGTTGATAAGTATGACTTAGGAACTCTTCGTAAGACAGACACCATTATTTCCTTAGCCGATCGATCTACCAAAATTCCTAGAGGTATCTTAGAGGATGTAATCGTGAAAGTTGATGATTTCTATTACCCATTTGACTTCTTTGTTATGGACACTGAGTCACAATACAAAGATGTTCAACCAACTATTATCCTTGGGCACCCATTTTTACCCACGATAGATGCTAGGATTAATTGTCGGACTGGCGCCATGGATATTGCCTTCGGTAATAAGAAGATAAGATTGAATGTGTTTAATTCTATGAATTCTCCTACGATGAATGAATGTTACCAAGTAGATGTGATTGATGAGGAAGTTCAAAAGTATGCATCACGTATGCTTAAGGATGATCCTTTGGAATTATATTTAACTGGTGATAATGAGGAGATTCTTGATGTTGCTGAAGTTCTAGAGATTCAAGAGTGTTTGGTCAATTCTTTAGACCATCAAAAGCCACCTTGGTCTTATAAAGTGGAGCCCTTGCCTTCTACTTTTGACACGGCTACGAAGCCGTCTCTGGAGGTGCCTCCAACTCTTGAACTAAAACCTTTGCCATCCAATCTCAAATATGCTTTTCTAGGTCCTAACAATACGTTACCCGTTATTGTTGCTTCTGATCTTTCTGAATCACAAGAGGGAGCACTTTACAAGTGCTTTCCAAGTACAAAGCAACAGTGGGATGGACAATTGCAGACTTGAAAGGGATCAGCCCTTCATTATGTATGCATCGAATTGTTACGGACCCAGATATTAAGCCAGCAAGAGATGCGCAAAGGCGACTGAATCCTAATATGAAAGAGGTAGTCAAGACGGAAGTTCTTAAATGGTTAGATGCCGGTATCATCTATCCCATCTCAGATAGTAAATGGGTAAGTCCTACTCAAACGGTGCCTAAAAAGGCCGGAATCACCGTTGTAGAAACCGAGAATGGGGAAAAGCTCACAACCCGACCAGTTACTGGGTGGAGAGTTTGTATAGATTACCGTAAGCTGAATAATGCCACATCTAAAGATCACTTCCCACTACCTTTCATTGATCAAATAGTTGAGAAGCTTTCTGGTAAGAAGTTCTATTGCTTTTTGGATGGGTACTCCGGTTATAATCAAATACCCATCCATCCTGATGACCAGGCCAAAACTACGTTTACGTGTCCATATGGGACGTTTGCATTTCGAAGAATGCCTTTTGGCCTGTGTAATGCACCCGCTACCTTTCAGCGGTGTATGATGAGTATCTTTTCTGACATGGTTGGAGAATCTGTAGAGATATTTATGGATGATTTCTCCATCTTTGGTCAATCTTTTGAAAGTTGCCTTGATCAGCTTGAAAGCGTGTTAAAAAGATGCACCGAAACTAATCTGGTGCTTAGTTGGGAGAAGAGCCATTTCATGGTTCGAGAGGGAATTGTATTAGGGCATGTTGTGTCTGAAAAAGGGTTTGAGGTTGATCGTGCCAAAGTTCAAGTAATTTCGACCCTTCCTCCTCCTACTACCGTCAAAGGTGTGCGTTCTTTTCTTGGTCATGCCGAGTTCTATAGGCGATTTATTAAATATTTTAGTGCAATATCAAAGCCTCTTTGTAATCTACTCTTAAAAGATGCACGCTTTGACTTTAATGAATCATGTCTTAAAGCATTCAACATGCTTAAGCAAAAGCTTGTAGAAGCCCCTATTCTGCAATCACCTGATTGGTCGAAGCCTTTCGAGATCATGTGTGATGCTAGTGATTATGCCGCTGGGGAGGTTCTAGGACAGCGGGTCGATAAGAAACCTGTTGTGATCTTTTATGCTAGTAAGACTTTTTCAGAAGCACAAATGAATTACACCACTACTGAAAAAGAGTTGTTAGCTGTGGTTTTTGCTCTTGATAAGTTTACGTCATATATTTGGGGGCATTCTAAGGTGATAGTATTTTCAGATCATAGTGCCTTAAGACATTTGTTGACTAAGAAAGAGACAAAACCGAGGTTGCTTAGGTGGATTTTGCTTTTACAGGAATTTAATCTAGAAATTCGGGATAAAAAGGGGTCAGAAAATGTAGTTGCCGACCATTTGTCTAGAATTATCCCTCCGCCGTTCAACCCTTCTGACGTAATTAAGGAAAGCTTTCCAGATGAAAGCTTATTTGAGGTTTCTAAGGTTCCTTGGTACGCAAATATAGTTAATTACCTAGCTGTTAAAAAGCTTCCGGATTTTTGGTCCAAACAACAAAGAAAATACTTCTTCTCTCAGTTGAAGCATTATTTTTGGGAGGATCCGGAGCTATATAAGGTATGTGCTGACCAAGTTGTTAGGATATGTGTTCCTGACCATGAGCATATGGACATATTGGCTCATTGCCATTCTTATGCATGTGGTGGTCACTTTGGTGCTACGAAAACTGGGCATAAGATCCTACAAAGCGGTTTCTTTTGGCCGACTATATTCAAGGATGCCCAGTCTTTTGTGAAAGCATGTATTCGTTGCCAACAAGTTGGAGGAATTTCAAGGCGTGATCAAATGCCTATGAATCCTATACTTGTTGTTGAGATCTTTGACGTGTGGGGTATTGATTTTATGGGACCATTCCCCACTTCCCATGATAATGTTTACATTTTAGTGGCAGTTGATTATGTGTCTAAGTGGGTAGAGGCTGAGGCGACTAGAAAAAATGACCATAGTGTAGTTCTTAAGTTTGTTAAGAAGAATATCTTTGCTAGACATGGAATTCCTAAGGCTATAATTAGTGATGGGGGTTCTCACTTTAAGAACTTTAAATTTGGGAAATTACTGAGACACTATGGAGTTAATCATAGGATAGCTACCCCTTATCACCCACAGACTAGTGGACAGGTTGAAGTATCTAATAGGGAGATTAAGCGAATTTTAGAAAAGACCGTTCGTAGTGATAGGAAAGATTGATCCTTGAGGTTAGATGATGCTTTGTGGGCATATAGGACGGCTTTTAAGACTCCTATTGGTATGTCACCGTATAAGTTGGTATATGGCAAGGCGTGTCATTTACCAGTTGAGATAGAGCATAGGGCTGAATGGGCGATTATGACCGTTAATTTGGATTTAGAGAAAGCAGGTAGTTCTAGGAAACTTCAATTATCTGAACTAGATGAGATTAGACGTGATGCTTATGAAAGTTCTAGGATTTATAAGGAGAAAACCAAAGCTTTTCATGATCGACACATCACCAAGAAGTCCTTCTTGGTTGGTCAAAAAGTTTGGTTATTCAATGCTAGACTTAAGCTTTTTCCTGGAAAGTTGAGAAGTAAATGGACGGGTCCATATGTTGTGACTCAAGTCTCTCTATACGGAGCCATTGAAATAAAAAATATGGTGGGTGGAGAGCCTTTTAAAGTTAATGGACACCGTTTAAAGCCGTATGTTGAGTTGGAGAGTGATCAGGTGGAAACGGTGGATGTGGTTTATTTGGAACCACTCCAACCGTCTCAATAGCTCATTTGAGTTATGTCTGGCTGAAGACGGTAAACTTAGCGCTTCGCGGGAGGCAACCCGTGGTTTGTGGAACTTTGTGGGTGTGTTCACTACAAACCCTCACGAGACAAAACTCGTCCAGTCGGGCTACCGAGTGGTTTAAAGGCTTGTTGCATACGCTAAATGCAACCGTGATTCCTACGAAAGTGAGTTAGGTTTTTGTTTTTTGTGTGAGTTTGTCAAATTGATTTTTAACCAAAATTTCAATTTAAAGTTTTTGCATTAGGGACAATGCAATGCTTTAAGTTGAGGGGGGGTTGGCACATGTGTTACATGTTTTTGTGTAAAATTTTGGTCAAAATGGGCTAAAATGTGATTTTTGGGAAAAATTGAAAATTTTTAAAATTTTAAATCACATTATAAGAGTCTTGTGCTAATTAGATGTGGAAGTTCTTCTACATATATGTTTGTTGAGTGTTTGCAGATTCTAAAGATTAGCTTGTGGATGATTTATTGGAGCAAGCTAGAGGATTTGGCCAAAATTATCAGGTGCATCCGATTTCATTGTATAGTTTGGTTATTAAATTGATTTGATTGTTTGCATGTAGTTAGGCATATGTATAATTAGATGATCAAACCACACCGGTTAAATTCCCTCTACTTACCTTTGCTTAGATCGAGTAAAACGTTTGAATAAATAATATGAAATATAGTAATGTAATAGTTGGGTTAAGACATTTGAAATTGATCTTATTCGGCTCGCCACCCGCGCACGGTGGCCTTAGAAAAGAGTTGGAGAACTGTCATAATTATTGGTGGTAGTCATATGCTGGGCTTGCCTATCTGATTCGTCACCCGCGCAAGGTGATACTTTAGTTGTTAGCATGGGTCAGACACCAATTTTTATGATGGATAGCATTGCACTTAGCTGAGACAATTTTATGTGAAATAACCCAATCCTTATATTATTGTAATGAAATTAGAAAGATTAGTTTAATTTAGTGCATTGTATAATTAGACTATGTGGTAGATAACTCCATCATGTGATGTACCAGTAGACACGAAGTATAACTGTTCCCATTTAATTAAACAGACTTAATTAACCGGTTCTCATGTGCCAATATGTTTTAGTATGCACTTATAGGATAGATATTCATTTTTCTGAATAATTGGTCTTTATATCAACCTTAAAAGGAGTGTATAAAGCGTTCGGGATGACTTGTATAAGAAACGGTCTCGAATGGCTAAAAAGAAGAGCTTATGTGTAAAATGAAAAAAAAATGAAAAAAAAAATGAAACAAAAATGATGAGAAAAAAAAAGTGGAAGTATGTAAGCTAAAGTATGATGGCTTATGATGTGCTCTTATGGTATAAAAACTCCAATGTTATAAAAGGTGTACGATATTCTCACCTCTTGTTTAGATTAATGTTTATATTGATTATAGGTGTGTAATAGGTACGTTGGACACATGGTTAATTATATGAAATATAAAGTAAATGGAATCAATGGGAATGGATATGCTAAGTGTTTAAGAAGGACAAAAATATTGGTAATCATTTTGGATTATTTGTCATGTAGGATGGTTATTAGTGTATTAGGTTGAATGTGATCTTTTTGATTAAATTTCAATAGTATGATTAAAAATTATGAAATTAATATGCTTGTATATTTTTATTTTATTTTTACACGAGACGGTAAAAGTTAAGTTGAGGGGAGTTAATCGGTGTATTTTGCATACACCTCATAGCATGTTAATTTAGTATATTTATATATTTATTTTTCGTTATATATGTACTTTGAGTGTGTTTTGCGATTATGTAGGTTACGAGCGAAATGGAATAAAATGGACGCTTAATTAATTTTTTGGAGAAAAGACATTGTGAGCGCCGATGAATGAAGAAAAAATATTGAAGAAAAAGATTTGAGCGTGTCGCAATATTTTCGGTCATCTTTTATTTGTTCGGGCTTCGTTCGAGCAATTATTAATGTTGGGTTATTTTTTATTGGGCCAAAGTTATTATATGCCAAAAGAATAAAAAGAAAAAAAAAAAAAAAAACTTTTGGCCCAATTAGCCCATGTACCACCGACTTAAAAGTATTATATATATTGAGGGGAAGAGAGTAGTCGTGGGCACAAGGAAAAAAAACAGTGGAACCGACACTCGATCGCAAAAGAAAAAAAACATTGAAAATTGGTTGGTGGAGTTGACATTCATATAAAAAAAAGACGGCAAAGGTCAACTTGGAGAAATAAAGAAAGACATCAATTGATGCTTTAGATTGAGTATAGCCGCATATGGCAAACTAACAAAAAGAGAATGAAAATCATTATTCATTAGAGAAAAAGAAAGACTGCGACAAGAAAGAAAAAAAACGGCGATACTTGTTGTAATGAACAGTGTAAAGTGGGTCGGATACATCGCAATGTCCGGCTAATTTTGTTGTAATTCCTTCCGGTAACTTTATTTATGATTTGATCATTACTTTTGGATTATCATATTTTTACTAAATTGATTTATGATTTATTTATAAATTATTTTTATTGACTTAATATTATGTTTAATTATTTGTGTGAGACAATTTATTGTTAGTTAACGATTCATACTTATTTTATTTAGTTAAAAAAAAAAGATGGTCGTATAATATACATAAATTGTACCTAAATAAATTGTTAAAAACATAATTACTGGTTGGATTAATATAAGATTTATTATCGCGAGTCATTGATAAACATAATAAATGCCAACATTAATTCATTCATATTAAGTCAAAATAATCTTTGTAATCGGTTCTAAAAAGTTTCAATAATCCATTAGTGTGATCAACCATAATTATTAGGAGCTGGAAGGGATTGCATTTTTCTTTTAATTGTTTACATCTTATTTTATTTTTCTAGCTTTGCTATTAGCTTAATAATTATTTTAATTTTTAATCCGCATTTTTATTATTAAAAGTATTTTAGTTGTTAGATTTCAAAACCAAAACCTTTATTGATCAGTGATCACCTCAAAACTTAAACTAAAACCACATAGTCCTCGTGGATCGATACCCATTTACCCTATCTAGTATAAGGTAATTAGGTTATTTTTTTTTACCGGCACTTCGACGTCGATCACCTACCATCCTTATGTCACCACAATCTTCACCGTCGTGAATAAAGATGTTTTGGGTAAGTGTATGTCACCATGAAATCCATTTTGAAGTGCAAATCCATTTTGCTCCCCCTTAACATATGCCACGATATCCGAAAACATTTCGCACATGTCGGGATGAGCTATCACGTTAAGTCAAACCATTTATGATTAATCATTTCCCATATTAAATCACATTTTCTTCCCCATATTAAAAATATTAACCTAATCGATGTTTTTAATATCAATTGATTTAATAACATTTTAAGAAAATTTGGGAGGAAAAACGCAAAGCCAATTATCTTCATGAATTACACAAGCTCCCCTCAAATTAATAAGGGTGTACTTGAAACGTAAATTAAATACCTTTTAAACACAAGTGTAAGGTATTTATCACGTGAAAAGATCATATATGATAATGTATTCACAAGATTAGCAATTTACGAGTTGGACCTGAATGATGGAGAACATCATATGATAGAATCACATGGTTCTTGTTCACGAATGTTGGTCGCCTCGTCACGTCTGAAGTTATCTCTTGACTCCATGTGTATGATTGATATCGTTGTCTTGACACCAACATGTGAACTTGGCACTTTCGGCGTCAAAGATTCTGAATGCTGGACAATTGCTCCCCTCAATTGTTGACACGTGTTCTATTGAAAGAGTTGTAGTCGTCGTTTGAGTAGTCGCATCGTCGAGTGTGTAGATATCAATTGTAAATTGCTACGGTTGGTGGAGATGATAACTTCATATAAACAAGATTTCTCTTGTTTTAACAAATAAATGCACTGACACGTACATAAATTAGTGTTAGATTGTGTTATAAAGTAAACACAATCCCTTACATGGTTGTAAAGTAAACCATGCCCGAGAAAATTAATTCCCGTTGTTGAGTCAAAGCTTTCCGGTGGAATGCTTGACTTTAATATGAAATGAGGGTTACTATCTGAAACAATAGCAAGCCATTTTGAGCATGTTTTAAAACATTTGAACTTCTGCTCGAACTTTAATTACAACCCCGTGTCATTATTGAATGACATTTCTAGTATCGTAAATATTATCGATTACAGAAGACATGCTCTTTTTATCAAAACGTTTTTGAACACACAATTTTGAAAGATTTAGAAAAAACCTTTTGAGAAATTCTCGAAAAAATTGTGTTCAAAGTTTTGAAAACCAATTACTTGAGCTTAAGATGTTGAATATCTTGCAAAACGAGCTCAAGTCCGAGAAGTTGTAAGCTTCTCGTTATTAAGGATAAGTTTATCATCGGTGATAAACTTTCCTTTTAGCTGAAGAACGAGTCCTAAGTTGACATTTACTTAGAAGTCGTGTTCATGAGTGTGAAAAGTTTGAACGTTTTAACGGAAAGCTCATGACCAAGAAAGATGAATTTCCCGTTATGAGGAAAAGTTCTCTTATTTAAAAGATACACTTTCCTTTCTGAGCTTAAAACTTTGAATGTTTTAATACAAGCTCATGACCGAGAAAATTTAATTTCCCGTTACGAGGATAAGCTATCTTTAAAGATAAGCTATCCTAAATATGAAATCCGAGTTACAGTCTGATATTTAACTGTAAGTCATTGTGCATGAGCTTAAAAACTTCGAATGTTTTTAATTTTAGCTCAAGCCCGAGAAAAATTAATTTCTCGTTGTAAGGATAAGTTTATCATCGGCGATAAACTTTCCTTTTAATTGAAGAACGAGTTCCAAGTTGACATTTACTTAGAATTCGTTTTCATGAGCTAGAAAAACTTTGAATGTTTTAACGTAAATCTCATGACCGAGAAAGATGAATTTCTCGTTAAGAAGAAAAGTTCTCTTATTGAAAAGGTACACTTTTCTTTATGAGCTTAAAACTTGAAATGTTTTAATACAAGGTCATGACCGAGAAAAATTAATTTCTCGTTACAAGGATAAGCTATCTTTAAAGATAAGCTTTCCTTAAATTTGAAGATCGGTTCATCATCTGATATTTAATGATGAGCCTTATACACGAGCTTAAAACCTTTGAATAGTTTTAAATTTAGCTCGTGTCCAAGAAAAATTAATTTCTCGTTTTGAGGGTAAGTTATCGTTGACGAGATAAACTTCCCTGTCTCTGAAGTCCAGGTCATCGTCTGTCATTTGACGAGGAGCCATGTACACGAGCTAAAAAACCTTTGAATGGTTTTAATGTAAGCTCGTGTGCGAGAAAAATTAATTTCTCGTTTTGAGGGTAAGTTATCGTTGACGAGATAAACTTACCTTTCTCTGAAGTTCGGGTCACAGACTATGATTCGAATGTGAGCCATTATGCATGAGCTTAAACACTTGGAATGTTTTTTATATAAGCTCATGCCCGAGAAAAATTAATTTATCGTTTTGAGGATAAGTCATCATCGGGATGAACTTTCCTGTCTTTTGAGAGCGAGTTACAGTCTGTTATGTGACTGTAAGTCCTTTTGGTAAGCTTAACCGTGAATCCCCTGGGACACTTGTTTCTCTGATATCTTCTTCTTCAGTAACCCAACTCTAAGGGTGTCCTTAGTTGAACGGTATACGATGATTGGACCGCTTCGTTCTTTTGGAACATCAACTTTGGTACCTACATTCTCATTAAGAATTTTCATGCTTTGATATGGGTTAGTGATATATATTTTAGAAGCAAGTGGGGGTTCACAGTTGTCTTTCCTTGTGTCAGAGGCGACCTGAGGAGATGATTCACTTGTCCTAGATGGCAAACGTTTCCTTTTATAGAAAACCTTAAGTTCGGGCTTAAGTGATGTATCATCCTTTTCCATTTCCTCCCTAGTAGTCTTAGTAGAATCGGAGACTATCTTAGTTAAAGGGCACTCGTTTCCTACAACAGTGAAAGTTCTACCAGTGGGGCGCCACACTTTACCAACGGGTTTGATTTTAGCAACCCACTGGTATTTAAGTCTAGCACGGGAGTTCACCTCATTAAGTAATTTTTTGATACAAGAATCATGATTGGCTTTAAAGACACATTTCCTACATGTTTTACAATTAGCATATTTAATGTCCGAGTAAGATCTAGAATTCCTAGATGATTGATTGATGCTCCTAGGATGTGACATGCTACGGTTAGCAGTGTTGGGTAAACTAGAAGGCATCTGGCTAGGTTTGAAATTCATATCTCTTACTTGTGTCTTTTGCTTAGCTTCCCTTAGACAAAATGTATGCCGAACGTCATTTGAACTAGTTCGAGACGTGTTCTTTGGACTATGTCTAGGGAGACTAGAGGCAACATGTGATTAGGTCTTGCAAAAGCTGTTTTAGTCACACTGGGCCTAGATGGTGGAGTGACTGTTCTAGAAATATGAGCCATATCAACATGGGAGACAAACCGCGGTCTCGAGGATTGTGATCGCTCGGATCTAAATGCAGTCGGTTGTCTAACAGACTGAATTTGAGGCGGTTTCCCCAAGATTGATGGTTTTTCAAGCTTAGTGTCCAAACTAGTTCCTTTAGTTTTCCTTAATTTGTTTTTCAACGTAGCTATAGCAAAGACCTATTCCTGTACCTGAGCCTTTAAAGTCTCATTCTCTTTGAGAAAATTATCTTGGGATGCCAATTTAGTTTCAATCAACTTAATTTGTTTCAAAAGATTATTCTTTTCAGCTTTAGAATCTAGAACAGTTTGATCCAATTTTTGTTCAAGAACAACGTTTGACTTTTCAAGTTTTTCAAAATAAGTTTCAAATTTCTCTGTTTTCTTTGAAAATTCAATTTTGGCATCCTCAAGCTGTTTGGATTGCTGAGCTAGAATCGTTTTGAGCTCATTAATCTTGGAATCAGAATCAGTTAATAAAGCCGTCATAAAGCATTTATCATGATGTACTAAAGTATTCTGAACAATCTCTCCCCCATTCTGACTCACTTCGGATGAATCAAAAGTGGTATTTCTATCACTCTTTTCCATCCCATGTTTGTCATAATTAGGTTTAGAATGCTCAATATGCGGCATTTCATCAGCGTATACATCATAAACAACATTACATTGTACCATGTTCGTAGGCTCTTCGTCATAAACGGGTAAGGTGTCATCAAAAGAAAGCTCGTGACCATTCTCTGACGTGCCACTTGTCGCATGTTGTCCTCCTTATTCCGTACTCTTGCCATCGTTAGCAGCCTCCAATGCGTCAATCGTATGACCATTAGTTTCTTCTGGTATCTACATCGGATTTTCTGGCTTCCAATTATCAGAATTAATTTGGAGTCGTGCTCTTTCTTGAAAAAGTTGCGTAAGAGAGTTCACGTATTTACACACGGTTCCTTGGAACTCTTGAATCTCGATATGCATGTCTTCAAAGAATGACCGACAGAGCCCTGAATTTTGTTTCTTGACAATTTCGAATTGAAGAAAAATCGATAACTGTTTCAAAAGAATTTGAAGTGCAGATGCAGATTCAATATGATTAAAATTGTCTTTGACAATTTTCTTCTGAAGAATATCCAAATTTATCATCAATGCGTCAATGAAGAAAGGAGCATCTTGACTAAAGACTACCACAAAGAGTGGTCCATACGTGAGCTTTGTAAGCTCGTCGAGATGACAGTCAAATTGTCTAAATACGAGTAGACATATTTTTCTAGCTTCTTCACGCATCTTCTGCAATTGTCCCTCTTGATATGTTGAACTCAACCAATCCGTTGAAATTCGATGAACAATGTCGATGAACAATGTCGTGAAGGATTACTGATTGAGAAATTAATGTTTCTCGGTCTCGTTAAAATAAATCCCGTCACCTTGGCACGATATTTCAGAATCCAATTATGTATAAAAAGGCTTAATATGACAAAAAAATTGTTTAAATTCAATAATTTAACAAAAATTTGTTATATCAAAAAATAGCCAAGATTTGCAATTAACCCAAATACATAAAAAAAAGAAAAAAAACCGTGGCCCAAATTACTTCAAATTATCTATTCTATTTCAAAAAAAATCATCACACACTGGCTTCCTATAGATCGCTTTGTAAACTCTGCCCCACTTGAAATGAAACGTGGCAAGAAACAATTTTGACCAAAGTTTTAAACGTGGCAAGAATATTAAATCAGACGTGTCTCCCACTTGTTGAGTTATATAACCTAATCTTACCCTAATCTTTCTCACTCACTAACCGTATCTCGTTTAATCCGCCTCAAACACCTCCAACCTCCATCACAGATAACAACTCATCAACTCCTTTAATCTCATCCACCATAATCTAATTGCAAA
Organism: Glebionis coronaria; assembly: GCA_025667525.1. Classification (NCBI taxonomy): domain Eukaryota; kingdom Viridiplantae; phylum Streptophyta; class Magnoliopsida; order Asterales; family Asteraceae; genus Glebionis; species Glebionis coronaria. The sequence goes on from CM046878.1 coordinate 480,541,002, forward strand.
TCCATATCAATATGAACACAAACCAGATTGGTGCACCCAATTACCGAATCATCACTCTAATCCTCAATCAGAATACACACCTCTTTCTAAATCAAAAACCAAATCAATCTCATCTCTTCCAATACTTGTTACACAAATCATTACGAAACCTAATCCAAAAATCCTTCTTGGATAAATTATCTACTGAAGAAACTTGTTTCCAAGAAAAACCACCATGATTGTGGGTCTTCAAGATCTTTAAACGATCTCGGGTAGGTGATGATTAGGCTTTCGATTATGTGAAATTAATGAAACAGACTTATAGATTTTAACAGTTTTGTTAAAAATCTTGGTTTATTTCGAATATTAGTTTGGTTCAAATACCAACAGTGATCAATGAGGATAAAACATTTCGTGGGTTTGGATCTTTAAAGATCTTGGCATGCATGTCAAATCACGAGTTGAATCTGAGATTTAAATAATTTTTGTTTTTACTTATTATGGTTTGAGTCTTGATGGGTGAGTCAAGTCAATGACGTTGTTGAGAGTTTTTTAGATAAATTAATTTCTTGGTTTGAGAGTTTTTGTTGGGTGTGTGTGGGGATTTGTTGGTCGGTGGAGAGGAGTGAGTCGAGTCTTGAATGTTCGAGGGAGTGAGGGTGCGTAAAGTTAAATGTCGAAGTCTTCTGTTTTGGTCTGTCTGATAGAGTGTTTTTGTTGGTCTGTTGGTGTCAGTCGAGAGAGAAGTGAGTTGAGAGTCACGTCGAAGACAATAGGTCTAATTTGTTGAGAGTCGTTGGGTGATATGAAGTCGAGATCGAGTCTTTTTGTTGTCGAGTCTTTGAGTCAAAACTTGGTCAATCATAGTCTATGATTGTAACATATGAACGTAGTCAAAACTTTTCTATCGCAATAAGTCATCGTAGTCTAGCATCGTACTTAGATTTCACATGTACTCAGATCGTACTCGGATCGCACTTCGATCGTACTCGGATCGCACTCCGATCGCACTCCGATCGCAGCTTCGATCGCACTCGTGATCGCAGCTTCGATCGTGGTGGAGATCGTAGAAAGTGATCGTGACTTTGGATCGCAAGTAGAAACCCCCGGGGTTTATGCGATCACAAAAAATCATATCGTAGCCGAAACTTATATGATGCCAGATTCTTAATAAGAAAACATATGTTGGATTGCAACAAGAAAGTTATACCCAGAAAAATTTGATAAAGAAAGAGTTGATATAGTTGATGAAGTAGATAAAGACAAATTGACAGTTTTGGACAAGAAGTATAATAAAAACAAAAAAACTGATAAAAATGTGATATTGAAAAAACTGATTACCAAAATTTAGAAAAATCTACACAAAAAGACGAGACCAAAGGAATGTAGAGGAGACAAAAAATTTGTTTAGCCAACCGTTTTACCAGATGTAAATTTTGACCAAACACAACTGTTATACCAAACCAATTATAAATTTTGACCAATCACAAAAGTTATTCAATAGATTAAAAGTTATACCAGATTCAAAACCAAAGCAAAAGAAAAAGAAGAAAAAAAATTTAACCAATAAATCAATAGATAAAACACGCAAATCCTAAGATTTAACCATGGCTCTTGATACTAATTGTAGGTCTACGCTTTCTTAAGACTGAACAATGTTATGGATTATCTATTGAATGAATGGAATGGAAGAACTTAGAGAGAGAAAGAAGAGAGAGAAAGGAGAGAAAATAAGAAGAAAGATGGAATGTGATAATTGGTTAAGTGTTCAACCCCTCCTAACATGCTAGGAGGGGGGTATATATAGCCCACCCTACATGTGGGCTATATGGGCTATACCTTAATACATTAGATCACGAGCCCAATACTTGTATCTATATTTGGAGTGATCGATCGTTTCTAAATACGTAAAAACGTATTTCCAACATTAGTAAAGTGTTGAGGCATGATGATCCGAAAGTGTTATGGTCTGAGCATGTTTGGTTTCCTCGGTGTATTCCTCGGCACTCTTTCATTTTGTGGCTTGTGGTTAGAGGAAGGTTGAAAACTCAGGATATATTATCCAAATGGTTTCATATTGACATGGTTATGTGTCCCTTGTGTAATACTGTCTTAGAAACAGCTCCTCACTTGTTCTTTGATTGTGTTTTCTCTAGATGTATTAGGGACAAAATGAAAGCGCTTGCTAAATTAGATGACCTTTCTTATGTTTGGGCTGAAGTGGTGTCAGGTGTATGTATTAGGAAAGCTAATAGGTCTGTTTGGAGTATTATCCAAAGACTTGTTTTGGGTGCTAATGTCTATTACATCTGGCAAGAGAGAAATGCAAGACTTTTTGCTAAATCTTGTAGACCTGTTGAAGCTTTGATAAGTATCGTTGTAAGTGTGGTCAGATTGAAACTTCCTGGTCTAAAGTTTAATTGGTCCACTGATATTCATATTGCTGCAAGTTTATGGAATCTTCCTGGTCTTAAAGCTAAGGAGGGGAGTGATTGTGTGACTGACATGGATATCGATGATAGGTAGCTCTTTCATTTTTATGGTCTACTGCATGCTGATGAGAGGCCTGTAGGTTTGTTTGCTCTTGTTTGGTGTTTCTTGTTTCATTCAGGTTGTTTTCTACCTTTGGTGGAATGAGGGATTCCAAGATGATGTTTTAGAGTGTGGTGCAGCTTGGTTATTATCATGTTTGCTGCTTTGTCTTTAGGTGGTAAGGAAGGTATGAGCCTCTGATGTACTCTTTTTTCCCTTTCTTGGTTTCCCACAGGGTTTTACTTGAAAGGGTTTTTTAAGGAGGCATTTTGGCTCATACTGCTACTCTGGCACTTCCTTTGAAGATACTGTACTCCATCTTGGTTGCAGGTTGTCTATTGCATGTTTCCGTTTATTACTTAGTCTTGGAAAGTGTCCTATGGGGGATAGATTGGTCTATTTTGGATTCTTCCTTCTGGGTTGATTCAAGTAGGTCATGTATTCTGAAGTAGGCCTTTCTTATGACTAAGTAGTTGGAACTGGTTGTCCAATGGAGTGCAATGTTTAGTATTAGTTGTAGTCTAGGTTTCAAGTTCTGCTTTTTATACTTGTTTTCCTTATACTGTATCTAGTATTTGTACTATGAGCTTGGGTCTTTGTCCAATGCCATATGCTTTTTGTTCATGCCTTACTCTGTTAACAAGGGATGTGTCCTTGTTGATTTATTCTTTGTGCATTTTGTATCAAACTTTGGCTACTTGCCTTTCTCTCTTTATAAAATTTACTATTTAGAGTGAATAAACTAGGATAAAATCGAACGATACACTTTAAGTGAGAAATTCTAACGCTTGAAATAAATTATTAAATATTGATAGAAGGTCATTTTATTCGGCTGCGAGATGTGTTAATTTTAAAATCAATTAACAATTGGTTAGGGATTTAAAAATTGGTATTTTCTACATTTCATAATTATTAAAATAAGCATTTTGATTATTTATTCTATTTATTATTATCGAGATTCAAGACTCGACTAAAGTCAGTAATTTATCCGAGATAATACTACGTGAAACATCTTTAACGTATGACTCGATTCCGTGAATAAAATATAGCATACCAGTTCTAAGGAAGACTTGTGTATAATAAAAAGTCAAAGGTTGATTATTAAGAGTCAATTGGACAAATTCGAGTTGTGTTGGGTATTTGTATATACGCAATAAGATATGTCGTAATAATATGAAACTTAAAAAATTCTTACTATGTAGTTTTTGGTACTTAAGATATGAACATTATTTAGATTTTGACACAAGTATCGATACATTCAAACCTAATGATTTTATTGATTATGATAACCGAGTCACCGAATCTACTAATGTTAGTACTTTTCTTGAGATTGAGACATTCCAGAAATGAAAACTTTGTAAGTTGAAAAATGAAAGGTATAAATTCTTTAATGGTGTAACACAAATAAAAAATGTGCTAATGTTCGGTTTTACAATATACAAGGTAACATTAATTAGGATATGAAAATGGATTACCCAACAAACGCCTGGTCGTATATTATTTTATAAAGATGTATATCTAATGTTTTGAGTCACGATTGTTCGATCGTACGACATCTCTTCTTTGATTTTGTGAGTCTATATCTGAACTTGGGTAGTCCTGTGATTTTCCGTTTTAATATTGTCCATGGTATGAGACCATTATTTATTTTTGAATTGCTACTTTGCTAGTACTTGATAATGAGGTTATGTCACCCGGTGTATTTTGTCCTCTTCATGGATGCTGTAACTTTTCTTCTTTCGGTTAATGGAACCTAAATTGGTGGAATGTATGTGTAACTCGAGACGGTGGGAATTATGATCTTTGTCCTATTTTTGTCGCTCGTGATGATGTTCGATGTCCACTCCATGTATTTATAGATTGCTGTTGTTATCCCGGAACTCTTTTCATATATTCGAAGTATTTTCATTTCTAATGTAGTTAATTTCCGTTGGCAAATATATTGCTCGTTTATCTTAATGATCTCATTGATTTTTTATTTTTACTACTTGTTATGCTTGCAATAATCTTTAATCTTGGACCACCTTATCAGTATTTGGTGAATAACCTATTTTGAAAATATGTATGAGTGTGTGAAATGTTTCGTTGAACCAAATGAAAATGGTGTCAAATTATTTATTTATTTATTTTCTCATAAAAAGGCAAAGCAAAAGTATGTTTTCAAAGTGGATGAAAAATGTTTGATGTGTTCCTTGAAACGATGGTAACAATATTTTCCCATTTCAAATGATTTGATTATTTTGAAGATTAGGTCGAAAACTTTCATAGTCATATTCGGTGTGTAATAATAATGTTTGTGTCGTCACTCGATCCTCAATTATTCACAGCTTAGCTAACTATGCATAATTCGGGAAGAGTCCTGTTTTGTTGGTTGTTGTTGCTTGATCCTCAATTATGCATGATCTAGTTAATTATGCATAGTTTAGGAAGGGCAACGTTGTTTCAAATCAATTGGTCATCTTAAAACTTGTAGTGTTTTTGATAAATGTTTGGATGAGAACGCTTTTAAAATGGTGGATCCTTATGCAAGTAATTGTATTCTCTTTAGTTCCTAAAGAAAATTTTGAATTTTCGTGTGTTCCTTGAAATCTTTCTTTCATTTTGCGTTGACTTAGTAGTCATCTTGACCGAGTAATTATGGAAAATGTTTTTATGTGTTGTATGTAACGTGTGAATTCCATCAGAATCACTAGAATGTTGATGAAATACCAAAAGGGCTCGTGCCGACACTGAGAAGAAATTTAAACAAAAATAGAAGACTGTCAAAGTAGAGGAAATCTGAGTTCGAGTAAATCTGAGGGTAATGAAGAAGACTTCTCCTACATCAAGTGTATCGTACTTTAAGTATTTACTTTTCTCGTTCTTTTGGTATGTCAACGACACGCGATAAACAGTTGAAGTTTACCACTGTACATCGGTGGTTGGAAGACAATTCCATTTTCCGCCTTCGTTTAGTCAAGTGAGGAATCCTCTTTGCTTGACTCGACCATCTTTGATCATCGATGGTTAAACGACAGATAGACATAGTTGATGTTTTTGTGGTAAACCCTTGCCTTTTATGTATTTATGTGGTATGTGATCTAGTCGAGTGATCGTAAGTTGTGAGAACTTGAGACGACATTGTCCAATGACGTCCGATCATGAAGAACACGTACCATGTAATACCTTATTAACCTTCAATGACGATACTTATTGAGATTTTGACCACGCTTGGGACGGAAGTGAGATGGTGTTCTTATAATATTTTCTTTTGGGTATGGAACCGTGTGTGAGCACCCTGCGATGACATATGTATGTATTTTCTTTCTTTTTGGACATGCATCCATAGCTAGAAAGCTCGTGAACCTTCTTTAACTTACAATTTTCTTTTAACTGGACTCATCCGAGAATCATGTCAATATTTCTTATTTTATCATGGCTTAGCTGATTAGCAAGCATGAGTTAACTTGATTGAACTGATTGACTTGGCATGGTTTGGCTATGTTGCAAACATGTCGTAATGTGATTGTATGTGCTTCATCATGGCTTTTGTGTTTGATTGGATTGTGATGTCTTCGAGAGAGTTATGTATACGTCGAATGATTTCCGTATCGATGAATTCGTTTTTGACGAAATAGGTTTGTATGTACGTAATATTGCAATAAGGTGATTTTGTACGACTAGTACTGATTACTCCGTCTTGTATATTCTGAACGTTTTCGATGAGGTTATGTGCGACCCGTGCGATTTCTTTGTGAGTACTTTTTTATGAGACCGATGAACCAAGTGAAAGGACGATTCAAACGTTGGGAGACATGCTCCGAGCCTGTGTGCTTGATTTTAGTAGTTGTTAAGATCGACACTTGCCGTTGGTAGTATCCTTGTACAACGACATTTACCATGCTAGCATTGAAGCTGTAGCATTTGAAGAATTATGTTGATGAAAATGTAGATCGCCAGTTGGATGGAATGAAGTAGGGAAAAGTCAGTTGAATGGACTTGGTATGATTCGAGAGACTACGGAAAAGATTGTGTAGATTAAGAATCACTTGTTAACCGCGAGAAGCCGTGAGAAGAGATGTGTTGATAACCGTAGGAAGAAATTAGAAACTGAAGTTGGAGACATGGTAATGTTAAGGTATCATCATGGAAAGGCGATGGAATTCGAGACGTGAACCGGAGTTCGCGTAGGAACGCGAAGACTGTTGGGAATAAAATTAGCTAAGTCACTTGAACTCTAAAAAGAGGAAATTGGACGCTGACAAGAGTAAACGAGGCGCTGACAGATGAGACGCTGATAAGAATTATCAAGGCGTTGACAAGAAGAATCTTAAAGACAAAGACAAGGACTAAATCTGCCAATGATGAATTCTTCAAGCTGGTGGACAAAATATGAAGATAAGAATTCAGAATATATTCTTAAATGTTTAAAAGATTTAGTCAATAAGTTATTTGAGTATGTTTATCTTATATCTCTTCCTAAAATAGTTGATCTTAGCTTTTTGTACAAGTCTCCTTAAACCTATAAAAGGAGGCCTTAGGGTTAGACATAAGACACATCTTTTTCACACACCTCTTCCACATATCTCATAACACTTTCATTGTAATCATTCATTGATATTATTAATCAAAGTGAAAGTTTGGTTTACATTGTTTTGTTCTTTGTTCTAAGTGTTAAATTCCGCATAACACTTAGTTTGTTCAATACAACAAAGTTTCTCTACGTGTTAAACTTGATTTAATCTCGTTAACACAAAGCTAAATCGATCTAAGTTTGGGATCAACAAGTGGTATCAGAGCTTGTTGAGAAACTTTGATTTGAAGAACAAGATCCAATATCGTGAGGTGAACCAAGCTAAGGAAGAAGGTGAAGAAGAATCTAATGATGTTTTCAGTTAAGGCCACGTCTACTTCAAATTCCACAAGTTCCAATTCATCTTCATGTTCTGATAGTGAGGTATGTGATAACTCTTCTTGTAGGTTAAATACTGAAAGACTTAATAAAGAGGTTTTAAGATTGTTAGGAGATGTGAGTACTGAGAGATGCAAGTTGTCTAACTATCAAATTGCTCTCACTCAAACTGAAAAGACAGTTTCTGAGTATAAGAAAATGGAATTTGACCTAAAAGATAAAATAAATATCTTAAAACATGATTTAAATCAAAGTAATGATATTAGAAACATCATGAATACGGTCAATGGTGAATTATAGGCTAAGTTAGATGAGGCTATCAAAAATAAGGATAATGTAGACCTTAAAATTCAGAGATTTGATAAAGCCTCACAAACCCTAGAAAAATGTGTTACTGAACAAAGGGATTCTAGGGATATGTCTGGGATTGGGTTGAAAGAATATGTGGCTGTTCCACCACCAGCTGGGGACTTCTATGGTGTCCATAGAAAGGATCTCTCTTGGACTGGTATTCCAGAACTCCAAGAAGAGGAATTTATTCCTCCACCTAGAGTTCTCTCTCTAGTTGAGGAATATCAACAAAAGGTTATTGACCTAGAAGAGTGGAAGAAGGCCAACCCCACTTTGTTTGTTAAGGGTGGGATGCTTAGTGAGAGTCCATATGTGCCTATACCCATTGAGAGTCCAGTAGTATCTAAACCTATCACTGTGACCAATCCCATCACTGGAAAAGCTGTTAATCTTGGCTCCCCGATTAAGAAACAACCTAGTGTTAAATATGTTGAAATGTATAGGAAACCTAGGTCACTCAAAAGCCAAGAAAGTGTTAAAGGGACAGGGTTTTATCAGTCTAAGCCTAAGTTTGTGTCCAAAAAGGCTTGTTACTCATGTGGGAGCTTCTCACATTTGGCCTATAATTGTGTGAGTGGATACAATTCATTCGCTGACAATAGGTCATCCAATGTTAACCATAGACCTTTTGTCCACACTAGACCACAGGCTACTAGACCATCTCCTTTCTTCTCTAAGGCAGCTAATACCCATGGACAAAGGCCCTTTCAAAAGACCAACACTTGGTCAAACAGGCAGTATGTTCCTATAGCAAACCCTAATCTAAGCGCTGATGGGAACAAATTCAGCGCTGACAAGGAAAAATTCAGCGCTGACAGGAACAAGTTCAACGCTGACAGGAACAAATGCAACGCTGACAGCTCCAAGTGTTGTATGAGACCTTATTTTAGACCATATAAACAAAGATACTTGGTTAATAAGGGTCAAGGGTCTAAAGCATCATCCCACTTAACATGGAAACCTAAACAAGAACAAAATTCCAATTTTAATGGTATTTCAATGAGTTGCAATAGACTTAAATATCTAGAGAAGGTCATTACTAGACTCATTGGAACAAATTGGGTGATTAGGTCCCAAAGGGATGAACAGGGATTTGTGGTAAAGAATAAGACCACTCTAGTTGAACAACTAGACAGATCCAAGTCTGATAAGGCTTGGATCTCTAAAGAAAACTAATTTGTTTTCTTTTTGAGCAGCCTATCCAAAAGCAGGTTAATGATCAAGGATATTGGGATAGTGGATGCTCAAGGAACACGCATTGTTGGTCTTTCGACTAATATTATTTTTATGCATTAACATGTTATCTCTACTCATTGTTGTGGGAAAGGGTAGCCTCTGTTGGTGTGTTTTTGTGGTTTTTGTCTAACTGTGCAGGAAAATGGAGCTACATTTGGATGGATACAAAGTTGCAAAATTTATTTATGATGGTTGAAATGTTTACATTTCTGTCTTGAAATAAAATTTTGCTTCTTCACATATAATTATATGTATGCTTATGTTAAGGGGAGGTAAACCTTTAGGTTTTTGGGTACTCTTAGAGTACTCTTGCATAATTCTAGATTGTGTCCATTGGTGAGTGGGGGTTAGAAATAATGAAGGCTCTTTCCTTATGAAATTGTTGGAATTTCTAAACCTCGAGGCACTGTAGCATGCACGTAGTTTATTTTGCATGCATGTTGCCAAGACTTTTGACCTAGAATTGGGTGTGGTCGTATGGGTGACTTGGGGTAGTTATTATTTTTGGGTTACTTGGGGAGTTGCAAAGGTTTTATATGAGTTAACTTTCTCTTTGGGGCATTTGTGAACAAAGGACTCTAGAGTTCATGTGTGTCTATCATGCTTTTGCATGAGTGTATGCATGAACAGTGTTTGTCACTCTTGCTTATTTGAGACTAGTTAATTTCTTTAGGATTATTACCTTTGTTTATGTTCTAACTAAAGTTTTCCATTCTCAAGTCCATTTTATGCTATGACATCTTAGCTGGTGTCATTTATAAACTTCTTTATAGTCCCAAAATGTTTCATCATCCTTACATCGTTCAAATTTTTTGGATATCTGGAAGCTTAATGATCATTGAGATGTTTTTCCTAGTGATTGACATCTAGTAGCAGCAGAGATCACTTTCACAAGGGTGTATAGTGTTATGGAGATGGCTGAGACTATTGGAACTAGCTTTAATGTAGTTCAAGTCAGTCTTATCATCAGTAAGTCCATCCCCATGTCCTATGAATCAACATTGAGGATTCATTTCCCGAATGTGGATGAGGACAGTATGAAACCTTTGACATTAATGGAATTGACGAAAATCTATATTAGCTTGTAAAAGCATGATATAGAAATGGTACAAATTGTCAAGGATCACTGTTTTGAACTGATAGACTTGTTGTTTTGAAGCTGATGCAAGGAGGACATTCTTGGTTCCATCCTTGTATATTGATCTTGGAGAGGAGTCTTAAAAAGGGGAGGAGCAATTGAATTTGAGTGACAAAAGTTATAAAGAAATCTTCAAAGACTCTACAGGTGCTGAAGATGATTAAGACCAAGTGAAGGCTGACTATACAAGTGATTTGAGTGATTGACTTTTTGAGATTTATTATTACTCAAATTCAGGGATAAGCATGTTTGTAAGAATCCTCTCTGTATGTTTTATTTTATTTAGAAACTTGATTACTAGAGTAGATATCAAGTTTAGGGGAGGATTGTTGGGAATAAAATTAGCTAAGTCACTTGAATGCTGAAAAGAGGAAATTGGACGCTGACAAGAGTAAATGAGGCGCTGACAGATGAGACGCTGATAAGAATTATCAAGGCGTTGACAAGAAGAATCTTAAAGACAAAGACAAAAACTAAATCTGCCAATGATGAATTCTTCAAGCTGGTGGACAAAATATGAAGATAAGAATTCAGAATATATTCTTAAATGTTTAAAAGATTTAGTCAATAAGTTATTTGAGTATGTTTATCTTATGTCTCTTCCTAAAATAGTTGATCTTAGCTTTTTGTACAAGTCTCCTTAAACCTATAAAAGGAGGCCTTAGGGTTAGACATAAGACACATCTTTTTCACACACCTCTTCCACATATCTCATAACACTTTCATTGTAATCATTCATTGATATTATTAATCAAAGTGAAAGTTTGGTTTACATTGTTTTGTTCTTTGTTCTAAGTGTTAAATTCCGCATAACACTTAGTTTGTTCAATACAACAAAGTTTCTCTACGTGTTAAACTTGATTTAATCTCGTTAACACAAAGCTAAATCGATCTAAGTTTGGGATCAACAAAGACTTCTTTAGGAAGAAGTACCCTTATCTTTCTAGTAGTACGAAATGCGAATATAAGAAGTGGAGAGCGCCGGGACGTCACTCCCTTAAGGAGGGGAGGATGTAACACCCCGAACCTAACGCCATTATTAAATCCTAATTTACGTATATGTTTTAATTTTTTATCATGGATTTATTTGACGGTTTAAATTGAAACCAATAAATGAGGCTTTATTTAAACGTTTGACGATTTGACAAGAACCGATAACGACTACGATACCGAGGGATGCCCAAATTTTACCTTTTACTATCGATTGATCGATATTTGAGTTTTTAGAAGTTTTTATTTTTATTACGTTTTAAGTCGAGTCGGAACCATATGTATATTCATTTTTTGTGCGTTTGAACCATTTAAAAGTATTCTGAGGTAGCCGGGACAAACCCCGACTGCCGTAAAATTTAAAAACCAACTAGTATGTCATAATCCCGCACTTTAAATGGTCGTTTATTTATGAGGCCAAAATATAGCCAACTTGTCAAAACAAACCCCCCCCCCCCCCCCATTTTTACAAAATGGGAAACATGGACACACAACTTCATTTTACTTCAAAAAAATTAGGGTTCTTCTCTCCCCCTCTCCTTCAGCCGTCGCCACCACCACCACCATACACCACCACCATTTGATTTTTCTAGTGTTTTAGAAGAAAATAAACAAAGACCCATCTTCAATTCCATCTTGTGAGTAAATCCCACCAACAATAACATACATGCATCCATTTAATTTTTTTCTAAAAAAACTTTTTATTGATTTGATCTAATTGGTTGATGGTATATTATTGTTTTGATGTTAGGATCTTTTACAAGTGATTAAACAAGCTAGGAAAAGGTTTTTCCTTGGTTATTTTGTCTTCCAAACCCACGGCCAAACCTTGGGTTTGGTGATTTTTGGTGTTTTTGATTCATCTAGCACATGGGTATGATTCTAGATTCATCTGATGTTTATTTTAAATTTATTTAATTGAAATACATGTGTGGTTTTGATTTTGGATTTTGATTTAGGATGAACATACAAGTGATTAGGGAGGTTTAGGATGTTTTAGATTGATGATATGGTGATATAATAGGTCTAGGAAATAATGGAAGTGATTGGAAAAATGATTTGGTATGATTTTTAAAGTGTCATTTTCAAACAGAATGTTAAGGCTATTTTTCGTGGTTTTAATTTTTAGTCCAGGTTTTGATTATAGAATGTAGTTGTAGAGCTCCTTTCTAGCCTCGATTTGATATAAGGTTCAGATTTTAACTCCAAACGAGTCAAAAGTTACGCTAGTTTGATTTTTCGTGTACCGGGAGATGAAAGTCGACATAATCCGAAATTGTGTTTGATTTTAGGTAAAATCTCGGGGACAATAAGTTGAGTTTTAAAAAAGATTAGAGGATGTTCTCTGGCTATAAACTTAGAATTTTGAGTCTATTTTCATAATCAAAAGTTAAAATTGAAAACGGGAATGCTTAAGGAGGTCAAAATGGTTTTACAACGCGAAGGTACAAAACTGTCCGAAATTTTGAGTTTAGAAATGTGACGAGCAGTGGGTCTTAGAAGTGGGATCTTTTTATGAAATTTAATATGGCCATTATTCAGGTTGTAAATGATTTTTACAAATTTTCTCATAGTTTTTGGTGATGTCTAAGTATAGGAAAACAACCCGTACATTTGGTATGTACCTGCAGAATTGTAAAATGAGCAATAGCTTTAATAAAGTATAAAAGTGGACGTGTCTAGTAAATATAACTTGTTTGGATTTTTGGCGTGAGTTTATGTGAACTTTGAGTGTTCTTAACTATGTACATACAGTACTTGAAGGTACTTGAAGGCGTTGATTCATTTCGCGTTTGTTTGTTAGGTGTTGTCTTTGATTTCTCGGGGCATCCTCATCGTCGGTGAATGTCTTCGTCTACGTCTTCGCTACTACTACTATCATTATTACTTAAGGTGAGTCTATAACCTTGTTTTTTACTAGCTTTTAAATGATTTTACCCGCGAGGGGGATACATAATATTTGAAATAAATGGAACACAAGTCATGAATATTTGTTTGGATCTGAATGTTGTTTGGATTGTATTGAGTACCTTGTTGCTAAAGGCCCTAATTTCATGAACCGTTAATTATTGTCTTGCACTTGTGTGGGTTGGAAATATCCGCTTATACAGTTGATAGTACTATGGGTTTGACGACCCTATCCGAGATGAGAGTTGGTACGTTGAGTACCTTCTGCGTTCGGATAACTTGTGATAAGAGATAAGGTATAAATCTGGCAACTAATACCTTAAGAGGGGCAATGGTTTCATTTTAATCATGCCGGCACTTTGGCGCGGGTGAAGTTAACGGGTCGGTGTCATGAGCTTAGATACAATCATTAGTTTTGCTAAATATGAAATACTTGAATAATAGATTGTGTATACGACAATGCTATTGAATGGTCATGATTGGTTTTTAATACTTGTGTTCAACTTATTATTTGATAAACCTATAGATCCGCTCAACCGTTGTGTTGACTATTTTAAGCATGTGTTTCAGGTAATTAAGATTGATAGCAGTGGAGCATGCATGGAGGGAGTTGGTGCTTGATTGGTCTAAAAATTATGGATTTCCTTCCCTTTTGTCAAATTATTGATTGTCATATTGTGGTAAAAAGTTGTTATGTTTTGGTTAAGATCTTTGGGGACAAGTAACGCTACTCTGATGAAAACTAAATTTTGGGTCGGAAATGTTTTAGACAATGGTTGTAAATATTTTTTTTGCTTATTTTAAACGTCTCTTTTGAGGTCGTTATCTATAATTGTGTGGGATGTGCTATGAAATAATTCCCAAAGTGATATTCTGTTGCGTGGAAATTTGGAGGTGTTATAGCAACCCGTGTTGAAGTAGATGAAGTTGTATCCTTTTGTTGACGATGATCGGTATCATCATTCTTATCATGAGTAACAGCGGAAGACTTCGATACAACATGTTTCTCCCCCGTGAAATATACATCAAACATTGGTCCATATAACATTTCCAACTCTTCAAGTGTCGTGTCCACTGTCATATCTGCTCTAGGAACATGTTTAGGAACCAGCTTTGAGCTTGATGGTTCATTGCTGTGGTCTTGAGTTCCGAGTTCCATGTAGTTGTGCAGAGAAGTCTTTTGTCGTTGTGGATTGGGACTTAAACTGTTTTGTTCAAGTGACATTTCTTGCAATTCATCAAATCAAATATGAATAGACTCGACTATCAATTTTTTTCTCTTGTTGTATACCCTATATCCCTTAGAGTGAGTTGCATATCCCACTAGAATGCATGCATCACCTTTCTCTTTCATCTTGTCCAGATTTTCACCATCTCGAATAATGTAACACGTACATCCAAAAACATGAACGGCTTTGTGATAATTAAGGAACGGTTTTGTGTGTAACATACGGTTGATACGGCTTCGGCTTAAAAGAAGAGTGGTAGTTTTGAAGCGGATAATAATGTTCGAGCAGCCTCAACTAAAGTACGGTTTCGTCTTTCAACAACTCCATTTTGTTCGGGTGTTCGAGCAATCGATGTTTCATGTTTAATCCCTTCGGCTTCCAAATAATTCTTCAGAGTTGAATTCAAGAATTATGTGCCTCTGTCAGTACGTACCACTTTTACTTGAGCTTGAAGACCACGTTGTATCAGCTTAAGGAAGTTGATGAGAACTTCGGGTGTTTCATCCTTAGATCTCAAGAAGTGAGTCCAAGTGTACCTTGAGTAGTCATCTCCAATTACCATAACATATTTCTTCCCATTGATGCTTTGAACACGCATGGGGCCACACAAATCTATATGAAGAAGATCTAACCGTCCTTTAGAGCTTGGTGTGTCTTTGTCTTGAAACTACTCCGTTTAGCTTTACAAAACACACAAGAAGAACAAAGATGATCTTTGACGAATTTCAAATTTGGAAGGCCTCGCACAATATCTTTCTTGGAAAGCAAGTTGATGGTATCAAAGTTAAGATGAGATCATCGTTCATGCCATAACCAAGCTTGAGTCATTGAAGCTTTAGCCATGAAACAGATTGGCGTTGAAGATGTGGAGTCTTGTAGTAAAATAGTGTAGAGATCAGTACCCCGTAAACTAGTAAGTAAGTCATTCCCGTCATAATCGCGAACAAAACATGTCTTCTTTCTAAAAGCAACCTCCAAATCTGTATCACATAATTGACCAACCGAGACAAGATTGTGATTGAGACCTTCAACATAGTAAACCCTTTTGATTGTGATATTCCACTGAACCAAGTCTCCATATCCTAGGATCGGTGCAAATTGATCATTTCTGAATTGGACCATACCCAGGAACTTCACCACGAAGTTAATTAGAAACTTGAGATTCCCCGTCATGTGCTTCGTGCATCCGGAGTCCAGTATGAAGAGAATTATTTTGATCACCTGCAGAAGAATTAGAACACGATGGATCATTTGCTAAATTAGATTCCATGTTATTAGTGATTTTCGATTCATTAGTTTCCCTAGTTTCATCACTTAAAGGCGCACTAACGCTCGTTGACAGATTTTCTGTCTTAACCTTAGGCATCCATTTATATCTTGTAGGACATTGATTAGCAAAACACAATTTCTATGACTTGCTTGCAGACTCATATAATTCCTTAATTCTGCTTCTAGGGTTCATATAGGTGGAGTCTGAGGCAATATTTTTCTTAGGGGGGTTGCACCAGAATGGTTCACTTTGCTTTTGGGTTTACTAACACTAATAGGCATCACAGTTTGCTTCTTAGTTCTAGTATCTACGCCTTTGACATTATTCGAAACACACATAGCATGATTAGCATTAGCACACTTTCCACATTTCACACAAACAAACTTAGCATTCAAAGCATTCAAAGTCAAACCATTCAATTCGTCATTACATGCGATTACAGATGTTTTATTCCTAGAAACATTAAAAATCCTAGGGTGGTCTTCTACTTTCTTCATCTTCCCTTGACTTTTGTTTTGGAAAACCTTTTCATTCATGCGAGTGCTCTTAAGCTGAGGCCGACTAACACTAGTAGTGGGGACTACTCCTGTAGTAAAAGATACACGTCTATTAGTGTTTCTAGAAGTCTGAGGTGATGGACTTTCTTTGTTGTGTGTGGGTTTAGTGGCCAATCTATACATCCCTGGTTTAATCACATTTGTGTTCTTAATGCTTTGTGATCGAATATGTGTTTTAGGAGTATTCTGTGGTAACCTATCCTTCCCATCCGTCTTGGGGGCAAATCCAGGTTTTGTAAATGCAGAATTAGAGAAAACAGATGGTTTTCCCAAGACAGAGGGTCTAGTCACTTTGTGCGCATTGGGTTGTCTTACTACAGGTTTCTTAACACTAGGTTCCACAATTTTCCCACCCATCTTAACAACGAGTTTCTCCAACCCTGCTATCGCTATTTCCCTGTCTTGTAACTAAGCTTTCAACTCTTTAATTTCCAGACTTTTTTCATTCATTTCTCGACACATTTGGGAAAGTTTTTCTTGCAACTTATTATCATTTGGAAAAGTTCCGATGTCTTTTTGCAATGCAAGTTCAAGAGAATGACAATGTTTTTGAAGGAAATCAGTTTTGTGTTGAAGTAACTCAAAAGCCTTTTTATCAACATTTTCTTTACGTTTCGAAAGCTCAAGTTCAAGATGCTCACATTCTTTGATATTATCAAGATATTTGCATGCAACATCAGAATATTCATTGATATCAGCACAAGATTGAAGAGTAACACACAAAATATCTTTGTAGAGACATTCTTCTAAGAGTAGATCATATTCATTTCAAAAATCCGACTTTTCATTTTGAAGTTCATCAATTTCTTTTTCAAGAGACTCAACATATTTCAAATCATCAAACATTTCATACCGAATTAATTTTTCAAACTCAAGAACATTTTCTTTGATTATCTTCGTAGTTGGTATTAAAAGTTCTTTCACAAGCATAGTTATGTCGTAAGGAATATCTGTTTTCCACTTATCCTTTTGACGTTTTTCCCAATCGCTTTCAACAAATGATTGAACATTATCAATGTACTGTTTAAGAATACCAAGTTTTTTTCAACTTTTTCTTTTAGAAGCATCAAGAGGCAAATAGTTAATATATTTAAAAACATTTGATTTCTTAGTGGCAAAAATTTTCTTCCATTGAATTCTTCGTTGTTTGCATTCAAGAAACAATGACTCACGAGACTTCTGTTTTTGTGGAGTGAAAAGACCATAAAGACTGTTTTCATAAGAATAATTATATGGTGTCACAAAATCTTTATTGACCGGTGATCTACTCTCCTCATCCCAAAGGGACGTCTGTTCACTATCGAGGTTAACTACTGGGAAATCATGATCGGTCCATTCAGACTCATCAAGATATAAGTGAGGGTTAGCTGCTTGGGCTTGTTCGAGGTACTTGGGGCTTGCAAAACTAGGTTGACGCTTGAAAAACGACCGAGGTGTTATCATTCTAACGGTTTGAATAGAGTCATGTGTTTTATAAACAACTTTTTTCAAAACATCGACTTGTTCTTCGAGATCCTTTACTTTTTCAGTATCTTTGCCTTATCTATTTTTGAAATCTTGTTTGAATTTTTCAACCTCTTGTTTCTTTTAGTCAAGAATTTCAGCAGAATTGGTGGTATTCATAGAAAGCCTCTGTTCAAGTTCATTAACTTTTGTTGTGGCAAGGTACGTTTTTTGACGTTCATCACTTAATAAGACATTAAGTTGACGTTTTTCTTTAGTAACAAAGCAAGAGCTTCATTGTATTTATTTTCAAAATCGTCCTTTTTAACGTTAATAACACGACTTTTGTACCCCTCGAGCTCTTTGGTCTTTTGAAGAAGCTCAATCCTATAACTATCAATTGTCTCACTAGATTTTATAAGGGCGGCTTTGCTTTCTTCAAAGTTTTGAGTGAGCGCTGCCTTTGTATTCTTTAATTGCTTTTGACTCTTTCAATTTTCATTGACATCTTTTTGTAAACTAGCAATTAAATTAGCAAGCGCGACACGCTCATCGTCATCATACTTATTAGCATGTTGATCATCCTCAAACTCATTATTACACATGTCTGATGAATCGGGTGTGGTATTGCTATCAACCGTTTCCATCATACACGTGTCAGTAATTGTTGTTGGTAGATCACTATGCTCATGTGTATCACCAAACACATTATATTCGTCATCATGTTGTACCTTACCAATTGGCTCGGTATCAAAGATAGGACCATTGTCATCTTCAGTGACGTTAAGGACCTCATGAATCTTTTCCATGTATGAATAATGTTCCTCGAGTTCTTGGTCGGAGAGTTCAACATCTGTGTTGTCAAGCATTTCTCCTTCCTCAGCTGATAACTTGATCCCAGCTTCCATTTCTTGCATATCAACATCTTTTCCTTATGATAACCATAACCTTTGACCCTCTTCGACTATCTGCATTTCCTAGCCAAATGCCCATAACCGTGGCAGTTAAAACACTGAATCCCACTTTGTTGCACAACTTGAGTACCAACAGTTTCCCTATTTCCAACAACAGTAGCCACCCTCTGATTATCATACTTCGCAGGTTGTCGATCATACTTTGGAGGACTCTCAGCACGCCTTCGTGTGTCATTCCTTGGAGATATCTTAGCATAGTTGTTCCTCGTGTTAGATGATGTTCTGAAGTTGTTGTTGGTGGGTTTGTAGATTTTTCTGTATTGCTTCCTAATGAAAGCCATTTGTTGCTTGAATTCCCTATCCTGTTGAGCTAGTTCTTCATCACTGTCTTCTTCGGATGATTGCTCAGGTGTTGGTGATGGTGCTCTTGCAACTTCTTTGCCTCGGGATCTTGTTAGAGCATGTGACTTAGAAACAGTGGATGATCGTGGTGATGATGATTGAGTAGAGTAGGTCTTTGGAGCATAAGAATGATAATTTGGGTAATGTTGAGTGGTAGACACCAAAGCAGGTGGATTTGAAACCTTTGCAGCACACGTTCAGATCGAAGTTCATTTGCCTCATTTTGAAATTGTTTCAAAATATCAAAGAGCGTGTGATATGAAACTTCGTCTAACTTTTGTTGTTGTTTCACCAAGGTGACAAACCGTGTCCACTCTGTTTAAAGTTGCTGTAGAAATTGGACATTGACTTGCATGGTGGAAACTTGCAAGTTGTTTCGGGTCATGTCATTCATCATTTTGTAGAATCAAGAGTAATAAGAATCAATTGATTCCCCATCCTTTGATGTAAACTTGCCAAAGTTCCAAAACATCTTAGTTTTCATGTCTTGTTTGTTAAGTGATTCACCTTGTTGCAATCATTCAATGGCCGTCCACATTTCTTTAGCAGTAGGGCATGCATCAACCGTGGAATAAATATCATCTCCAATGCCACTAAGGATTAAGTGAATTGCTTCCTTCTCTACATCATACCAAGAACGGTTCTCTGGTATGTGGTCGTTTCTCTTTTCATCACGTTCATATGTGAGTTGTGCGTCAGTTGTGTCTGAGGCTGGTACTGCAGGAACTTGAAACCTTGAGAGTTTATAGGGTGCATAAAAATACATTGCTTAAAAGCATCATAGTTAGGTTTTGTGTCAAGATAACATAGAAAAAAGGATTGCCATTGATCATATCGACCCGACACAAGCATTGGTGGTCTCTCTTTGTTACCCGCCACCATTATGTTGTTGTTCGTCACACGATATTCTGTAGTAGAATCAATCTCAATATTCTCTGAAATGATGAAGTGGATATAAATCTTAAGTAGATGTTATAATGATTGTTGTTGAAGAGAAAAAGTGTTGAAATCCCCTTAAAAAATGTTCTTTGTTGGAGCATAGTTTGGCTAGGCCGGTTTGACGACTCTCCTGGGCCGTTCATCGTCTTCCCCGGTCGTGAGTAATGCTGCAAACAAAGGTAAAACGGTTAGACGTGGACCCGAGGCCGGAGCCCCGGGGTCCACCTCCGACGGTCAAGTTAGTACTTGATCGATATATTGTATAAGAGGTGTGGTTAAGAGAGAGAACCTGATTATAATGAGACCCCTACCCCTGTATATATAGGCTTAGGGTTTCTTGAAGGATAAGTTAGGTGTGTGTGGGCTGCGGGCCTGTTAGACCGGGCCGAATACCGACTGTACATCGACATGTCCCCCTGTCTAGTATGATATGGTCCATGATCATGTTATTCTAGACTCATTCGTGTATCATGCTCACTAATCAACCGCGTATGACTTGCTGTTAGGACATCCTCGTGGGTCATCCATAACATATGGCTCCACTCGTAATGAGCTCCCTTTAACAAAAAGATGATGGGCAGGGATTGCGAATAGTGAGCATAGCCACTACACGCCATCATGTCCCCCCAGTCTAGTATGCGAGGTTGTCACCGAGGTTACTAGACTTTACACCATATCGGCTACCTGTAAGCATATCCACGTCGACAGAAATAGGAAAACATGTATATGTAAGACGGGTGGTTGTGCTCGAATGCTTGGTTTCCCGTGATTAGACGGTAAGGACCCCGTAAGAAGAAATCATGTTCTATATCCGGGGTAACATTGGCATTGGCAAGGTATCATTCTCATGCATCTCTAACGTGAGGATGATAAGAAGGTTTTGTGAAGGTGGAGGTGGAACCCGTATGTTGCATTGTGAATATTTTGAAGGCATACTTCTTACCCACTGATGATGCAACATAATGCGAATATTTCATTCGTCTTAAGGCAAAAAGAAGACGTACTTCTGTGGCAAGTTTATGCGGATGGTATATCCGTCTTGTGGCCACGACACACGATAATGACTTAAAAATTTTGTCACAATTTTTTCTGAACTAGGCGTAGTTGATCAGGCTTCGCCTAATAAAAGTCAAACAATGAATAAAATTTAAAGAAATCACTTCGTGGCATGGCAAAGTAATTCATCACGAAAGACGTACTTCCGTAACAAAGATATGAACCAACAGAAGACGTACTTCTGTGGCAGAAATAGCAAGTGGAAGGCGTACTTCCTTGTCGAAAAATAATGAGCCCGTGGAAGAATACTTCCACGACGAAAGATAATGAGCTCGTGGAAGAATACTTCCACGGCGAAAGATAATGAGCTTGTGGAAGAATACTTCCACGACAAAAGATAATGAGACCGTGGAAGAATATTCCACGGCGAAAGATAATGAGACCGTGGAAGAATACTTCCACGACGAAAGATAATGAGACCGTGGAAGAATAATTCCACGGCGAAAGATAATGAGACCGTGGAAGAATACTTCCACGACGAAAAATAATGAGCCCGTGGAAGAATACTTCCACGGCGAAAGATAATGAGCTCGTGGAAGAATACTTCCACGGCGAAAGATAATGAACACGTGGAAGAATACTTCCACGACGAAAGATAATGAGACCGGGGAAGAATACTTCCATGGCGAAAAATAATGAGCTCGTGGAAGAATACTTCCATGGCGAAAAATAATGAGCTCGTGGAAGAATACTTCCACGGCGAAAGATAATGAACACGTGGAAGAATACTTCCACGACGAAAGATAATGAGACCGTGGAAGAATACTTCCATGGCGAAAGATAATGAGACCGTGGAAGGATACTTCCACGGCGAAAAATAATGAGCCCGTGGAAGAATACTTCCACGGCGAAAGATAATGAGCTCGTGGAAGAATACTTCCACGGCGAAAGATAATGAGCTCGTGGAAGAATACTTCCACGGCGAAAGATAATGAACACGTGGAAGAATACTTCCAAGACGAAAGATAATGAGACCGTGGAAGAATAATTCCACGGCAAAAGATAATGAGACCGTGGAAGAATACTTCCATGGCGAAAAATAATGAGCTCGTGGAAGAATACTTCCATGGCAAAAGATAATGAACACGTGGAAGAATACTTCCACGACGAAAGATAATGAGACTGTGGAAGAATACTTCCACGACGAAAGATAATGAGACCGTGGAAGAATAATTCCACGGCGAAAAATAATGAGCCTGTGGAAGAATACTTCCACGGCGAAAGATAATGAGCTCGTGGAAGAATAATTCCACGGCGAAAGATAATGAGCTCGTGGAAGAATACTTCCACGACGAAAGATAATGAGACCGTGGAAGAATAATTCCACGGTGAAAGATAATGAGACCGTGGAAGAATACTTCCACTGCGAAAGATAATGAGCTCGTGGAAGAATACTTCCACGGCGAAAGATAATGAGCTCGTGGAAGAATACTTCCACGACAAAAGATAATGAGACCGTGGAAGAATAATTCCACGGCGAAAGATAATGAGACCGTGGAAGAATACTTCCACGACGAAAGATAATGAGACCGTGGAAGAATAATTCCACGGCGAAAGATAATGAGACCGTGGAAGAATACTTCCACGACGAAAAATAATGAGCCCTTGGAAGAATACTTCCACGGCGAAAGATAATGAGCTCGTGGAAGAATACTTCCATGGCGAAAGATAATGAACACGTGGAAGAATACTTCCACGACGAAAGATAATGAGACCGGGGAAGAATAATTCCACGGCGAAAGATAATGAGACCGTGGAAGAATACTTCCATGGCGAAAGATAATGAGCTCGTGGAAGAATACTTCCACGGTGAAAGATAATTAACACGTGGAAGAATACTTCCACGGCGGATGAATAAGCCAATGGAAGAGATACTTCCGCGGCAAAGGCATAAGCCAATGGAAGAAATACTTCCATGACGTAGACATAAGCGCGCAGAAGGAGTACTTCCGCGGCGAATGAATAAGCAATGGAAGAGATACTTCCATGGCAAAGGAATAAACACGCGGAAGGAGTACTTCCGCGACGAAAGAATAAGCCAATGGAAGAGATACTTCCATGGCGTAGAAACAAGCGTGCGGAAGGAGGACTTCCACGCCGAAGGACAAAACCAATGGAAGAGATACTTCCATTGTGTAGAAACAAGCGCGCGGAAGGATTACTTTCGCGGCGAAGGAATAAGGCAATGGAAGAGATACTTCCATGGCAAAGGAATAAGCGCGCGGAAGGAGGACTTCCGCGGCGAAGGAATAAGCCAATGGAAGAGATACTTCCATGGCAAAGGAATAAGCGCGCGGAAGGAGGACTTCCGCGGCGAAGGACAAAGCCAATGGAAGAGATACTTCCATGGCGCAGAAACAAGCGCACGGAAGGAGTACTTCCGCGGCGAAGGACAAAGCCAATGGAAGAGATACTTCCATGGCGCAGAAACAAGCGCGCGGAAGGAGTACTTCTCCGGCGAAGGAATAAGCCAATGGAAGAGATACTTCCATGGCAAAGGAATAAGCGCGCGGAAGGAGGACTTCCGCGGCGAAGGAATAAGCTAATGGAAGAGATACTTCCATGACAAAGGAATAAGCGCGCGGAAGGAGGACTTCTGCGGCGAAGGACAAAGCCAATGAAAGAGATACTTCCATGGCCTATAAACAAGCGCGCGGAAGGAGCACTTCCGCGGCGAAGGAATAAACCAATGGAAGAGATACTTCCATGGCAAAGGAATAAACCGGCAGAAGGCGGACTTCTGCTGAAAAGGAATATATCCAAAGATATTTGTGTGATGTGCACATAAATAGTGGTATTATTATACCCTAGTAGCCCACCAAGTTTAATGATGCTACACTCGATTAGTAGTATTAAACTTAATCAAGTATTCAAAAAAATTACGATGACGTAGACCAGCGCGAATGGACGTACCATAGCCACGCATGAAAGATAGAAATTGGGTTCGAACGTGCGAACCAACGCAGATGGGTCTTGCCATAACCGCGAATTGTCACATAGTATAAGACGTATCTTAACTAACTTATGGGATGAGCTATGCCACTACGTGCGGCGTACCGTATTTACCATAAGGACGGTCTAATTTTTGACAAAATGTTGTTAGACGTGCACAGTGTGTCTTTTGCAAGTCCATCATGAGTCATGTGGTTTGCGTAACTTACTACAACGTCTTGATAGCAAGGTGTCTAACAAGGATACATGATCCGTGGTCGTTGGGTTTGCAACCCTCTTACACGACAAGTTGAATTATTAGGTTCACTCAATCCTCTTATTCCACCTGGGAACGATGTGTACATGTACGCCCGTAGGCTAAAGACGTTCAAACATGCGAACAAGCGCGGAAGGATGGACCATAACCGCAGATAGAAAATAAAGTAGGAAAATCTATTAAAAATATATGTAATATCTTTTTATCGATAATATGTTTGTTTAATATTATAAATATTTATCAGATTTCTTAGAAAATATAGGTCATACCTTTTAGCATTCAAAAAATATAAGCAATATCTTATTACTTATTTAAAAAGATATAGATAATATTGTCCATAAATTAATACCGGAATATATCCTAAACAAATTTAAAAGATAAATAATATCTTTTAGTAATATATAGAATACGACCGATCGTACGGACGAGCGCGGATGGACATACCATGACCGCGGATAAAGAGGTCGGGCCGGACACAATATTAGTAAATCGGGTCGCGACATACACGGAAAATATAATAATCAAATTAAAATATATATAATATCTCTTTTTCGGATTAAAAGATATGTGATATAAGTTATCAATATAAAAAATATCGATAATATTTTTAGAAGATATATGTAATATCTTTTTCAGTTTAAAGAATATGGGTAACATCTTGTCATCCAAAATAAAATATTGAAACTATCTTTTTGTTAATTTAAAAGATACGCGTAATTTTTTTTAATTTTTTTTATTGATTAAACAATTTATCCGGACTTGCGGACTAACACGAAAGGACGCGGTTCATGACCTCGAATAAGATAAAAAAACGTTCGAGCGTGCGAACTTTTCGGGAGGACGGACAACAATCGCAGACAAAAATAACATAAGTCGAAACATGCGGATTATCGTAAAAGAACGGGTCATGTGACCGCGAATAGCAAAAAGAAAATATGTAAAATTTTGAATGTTTTGAAATATTCATGACCAAACATTCAAACACAAATACCTTGATAATAATATTTTGTGAATCGCCTCAGTTAGAATTTATCTACGAAGATAAACGTTTGAAATTTTTACTTATACAATTAAGATATTTAGTCCTTATTATGCATACCTAACAAGATAATATCAAGATGCAAATAGATATGTTATTGTATCTTTTACTTCCTGGTTTGAATATGTCTTCCAAATTAACAAAAAGGTTATTTGCTAAAAATATGATTTGAGTTTTCTTGGAAAGCACGACGGAAACCCTTGTAAAGATATGTGTTGCCGATCGTAAAAACAAGAAGAATAAAGAAGAAACAAAGATACATCCGAATCGTAACACAATAGTGTACGTATGATATGTGCATGTGTATGACTTATGCAATGACGTTCATACAGATTAGCATGCATCAACAAAAAATATATGACAAGAGTATACCTTTCCGTGATGATCATGCTGCCTACCTTGTAACCAATACCGTGAGGAAAAATTAAGATAGAACACACATCATCAAGATTCCAATCGGAGTAGGACGAGCCATTTGTTGTGCCCTACGGATGGCGCCAACTTGTTGGAGCATAGTTTGGCTAGGCCAGTTCGACGACTCTCCTGGGCCGTTCATCGTCTTCCCCGGTCGTGAGTAATGTTGTAAACAAAGGTAAACCGGTTAGACGTGGACCCGAGGCCGAAGCCCCAGGGTCCACCTCCGACGGTCAAGTTAGTATTTGATCGATATATTGTATAAGAGGTGTGGTTAAGAGAGAGAACCTGATTATAATGCGACCCCTACCCCTGTTTATATAGGCTTAGGGTTTCTTGAAGGATAAGTTAGGTGTGCGTGGGCCGCGGGCCTGTTGGACCAGGCCGAATACCGACTGTACGTCGACATTCTTCAAAGACCAAAAAATTCTCCAAGACCAAAAAACACACGAATCTGAATGCTGTCGGAATATTATATCAGAATGCTGTCGGAATGTACTATCGGAATCCTATCGGAATGTACTATCGGAATGCTGTCGGAATGTACTATCGGAATGCTGTCGGAATGTGCTATCGGAATGCTGTCGGAATACACAATCGGAATATCATATCGGAATACTCAATCGGAATAGCCGTCAGAATGTTAAAATCCTTTTTCGATGGTATTCGGTCGGAATAACTGTCGGAATATTAAAGCCCTTTTCCGATGGAATTCTGTCGGAATACTTGTGTAGTTCCGAAGCTTTAGGTTAAAAAAATGGGATTTTTGACAAGATATCCGTGATTTTAACCAACCGAAAGCAACCAAATTCTTACCACAACTATGTAGGAGATGTATATCAAGATTTAGAGCATGGAAAACACAAAAAAATTTGAATTTGAGAGATGTTATAGAGATGAAATCATACGAATTTAACAAAAACACAACAATGAATCACAAATCTACCCCATGGCGATTGATACCAATTGTTGTCCTATATAATATGATGATTAAACAAGAAAGAAAGGTAGAAGATAGATGAATTCTAGAGAGAGAAAGTAGAGAGAGAAAGTAGAGAGAGAAAGTAGAGAGAGAAAAGAGAGAGAGGTGTGTGAAACTTAGTGAATATTAGATTAGAGAGAGTGAATAATGAACCAACCAACCTCTCCTTACATGCAAGGAGAGGTATTTATAGCTTTGCCTACATGTGGCATAACGGGCTATATGATAATGGGTCGGGCTTTCCTTTTAGTCTTTGGTTACTTATGAATGAACCTTAGCTTAAAGTTAAGCCCGTTAAACACGACTAACCTACTACCTATTACAACTTTCTAAAATACGATACATAATAAACATATGACCGAGCATTCTTGTTTGACTCAATATTTTGAGGCTAACACAATATTTACTTTTTATCCCTAAGTCACTTTTCCTTTTTCTTTTCCACTGGTCCGATCATCAAGAATAACCCAAAAGGGTGTTTGGTTTTGGCGATCGACTAGCAAGAAACCATACAGTTTCGTTAGTTGATTGATTCGCGAGCTTGGTTTATAGATTTTTTAACACTTACGTACTAGCATACTTATTTCTTGTTAAATGTATTGCGTGTGTACTTAGGGATATCATACTTTGATCTTTAATTAGGTTTTCAGTTATATTGGTTGTTCGGTAAAGGTGATTTAATCTATTGCTAAAAGGTACGCGATTCTTTATCATTTATGTTAATTACTTGTTTATACGTGATCTTTTTATTTCGTTGTGTACTCCCGTTTATAAATATGTTAATATGGTGAAGGGTTTTCATAAATTCCAACCGTTTATGCAAAGTTACAAAAACTAGTTACATCAACAAATTTTCATCGTAAATATTCTTTATATCAAAATATTTAAAGTTTTAGACCATATTTTTATCATTCTTTTGCTAAAAATCGAATCAAATGAGCATTCGTGGCGAAAATCAGGGGGGGTGGGGGATTTTAAAATTGAGACCCTGTGCGGCTGATCACTCTACACATGCTCAAAACCGGCCATGACCATGTCTATCAATTTTATTTTATTTTTCACACTAAAACTTATAAGGCAATAGATTATAAACCCGAGCCTGTGTATGGTCCGGGTCCATTATTCAACTTGACATCATGAGCCGTTCTTATAGCGAGACCATATTCGGGCTATATGGGACGTACTGTCTCTATGCCAGTCTGTCATATCATAGGTGTTGCCATTTTTATCCATTCTCTAAACAAAGCTAATTTTCGTATCAAACCCGTTATTTCGACCATAACTCCTGAATCGTAAGGATATAACCCACGCCGGCAACGCCATTGCTTTCATAATTGTATTCCGAAGAAAAACATAGTTGAATAACTGTCGTACCCCTAAATACATAGTGTAACCATTCTTCTGGTTTAAGAAACAACATTGGCTCAATATTTCACTTGTCGTTATATAAGTCTAGACAGTCGTAAAAAAATCTCCTTTTTCTTTTACGCTCTGTTCTCAAGTTTATTTTTAAAAGAATAGAAAGGGAAGGGAAGAGAATTTATAAAAAAGTTGTGTTCTCAAGCTTTTTTTAAGAAAGGATAGAAGAGGACGGGAAAGGGTGGGGATAGGAAGGTATGGGTTTTTATGTGTAATCTTGATCACTCCAATGTTGGGATGATCGGGAGAGGAATGAGGTGATTAACACTATGAGCTTTTGTTAAATTACAATTATAACCTCAGTTTCAATACATGCTCCATCATGTTAATCTATTTCTCACTGCCGGCAACAATACCTATATCGTATCCTGATACGTATCCAGTAGTTATCAAAAGAGAAGAAGTCATCATCCGTATTGGTATGTATTCCTAACAATTTTCTCCCCATTGTATCCTGATTTTGCATGGAAGCAAATATGTGATAGTTTATAATATGTGTAGCAAGAATTATGTTGATACAAAAGTTGGGTGATCCTTGTTAGACCCGAATTAGGCTTAATTCGGGTTGGCTGGACTCCGGCTCCTGCACCAAGTAAATCGTATGGTTGGGATCCTGCACACTAAACAACACGCGTTAGGCTTATCGTGGGAATGTTTCCCACGATTAGACTCCGGCGTGAGAGTAAGTAATCGGTTAGGGTTATAGGAATCGGATGAGAGTTTGAGAGTGTATAATGTAATACCTTTGTGGAACCATGGGGGGTTCCTTATATAGGCAGTGAAACCCTAATGGGCTGTCACTGATGCTTCGGCCCCAAGGCAAGGATAATCACCAGATTTAGATTGATTATTATCTTCTAATTATGGTGAGTGAATATCCTCTCCTTTGGGATAAATCCTAATCATAATAGGAGTATGAGTCTGTCTAACCCTGCACCGGGCATGCCGGGCCGTGGGCCGCACACGTGTGTGCGGTTACTGTTTATCCAAGCCCATAAGCTCGAATAACATTATTCCCACCCATCTGTGATGGGCCGGATACGGGTAGTATCCGTGGGCCGGGTTCATGACCCGGCTGGGGACTATACGTCATCATGTCCCCCCAGTCTAGTTGTTACAGCCGTAGGCGTAACCTCTAGACTATCAAGAAGCTCCCTGGACGTACCAAGAAAAGATCTTTTGAGAGAATGATAATTATCAAAAATTTGTTTTGGCCGCACATGGCAACCTTACATGGACTGAAGTCCCCCAGCCGTACGTGACGTCCGAGACAAAATAAATACAGCATTAAATATAGTCTTACGTATGACCGCATAATCCGACACAAGAATGAATGCATTAATGATAGTCAACTAATCAGTCACACACCTGAAAAAGTGCACCATTAATGCCCATCATTAAGCCACGTAAAACTGTTCAAGAAGTGACCCATGGGTCCCTTCTGACGTTTCAGAAGTGTCAGAAATCCCACCCGTTGGATAGGCGTAGTGGGTTACACGTGGCAAACATCCACGCTACCTCGGAAATAGAGGCCACCCTATATAAGAGTTGGTGTGTAATACTGTTACACACACAGTTCACAGTCATTCCGCCATTGTTATTCCCAAGCTTCTCTCCTCCATCTTTTGCCTCTTTTTCCACGGATTTCCATCACCGCAGGTTAGATCATCACGCCTTTCAAACCCTTTTTATAAAACATGGTAAAGGACAATCCCGTTATTACGGATGTCCTGAATGTGATGCCTACGGAAAAATATATAGACTTTTTGTCTAAGTATTACATCCCCGAAAGCGTACACCCAACCTATCCAGGTGACGGTGAAGCAATTACGGATGCCCCGAGGGGAAAGATAGGCGTATATACGCGCCTATTCGATTCGGCTAATTACCGCATCCCCTTATCCAAGTTCTTGGTAGATCTGCTTCTATACTATGATTTCCATATAACCCAGCTACACTGCATAGGGGCGTGTAAAATCAATCAATTTGAGATTACATGCCATACATGCGGAGTAACCCCGACCGTAAACCTATTTAGGGTTTTTTACTCCCCCCAACTAGTAAATGGGTGGCTATCGTTCAAAAAACGATCCGGGAACGCCCCCATGACGTATAGGAAGCCCTTAGACTCCCTTAAGAGCTGGTACGATCATTACTTTTTTGTTGATGAGAAAGTATTCCCTACTCCTTTCGTCCTTAAAACCAGAGCACCCAAAGATTTTACGCCCAAATCCAAAGCGTATAGCAGCAAAGACTTGAAAATACTAGATACCCACCGCACAGAATTCCATAGGGGGTTGCCGGAGCATTTTATGTGTTTATTAGGATTAAGCCGCCACTATTATTGGAGGGAAGACATGTATTCGTGCTTCCTAACGGAATGTAGGCAGGGTAGGTTTACTTATATTTGTAGATATGATAAATGTTATTTGCATGTCAGGAACTTACTAATCCGTACAATTGTATACGTCCGCAGAGATGAACCTACATGGGCTTTTGTGCCAGGGCGACCCAATGAAAGTGCCCGAAGGTTTCCGACCGCTGAAAGAGAATGAACTCCCTCTCCTTGATGCAACAACAGACCGAACCATTCCCCTTGAAGAAACTTCCGAGCAAAGATCAGATGAGGGAGAGCCTATTATCGAGAAATCCCCTCTTGACTTCCACAATGAAGATGGTGGAGAGTTGCTGCTGGAGGGCGCCGTGCCGCACCAGGAGAATGCAGAAGAAGAGGAATTCATCAACCTTACTGGTGAGGATGAAGAAATTACCCAAGCCTCCGGGTCCCCCAAGCCCGTATCCAGAAAGAGAAAGACCACCAGGAGGGTGGCAAAGACACTAGGGGATGGGGCGGGGGCCTCTAACGCTCCCCCAAAGAAACTAAGAAAAGACCATCCTCAGTACCAGGAAAGAAGCGGCACTACGACGGCTCAAGTCAACCCTACACCGCACGTAGAAGAACAAGTCTGGATGGCCACCCCCGTGAGTACCGTAGCTCCTACCTTCCCGGAACCTACAACTGGTGCCACGTAAGCACCTTCACATTCTGTATCCCCCTTTTTTTTAAGGATAGAATGCATAAACAAAATTAATTTGTTAATAACAGGGCGGCTCCGTCGACAGTAGCCCAAGAGGAAGAGGTGGAAAGGGGACCTTCACCCACGACATCAATAACACCTCCATCCCCTCTTGTGACACATGCCGAGGAGCAACTTCCTGAAGGACCGGAGAACAGCCTGCGCCTATGATAGGTGTGAAAACACCCTTCCTTTTACCACTTATTTCTTGCTAAAACAAGACCAAAACGCGTGTTTAATATCATTTGTTTGGAATTATGCGTGGTTTTTGTGTTTATTGTGTTTTCAGAGCCAACCGGATGAATATTGAAGAAAACATGGGATTGCACGGGTTTTATCAAGGAAAAAGACTCAAGACGAAGTCTATTGTCCAAGAGATGCAAAAGATTTGAAGTCAATGGGCCTATTTGAAGATTTATCGAAGAAAAGGACCAAAGATGGAAGATTTACATATGTCGAAGAAACTCAAGTCTATTAAACAAAGAAATTAAAAGACGAGTTGAATTTAATCGCCGACAAATCCCGAATCAGAATCGAAAACGTCAACTTTTCTGAAAAGACGAGAAGACAAGAAGAAAGGGAGAAAGCCCACTCACCAACCAACCACTTGGCCTATAAAAGGAAATCACCCTCACACTTTTGGGACTAGTTTTTCATTTTCCCAGTTTTCTTCTTTTCTTTCGTAGGAAGCCAACACCACTAAGGTGTTGGTGATTTTTCATTTTTGTTGAATCCTTCATCTTGTAAGCTTTTAATCTTTTTCCTTTGATTGTTTAAACCTTAATCATCAATATAATCTTTCCATTTCATCTTGTTCATCTTCTCTTTTTATTCAAAGTTTTAAAGTTCTTATTTGGTTGATTTTGATCTTCAAAAGTTAATGGGTTTTGTGTTTTATTGATTGGGATTTGTTGTTTATGGCTAGTAAATGATTAGGGATTAGTTTGGTTTAAATCTTTTGGTTAGATTTGGCTTATTTTGATCAAAAATCGTCTTCCCCTGTTATTTCGACTTACTGTTCTTCATTCCCAAGTTATTCCGAATTGCTGTTTATTCCGAGTAGTCCAGTTGTTCCGAATAGCCACTTTATTCCGCATAGAGTTTTTCTATCCGGAATTCCGGATAGCCCAATATTCCGGATAGCCATATATTCCGAGTAGTGCTTTATTCCGGATGGCAAATATATTCCGAGTAGTAAAATATTCCGAGTAGCCTTGTTTTTCGAGTAGCCTTGTTTTCCGAGTAGCTCTGTTATTCCGAATAGCCCTTTTTATTCCGCATAGAGTGTCTCCATCCGGAATATTTATTATTCCGGATAGCCCATATTCCGAGTAGCATATTTATTCCGAATAGCAAAGTTATTCTGAGTAGAACTATTATTCCGGATAGCATCTTTATTCCGAATAGATTATTTATTCTGCATGGCAAGTTATTCTGAATAGCTTATATATTCCGGATAGAACCTTTTATTCCGAATGGCAATTTATTCCGAATAGAGCATTTCTTCAGTAAGGTGATTTTACTGTTTAATCATTTAATTGTTTAATTTAAATTCAAGTTTGATTTCATTAACTGTTTTTGGTTTAAATCTTTATTTACTTCATTCATTTACCTTTTTAGTAGAATAGAAAACCAAACCCCCTATTTGTCACCAAGAACAATCATTCCACTTTGAGCTGTGATCAATTCGAGAAGATTCTGAGAGAATTAAATACTGAACCCAATGCTAAAACGCGTGTATCAAATGGCGCCGCTGCCGGCTCTTCTCGTTAAGATTACCAGTTTTTTGTGAGAACTTGGATTTTGGGATCCGTTCGCCGTGAACGTTACTTTTTTATAAAAAATTTCAAAAATCCTAAAAAGTAAAAAACATAAAAAAAACAAAAATATTTCTTGTTTGCTTTGTTTGTTCTTTTGCAGGTGCATGCGTACACGATCAACGTCTTA
Source organism: Glebionis coronaria (assembly GCA_025667525.1). Lineage (NCBI taxonomy): Eukaryota > Viridiplantae > Streptophyta > Magnoliopsida > Asterales > Asteraceae > Glebionis > Glebionis coronaria. The sequence continues at coordinate 480,573,923 of CM046878.1, forward strand.
TCAAGAGCCCGAGCCTCTCGAAGACTTAGACATGGCCGGTGTACACAACAACAACAATAACCCACCTCAAAACAATAACAATAATAACAATCCACCTCTCAACAACAATAATAACAACAACAATGAGCCTTTACCGGACAATCGCCCTATGATTGAACTGTTACAAGCACATGTAGACGGCAACAATGATCCAATTGTCATACCCGCGATTGCAGCCAACAACTTTGAGCTCAAATCCTGTTTTATCCAGATGGTCTCTACTCAACCATTCTTGGGACGTACCATTGATGATCCACATGACCACATCAAGAGATTCCTGCAACTCACGAATACGGTCAAATTCAATGGTGTTCCACAAGAGGTAATCCGTTTACAACTTTTTCCCTTTTCTTTAGAGGGACAAGCCCGACATTGGCTTGCTAAGGAACCGCCACAAAGTATTCTTACGTGGACGGATTTGGAGACCAAGTTCATAAAATAATTTTTCCCACCCTCTCGTACTACCGCTTTGCGGAATGAAATTATCAATTTTGAACAAAAGTACGATGAATCTTTTAGTGAATCTTGGGACCGTTTTAAAGATCTTTTAAGAAAGTGCCCACAACATGGTTTTACCAAAGTGCATCAAATTAATACTTTTTATAATGGTTTAAGCATGAATGAACAAGATTCACTAAACAGTGCCTCGGGGGGTAATATTTTGGTTAAGACTTCTAATGCCGCTTGGGATATCATTGAGAATAAGTATCGTGTGCAAACCAAGAGTGTTCGGACCAATGCCGCTAGTGCTAGTACTAGTGACAACGACAAGCGACTTGACAAAATTACTACGCTTCTTGAATCGCTTGCCGCCCAAACCGCTAGCAACACCAACAGCATCAACGCTAAAAATGCTCAAGTCAATGTTGTCAGCCAACCATGTGAAATATACGGGGGTCCTCACTCTTACACCACTTGTACCACCACCCAAGACTACCCTTCTGAGAATGTGAATGCAGCATACGGTACCTATCCTCCGGCCGCTTATCAAGCTCGTCCTCAAGGTGACCGTAACTTGCTTAGCTACCACTCTAACAACTTTCTTTCCCCACCCGGTTTTCCTCCTAACAACCCAAACCAACAACAAAACCTCAATCGCCCTACTCAACAAAAACAACAACCTCGTGCACCATACCAACCACCTCAAAGACAACCATATCCACCTCAAAGAAACAACCAAGTTTACCAACAACCTGCTTATCAACCACCCGCCTACCATGCTCCTCCTCCCAACCAACCCACCGCATTACACCAAGATGTTGAAACCTACATGAGGACCAATGATGTGATTGTGGAAAATCTCCAACGGGAAGTGCTCAACTTGAAAGTAGACATGGTGAAACAAGGAAACGATCTTTGAGCTGATATGAGAAACACTTTGGCAAGTCAAACGAATGACTTAAGGAACATGATGGCTGGTTTCTTCCAAGGTAATCAATCTCTTCTTCGAGTACTCTTCCGAGTAACAACGTTGCGAATCCAAGAGGGGAGATGAAAGCAATCACCACTCGCAGTGGCAAAGGTACCAAGGAACCCGAGCTTCCTATACCTCCACCGGTAATTGTGACTAAGGAGAACGAGTCACCTGCTCCTATTCCTCATCCTTCTACTTCCCCAATTTCTCCACCTCTTACTTCTACCCCTCCTCCACCCAAGGATGTGAGTGATCCTACTCTCCCAAAGACTTCGTCTTCTTCCGACATACCTTATCCATCAAGGTTGAGGAAAGAGGAGCTCAAAAGCAAGGATGATATTCAGGTTTCAAACTTTCTCAAAATGTTTAAACAAATGAATTTTAACATCTCCTTCGCTGAGGCTCTCGCTCACATGCCTAAATACGCAAAAATGTTCAAAGATCTTCTTAGCGATAAGGAGAAGCTTCTTGATATTGCTAATACCCAACTTAATGAGAATTGCTCTGCAGTGCTCTTAAGGAAATTGCCAACTAAACTTGGTGATCCGGGTCGCTTCTTAATCCCTTGCAACTTCCCGGGAGTAGAGAATTGCATGGCCCTAGCCGATCTAGGTGCCAGTATTAACTTAATGCCCTTAAGCGTTTGGAAGAAATTATCTCTCCCTGAGCTAGTCCGCACCAAAATGACTTTGGAATTAGCTAACCGTACGGTTGCTTATCCAGTGGGGATAGCCGAAGACGTCTTTGTAGGAGTCGACAAATTTACTTTTCCTGCCGATTTCGTCGTCGTTGACTACGACATGGACCCTCGTGTGCCATTGATCGTTGGTCGTCCATTCTTGAGGACCGGTCGCACTCTCATCGATGTTGAAGCGGGTGAGCTTATCATGAGAGTGGGTGACGAGAAAATCGTCTTCAACATGGGAAAGCTTTCTAAACAGCCTTATTCATACGAGAGTGTTAATTGTATTGACGTTCTTGATGAGGCTTGTGAAGAACACTTCAAAGATGCTTGTAAAAATATTCCTACCTCTCTTCCCAATGTTGAGACCGTTTCCTCTATTGATTCATCACTATCTCTATTTGGAGAAAGTGATTTCCTTTGAAAAGATTTGGAAGCCACCATGGGAGATGTGAACTTAGAACATGACGATTCTCCCACCGATTGGGATGAAGATCTTCGCCTCATTGAGAACCTTATTAAAGAAGACCTTATTTCTCTACCATCTCCCAAGGATATTGCTATCGATGCACCGACTTTGAATACGCCTCCCATCGAAAATCCTCCGGATTTAGAACTTAAGGAGTTGCCGCCCCATCTCGAGTACGTGTTCCTTGAAGATAAGAAGAAGTCGCCCGTCATCATTGCTAAGGACTTGAAAGAAGAAGAGAAATCTCGCCTCATCGCCGTGCTTAAAGATCATAAGAAGGCAATTGCTTGGAAAATTTCCGATATCCGTGGAATTGATCCAAACTTTTGTACTCACAAAATTTTCATGGAAGACGACTATAAACCCGCAATCCATAGCCAAAGAAGGGTTAATCCTCGCATTCACGACGTCATCAAACAAGAGGTTATCAAACTTCTAGATGCCGGCTTGATTTACCCTATTTCGGATTCGCCTTGGGTAAGTCCCGTCCATTGTGTGCCCAAGAAGGGCGGAATAATCGTTGTTCCCAATGAACACAACGAGTTGATTCCAACTCGTCTCGTTACTGGGTGGAGAGTTTGTATTGATTATCGCAAGCTCAATGATGACACGAGAAAAGATCATTTTCCTCTTCCTTTCATGGATCAAATGCTCGAGCGTCTAGCGGGTAATGACTATTACTACTTCTTAGACGGTTTCTCCGGGTATTTTCAAATTCCCATCGATCCCAAGGACCAAGAAAAGACCACATTCACTTGTCCCTATGGAACATTTTCTTACAAACGCATGCCTTTTGGTTTATGTAATGCTCCTGGGACGTTCCAAAGGTGTATGATGGCTATCTTCCATGACATGGTGGAAGACACTATAGAAGTATTCATGGATGATTTCTCGGTTTATGGCAATTCTTTCTCTGCTTGCCTTGCCAATTTAGAACGTATGCTTAAGCGGTGTAAAGACACTCGCCTTGTTCTTAATTGGGAAAAATGCCATTTCATGGTAAAGGAGGGCATCGTACTAGGACACAAGATCTCCAAATCCGGTCTTGAAGTGGACCGTGCTAAAGTCGATGTTATTTCTAAGTTTCCTCCACCTTCAACCGTGAAGGGTGTGAGAAGTTTCCTGGGTCATGCGGACTTCTACCGTCGTTTCATCAAAGATTTTTCTAAAATCGCTCGCCCGATGACCCACCTCTTGGAAAAAGATACTCCTTTTATCTTCTCCAACGAGTGTATTGAAGCCTTCAACTTGCTTAAGGATAAGCTAACTAAGGCATCGGTCTTGGGTACCCCTAATTGGGAGCTTCCCTTTGAGTTGATGTGCGATGCTAGCGACTTTGCTATTGGAGCGGTTTTGGGCCAAAGAGTGAACAAACACTTCCAACCGATCCACTACGCTAGCAAGACAATGACGGGGGCTCAATTGCATTACACGACAACCGGAAAAGAGCTTTTAGCTGTTGTCTATGCCTTTGAAAAGTTCCACCCCTATCTTGTCCTTTCCACCACAATCGTTTATACCGATCATTCCGCGTTGAAGTACTTGTTAACTAAACAAGATTCCAAACCAAGACTTCTTCGCTGGGTTTTTCTACTTCAAGAATTTAAAATCGAAATTCGTGATAAGAAGGGAGCTGAAAACCTAGCCGCGGACCATCTCAGTAGACTTGAGGATCCTTACCAGGGAGATCATCCAAACAAAGAGATCAATGACTCTTTTCCCCTGGAGACCTTAATGTCTATCAACTCGACATCCAATGAAACCCCGTGGTTTGCGGACATTGCAAACTACTTGGCGGATGGAATTCTCGTTGACGGGTTAACATCCCAACAAAAGAAGAAGTTCTTCAAAGACATTAAGACTTACTTTTGGGATGACCCGTATCTATTCAAACAATGTGCTGATTTGATTATTCGCCAATGTGTTGATGGACCGACAGCTTTAGAAATCCTTGACGCTTGCCACAAAGGACCCACCGGTGGTCACTTTGGTCCCAACTACACCGCCAAAAAAGTGTTTGACTCGAGATTTTATTGGCCCACCATTTATCGTGATGCTCACGAGATGGTTAAACGTTGTGATGCTTGCCAAAAACAAGGCACGATCACACATATAGATGAGATGCCTCAAAATTTCATACAAGAATGTGAAATCTTTGATGTTTGGGGTATCGACATTATGGGGCCATTCCCTTCCTCTAAAGGAAACAAATACATCCTTGTAGCCGTTGACTACGTCTCCAAATGGGTTGAAGCCAAAGCTTTACCCACTAATGACGCAAGGGTGGTTTGTAACTTTTTGAAATCACTATTGCTAGATTCGGTGTGCCTCGTGCCATTATTAGTGATCGCGGGACTCATTTTTGTAATGATCAATTTGCAAGAGTCATGGCTAAGTATGGTGTAAATCATCGTCTTTCCACCGCCTACCACCCACAAACTAATGGCCAGGCTGAAATCTCTAACCGAGGATTAAAGTGAATTCTTGAAAGAACCGTGGGAGAGCATCGTGCCTCATGGGCTGATAAACTTGATGATGCTTTGTGGGATTTTCGTACCGCATACAAGACTCCGATTGGTTGTACACCATATCGTCTCGTGTACGGGAAAGCGTGCCACCTCCCCATTGAGTTGGAGCACAAGGCTTACTGGGCCTTGAAGTGGGCTAATTTTGATATCAACAAAGCCGGTGACCTACGCAAGATACAACTCAATGAGCTCAATGAACTCCGTAATGAGGCTTATGAAAATTCTTTGATCTATAAGGAAAAGACTAAGCTCATTCACGACTCCAAGATTAAAAACCGAGAGTTCCAAGTTGGAGATAAAGTTTTACTCTTTAACTCTCGGTTGAAAATCTTTTCAGGCAAGCTGAAATCTCGTTGGTCCGGCCCATTCACCATTGCCCAAATTTTTTCATATGGTACTCTCGAGCTCGCTCAACCTAATGGACCTAATTTTAAGGTGAATGGCCAACGAGTGAAGTTGTACTTTGGTGAGGACATCTCTCATGAGATGATTTCATCCCTCACCACATTTCCCATGAACTAATTTTGGGACGAGTCAGGCTCGTGACTCGGTTACCAAAAACAAGCACTCCTCGGGAGGCAGCCCGAGTATCTATCCTTTTCTGTTTTAACCTCCTACGTGTAGGGGACCTCTATAGGTGTTTGTGTTTGTGTGGTGATGTGATTATAGGGATGAATGCACTTTTGGAACCTTTGAAGAACCGTGCTCCCGTGTTATCCAAAATCCGGTTCTGTCTCTCAACTATCGTGATTCAATTTTCTTCATTCACACATTTGAAATTGATCACGTTAGTCGTCTCTTCCTTAACTTGAGTTAACCAACGTGCACGATGTCATAAGTGTAGGGGAGACTTTTCCCACATGCTTAAACATTGAGGACAATGTTTATCTTAAGTGTAGGGGAGACTTCTATCGAAGTTTTAAGTGGACTTTTCCATGAAAATGCCTTCATTTAACCGGAAAATCATCTTTTTTAACATTTTTCAAATTTTTTATTAACTTTGGCCATTTAGTCGTAATTTTTAAATTTTTATCGTTTCTTTCATATGTATATATCCCGCAATAAAGTCAAAAATATTAATAAAGTGGTGTAGCTAGTTTAGAAATCTTTGACATATTAGGCCCGTTGCGATTATTTTGACTCAACCCGAATAGACTTATCCAAGTTTATTCTAGCTAGTATCCTTAACCATGTAGACCTTAATTGGTTTATTAGGCTAAGCATCCACGAGTCTCATTACTTTAGATTTTAAATTGTGGAGAACGAGAAATGATAGAGTCAATTATAAGTCGGTATTCTTGCACAAGCTCACTTGGTGTAATTATTTGCCTATTCTCCCATCACTTGCTAATAAATTATCTGCAATAAGTAAGGTCGTACGATTTGAAAAGTTACTTAGCTTCTAGCCCAAGATCGTTTAAAAGTTTCTCGGTAAGATAAGAGTTCATAGCCAAGGCATAACTTATGAAGCGGGGCGCGAAGATTGGCGAGTCCGAAAAGGCCCTAACAAGGCATGAGGATTCAATCTTATTGCTAAATATCCAAGGTGATGTGAAAAGCATTATTCCCAAAATCAATATGAAGGATCAAGATTCACGACGAAAAGCAATCAACTCCCATAAAGATCATGGAGAAGTCTATCCGAAAAGACCCTAAAAAGGTATGAGGATAAATAGATTCAAGTCCGAAAAGGAGGCGGATCGTTGTATCTCAAAATCACAATTAGAGATTGAAGAAATAATCATGAAGTCGTGGTCAACAAAGTTGGAGTACCCCTCAAAAGTCTCCAAGTGAAGAAACTCTATTAACGATGAGAAGACCATTATCTCAAGCACGTCTCTCAAGATATGAAGTATGAAGTACATGCCAAATATCGGCCCGAGAAAGGTCTCAAATAGTGAACCGAGTTATGCCAAGATATGAACTTTTTGATATCCCGAGAAGCAGTTTTAAGAGATTTTGTCCTTTAGATAACTATTGATCAAATCGTCCTACTTTGCTTTCAGCCTTAATAAACTATCGAAATAAGTCCAAAAATGCATCTTCATGATCATTCTAAGACAAAAATAAAATATAAGAGATACACCTATGAATAAGGGAGTTTAAGCATATAATTAAGCCATGTGTGTAAGTGTTTGATTTGCTAACTTATAATAACAATGATCTCGTTTTTAAGCTTAGTTTGGGGAATGTGAAACTTGAGGGTGATAAATCTTCGCAGCACCGAAGCCCTAATGTAAGTCCTTGATCTCTTTGCAAGTTATTTCCATATAGCTATTTTCAAGTGAAAATGGTTTTCTATCCTTTTGTTTACTATAAAGTTTTAATTTCTCTTAGTACTTTAATTTGGTTTAGTAGCATGTTAATAAGGCCAAGGTTGATTGATTATGAGAAAAGTGTTAACTTGCTTTATCACTAAGCATTGCATGAGGGCATGGCAATGGTTAAGTGTAGGGGATTTGATAGGTGTGAAAACACCCATCCTTTTACCACTTATTTCTTGCTAAAACATGACCAAAACGTGTGTTTAATATCATTTGTTTGGAATTATGCGTGGTTTTTGTGTTTATTATGTTTTCAGAGCCAACCGGATGAATATTGAAGAAAACATGGGATTGCACGGGTTTTATCAAGGAAAAAGACTCAAGACGAAGTCTATTGTCCAAGAGATGCAAAAGATTTGAAGTCAATGGGCCTATTTGAAGATTTATCGAAGAAAAGGACCAAAGATGGAAGATTTACATATGTCGAAGAAACTCAAGTCTATTAAACGAAGAAATTAAAAGACGAGTTGAATTTAATCGCCTACAAATCCCGAATCAGAATCGAAAACGTCAACCTTTCTGAAAAGACGAGAAGACAAGAAGAAAGGGAGAAAGCCCACTCACCAACCAACCACTTGGCCTATAAAAGGAAATCACACTCACACTTTTGGGACTAGTTTTTCATTTTCCCAATTTTCTTCTTTTCTTTCGTAGGAAGCCAACACCACTAAGGTGTTGGTAATTTTTCATTTTTGTTGAATCCTTCATCTTGTAAGCTTTTAATCTTTTTCCTTTGATTGTTTAAACCTTAATCATCAATATAATCTTTCCATTTCATCTTGTTCATCTTCTCTTTTTATTCAAAGTTTTAAAGTTCTTGTTTGGTTGATTTTGATCTTCAAAAGTTAATGGGTTTTGTGTTTTTATGATTGGGATTTGTTGTTTGTGGCTAGTAAATGATTAGGGATTAGTTTGGTTTAAATCTTTTGGTTACATTTGGCTTATTTTGATCAAAAATCGTCTTCCCCTGTTATTTCAACTTACTGTTCTTCATTCCCAAGTTATTCCGAATTGTTGTTTATTCCGAGTAGCCCAGTTGTTCCGAATAGCCACTTTATTCCGCATAGAGTTTTTCTATCCGGAATATCTATTATTCCGGATAGCCCAATGTTCCGGATAGCCATATATTCCGAGTAGTGCTTTATTCCGGATGGCAAATATATTCCGAGTAGTAAAATATTCCGAGTAGCCTTGTTTTCCGAGTAGCTCTGTTATTCCGAATAGCCCTTTTTATTCCGCATAGAGTTTCTCCATCTGGAATATTTATTATTCCGGATAGCCCATATTCCGAGTAGCATATTTATTCCGAATAGCAAAGTTATTCCGAGTAGAACTATTATTCCGGATAGCATCTTTATTCCGAATAGATTATTTATTTCGCATGGCAAGTTATTCCGAATAGCTTATTTATTCCGGATAGAACCTTTTATTCCGAATGGCAATTTATTCCGAATAGAGCATTTCTTCAGTAAGGTGATTTTACTGTTTAATCATTTAATTGTTTAATTTAAATTCAAGTTTGATTTCATTAACTGTTTTTGGTTTAAATCTTTATTTACTTCATTAATTTACCTTTTTAGTAGAATAGAAAACCAAACCCCCTATTTGTCACCAAGAACAATCATTCCACTTTGAGCTGTGATCAATTCGAGAAGATTCCGAGAGAATTAAATATTGAACCCAATGCTAAAACGCGTGTATCAGCCTAGCATGGAATTTATCCAGTTTAACAAGGTTGGAGGCGGAGTCCGAGTGCACGGAATTTATCGAGCATATCACTCCTCCATCCCTAGCTCAAGACTTGGACGAACTAGACCATGAGTCCTTGCTGGAGCAGTTCGATGTGTCATCCGCACACCAAGTGACAGTGGGTGCAGCCTTAAGACGTCGTCTGATCAAGGCCTTGGCGAACGTGAAGCGTGCAGACAAAAAGATAGCTCGTCGTGAAGCACTAGTTGTGAAGCACGAGAAAACCATCGCATCCCTGCAGACGGCGTTGGTTGTAGCAGAGTCCACCGTGAAGGAGCAGGCCCATCACGCCAACACTCGGGAAAAACGCATCGCCGAGCTTGAAGCCCTTGTAGCCGCATCCAACGAGAAGGTATGCTTTTAACATGAACGTTTATTTTCAAACAAGAAAAAAAACCACATTATTCCTGTGATAACTCTAAGTGCCATATGTAGGTGTCCGCAGCCGAAGCCTCTACCAAAGCTGAAACCGTACAAGCATTCAACATCGCACAAGAGCGCGACGCGCTGAAGGATGAGCTAACCCAAGCGCGGATTACTTTGGATGAGCAAGCTGCGACAGCTAAGGAGAAGCTAAGCAAGATGGCCACGTATTATGCTGAAAGGATGTGTCCTCCTTTGCTATCAGCCATAGCTGGGCGCAGGTGCATGATTGGTCAGGGAATGCGCCTTGCCGTGAGCAAGGTTATGGAAGCTCCTTACCTGCTGCAAGCATTTGCAGGCGTCGTATCGGATGGGATTGACCGTGGTAGGCACGAAGGCCTGGTCCAAGCTGCGGAGCTAATAGGTAAGAATGAAGATATTACTCAGCACGCCTACCACAACCCCCAAGCCGCGGACAAGATGACTGCGTCAATGGATGCTCTTACTGAAATCCAACATCCTCTTTTGGACGAGCTAGAAGCGCTGAAAGATGCCCCTAATGAGGTAATAATGTCCAAGCTTACTGCTGATCCCATCCAACTGACCTTGCCTGCCTATGACTCCGTGTCAAAGGTGATGAAAGGTGAAAAACTGCTTGCCGAGGCGTTGGATGCGAATGCGATCAAGGCTCAGGATGGGAAGAATGCTCGCGGGGAGGCCCTCCGCGCCATGATTGAAGAAGGGAAGAAGGATATAGGGGAGTTCCTACCTCCGTTGTAATTTACCTTGTAAACATTTGTATCTTTTATTCGTCCGTGTATGTACACGGCTAAGACTGATGTGTGAAATAACTTGTCATATGTATGCAAGAAAATCCGTGATAACCACGGCCATTTTGTTATGGTTTTGAAACTTGTGTATTTTTTGTTGGATATCATATACCTACACTGCATGACATGTCACGTCTTACTCAAAAAAATACAATCAAGTCTATAATTTACTAGACGTGCGACGTACGTCTTTACTATGCAAAGCACTGCGTGAGTACAGCATACGGAAACTTATCACAACGTCTTGTGAGTAAGGTGTCTAGTAAGGATACATGATCCGCGTCGCTGGGGTTGCATCCCTCTTATGCGACAAGTTGAATTATTAGGTTCACATAATCCTCTTACCCCACCTGGAGGCATATAGTACATGTACGGTTATTGAATGAATGCATATGAATGAGACATGGCATATTATAATAATAACTAAATCCATATGACTAATAGAATCTAAAGAATAACCAAACAATTTGCACGGAAAACTAGCCGTGGAGCTAGCTAGGCACCACGGCATTTTATTAGAACGTTTACATTTTTTGTTTTGACAAGAATGGGAAACCCTAAAAACAAAAAGAACCTATAAAAGCATAAGAAACAAAACAAAGAGAACACATGGATCTTCATTAAAGCCAAATATAGCGAAGTGTCCATGCGGAAGTCGTAGCTTTTAAAGATAGCACCTTTTGAGATTGGAGATATTCCATGTGCGTTCCAGATCGTGGCTATCCATGTCACGTAACTTGTACGCGCCCCGTCCTAAGGCCTCCGTGACCTCATATGGTCCTTCCCACTTAGGGCCCAGATCCCCTGTATTCTCCGCTCAACTTCCTTCGTTAGCGCGATAGACATAATCTCCCGGTCGAAAAGAAACACCTTTAACCTTGGCGTCATAATAAGCCTTCATTTTAGCCTTGGACTTGGCCTCATTGATAGCCGCTATCTCCCTTTTTTCCTCCAACAAATCTAGATTGATCTGGAGTTGCTCGTCGTTCGTGACGACATTAACCTCCGCCGTGTGGATGGTAGGCATTCCTATTTCTCCTGGTATAACCGCTTCAGTGCCGTAGGCCAATGCGAATGGAGTGTCCCCGTTGGCTATTTTGATCATAGTCCTATGCGCCCATAGAACATGTGGTAGTTCGTCCACCCATTTGGCACTTCGTTCCTCTAAGCATGCCTTGATGCCGTTTCCCAAGCTTCTATTTGCTCGTTCCACAGACCATTTGTCTGCGGGTGCTTAACAGACGCGAAGCGCCGTTTGATATTCAATGTTGCGCACCAGTCCTTGAATGGATTATCCGCGAACTGCTTCCCGTTGTCCGAGATGATTTTTCCTGGTAAGCCAAAACGGCACACGATGTTCTCCTAAACAAACTTTTTAACTTGTTTGCCTGTGATGGATTTGACTGCCTTGGCCTCTATCCAACGTGTAAAGTAGTCCATTGCGACAATCAAGAACTTAACTCCCCCCGCAGCTACGGGAAACGGTCCTGCAATGTCGATCCCCCACTTATAGAATGGCCATGGGGATGTAATAGGTGTAAGCTCCTGCTGTGGATGTCTTGGTACTGGCCTGTGCACTTGGCAATCACTGCATTTGCGAATCATGTCGCGTGCATCCCTATGCATAGTAGGCCAATAATATCCTGTGCGTAGAGATCGGGCCACTACGGATCGGGGGCCCGCGTGCATGCCGCATAACCCTTCGTGTATCTCACTGATCACATTAGTAGCCTGGCGCGGCCCAACACACCGCAACCACGACTACAAGAAAGAGCGCTTGTAAAGAATACCTTCTCGAAGCTTGAAGTGCTGAGACTTCCTTCGAATGCGTCGTGCCGCTTTTTCCTCGTCCGGAAGGGTTTCATTAGTCAAATAGTTGACAATCGGGCTCATCCATGTAGGTCCGTCCACCTCAACTATAGCAGCGACCTCCCCTTCTGTTATAGACTTTTCCTTGAGTATTTCTACCAAGACATGCTTGGATAAGTGGGTGAAACTTGTAGACGCAATCTTGCTAAGAGCGTCCGCCTTCTTATTTTCACCTCTCGGTACTTGCTTGATAGAAAACTTGCTGAAAGCCGCAATGAGTGATTTGACTTGCTCCAAGTATCGAACCATGTTATCCTCCTTAGCTAAGTATCCTCCCAGAATGTGGTTGGCGACAAGCCGTGAGTCCACGTAGGCCTCAAGGTTGCGGACTCCCATTCTAGCGGCGATTTTTAAACCCGCAATCAACGCTTCATATTCTGCCTCATAGTTGGTGGCTGTGAACTCAAAGCGAAGGGCGTACGTAAACTCCATTCCTTCCGAATTCGTAAGGATGAGACCAGCTCCTGACCCATCCGTACACGAAGATCCGTCCGTAAATAACACCCATGGTTCTGCTGGAGTTTCGTCTTGTTGTACGATTGGTCCCTCTTCATCCGGCTTCTCTATCAAGAAATCCGCCAGGATTTGGCCTTTAACAGCCGTCCTTGGTCTATAAGATATGTTGTGTTCTCCCAATAGAATGCTCCACTTTTGTAGCCTACCTGCCACATCTGGTCTATAGCTGACTTGTTTTATTGGTTGATCAGTGAAGACTACAATTGGGTGCGCCTGAAAGTATCGGCGCAACCGTTTTGTGGCAAACACTAATGCCAAGGCCAATTTTTCCATAGAGGAGTAATTTTACTCCGTCCCTTGCAATGTTCGACTTATGAAGTAGACCGGAGTTTAGACTGTGTCCCTATCCGTCATAAGTACCACACTAATTGCTCCATGTGTGGCTGATAGGTACATGATGAGCTCCTCCTTTGGCCATGGAGCTACTAGCATGGGGAGAGATGCGAGGTGTTGCTTAAGTTGACCAAAGGCTTCCTCAGCTTCTTTTTTCCACCAAAAGTCTCCCTTCTTAATGCACTTCTTGAGTGTTTTGAATAGGGGGAGCGACTTTTCTGCGGACTTTGATAGCAACCTGTTTAGCCCGGCCAGCTTCCCATTTAAGGACTACACCTCTTTCCGTGTCTGAGGGGATGGTAGCTGTATTACTGCGTCCGTCTTTTTCGTGCAAGGCTTGATGCCATTTGGATCGATCATATATCCCAGGAACATTCCTTCCGTTGCCCCGAACATGCATTTCTTTGGATTTAGCTTCATATTAATCCTCCTCAATGTGTCAAACGACTCTTGGACGTCTCGGAGGAGTGCATCCTCCGTATGACTTTTGATGACTAAATCATCAACATAGACCTCCAGGTTGCGGACTATCTGCGAGTCGAAGGCTTTGTCAACAAGCCGCTGGTATGTTGCCCCGGCGTTCTTCAACCCGAATGGCATTTTTGTATAACAGTACACGCCCTGACTAGTATGGAACGTCGTTTTCTCTGCGTCCTCTTCCGCCATCTGGATCTGGTGGTATCCTTTATATGCGTCTAAGAATCACTTAAAGGGATATCCACATAGGGATTCCACCTTCCAGTCAATCTCCGGTAACGGGTAACAATCCTGTGGACAGGCTTTGTTCAGATCCGTGAAATCTACGCACATGCGCCAGCTTCCGTCATGCTTTTAGACCATGACTGGGTTGGATAACCACTCGTGGTAGTATACCTCGCGCATGATACCTGCGTCCACTAGTTTTCGTACCTCATCCAATATCACTTGGCTGCGTTCAGGTGCCTGTCCGCGCTTCTTTTGCTTGACGGGTGGGTATCCCTGGTGGATCTGGAGCTTATGTTCTGCTATCGCGCGCGGTACGCCCGTCATATGCTTGGGCTCCCATGTGAATACATCTAAGTTTGCCTTCAAGAGAGAGCACATGGCCCTCTTGCCGTTATCCGAGAGCGTTCCCCCTATGGACACCTCTTGTTCCGGGTAATCAGGATGGATTGCCACCTTCCAATTGGGAGGTGGTGATCCGGCCTTGGGGGGAACAGGTGGGACTGGTGTTGTCACGGCATGACACTCGGATGCTGGTACAATTTTGTTATAGATAGTGACAATTCCTCCTTCCACAGGGAATTTGATCATTCAATGTGCCGTGGAAGGTACCGCCCGTATGGCCAGGATACCTGGTCTGCCTATGATCCCATTGTATGGAGAGTGTGAGCGTATCACCATAAAGTTCATCCACGCAGTGGTAGAGTGCTCTTCATTCCCAATGGTTACAAGCAGACGCAGTTGCCCTATTGGCCAGATGGTGTCTCCACTAAAACCAATGAGCGGCGCCGTGGCGGTACTAGTTGGCTTCTTATTTCTGGTCGTAACTGTACAAAACAGTGTTCGTACATTACTTCTGTTGACGACCCTCCATCCACATACATGCGACGAACATTGTGTGTTCCAATGCTTATCTCAATAGTGAGAGGCGCATCAATCACATCGCTTGCTGTGATGGGAGGGAATGAGATTTCTCTGTCGCGTGAAAATTTTTGACTAATTTTTTGCCTCGTGCGGCGCTGTCTTGATTGGATCATATATATAGTTGAAGGTTTGTCCTTTTGCGGATCCTTCTTGCCATACTTCTTGTTGTCTTTTCCATCCTTCCAATCCTTGACCAAATGCTTGAGTTTACCTGACTTGATCAGTGACTCAATGTGCTTCTTGAGCTGGATACATTCCTCCGTACCATGGCCCTTGTCGTTATGGAATTCGCAGAAACGATTTCCTTGGCGACGGTCCAGCGGAGTCGTCATTGGGGGAGGCCTCGGGAAATTAGCCCCTTCCGTCAGCAAGATCTCCCGGTAGGACATCTTTAGAGGGGTAAACATATCGTTCGGCCGTCCTCCCTTGTTTTGGCTCTTGTAATCTGAGCCCCTACCATTGTTCTGGTTGTTTTGACCGCTCGACTGTCTCCTGGACTGGTCGTTCGATCGGTAGCTGTTTCCTTTTGAGGGATAGGCCGCGGCAACCGCGGTTTCTCCTTCTATGAAGTTTCTGACCCTTTCCATGAGGACGTCATACCTCTCCGGACGCTTGTCATTGAGACGTCTGATTAATTCCCTATCTGTTATGGCATGCATGTAGTCGGAAATTTTCAGAAGTTCCGACATTGTCTTTGTGCGTGTGCACTCGTCATTGAAGCGTTCAGTGAAGGCTTCCGTAGACTCCCCCGGCCGTTGCTTGACGGTTGCCAATGAGACCGGGTCCCTATTATACTTCTTCCGCTGAGTATAATTATTCTTGAACGCAGTGCGTAATTCGGTGAAGCTATCAATGCTTCGCGGAGGAAGTCCTTCAAACCAGTCACGAGCATTGCCGATCAAGGTTGAATTGAACATTTGGCACCATATAGGCATGGGCCTGATAGGTGTGTAAACACCCATCTTTTCTACCACTTAATTACAATAATAACCGAGCCAGAACGTGTATTTTATGTCTTCTATGTCGGAATTATGCGTGGTTTGTGTTTTTGTTGTCATTTAGGACGAAATTGTGAAAAGTGGAGAAAACACGGACATTCACGGGCATTCACAGACTTTTATTGAAGAAAAAGATAAAAAGACGAAGTCAAGAAGTCAAGAGTGCAAAAAGAACGGAAGTCCAAGACAAATTCTAAAGATTTATCGGAGAAAAAGTTAAAAGACGGAAGTTTACTAAAAGCCGAGGAACTCAAGTCTATTTTATTGAAGAATTAAAAGACAAGTTCAGAAGAAATCTCGAGCCACAAGTCATTAGAGTCCAAGTTTAAAGAAGATTAGAAGGAAAAAGGACTAATGGTGCAATTAATAAAGATTAAATGCTTAAGGACCTAATGACGCAATTAAGAAGAAATGACGGAGGGGAGGATTAGGAAGCTTCCTCCCCTCCTCTATAAATAGATTAGATCTTTATTACTTTCATTTTGTTGGCTAATAGTGACAATTAGTTCTTCCACTTTTAATTACCTTGTCATTTAAATATTTGTCAAATTTAATTACCTTGTCATGCACCTTAATTACCATTTAATTTCAAGTAAGTTTTTCTTTTAATTCTTGTTAATCTTTATCTTTATCTTGTTAATCTCATTCTACCTTTCTTAATCTTTGATTCTTATTGTTTATGTTCATGTTCATGTTCTTATTTTGATCAAGTGGTTTTGATTATTTTGATTAAGTTTTGTGAGTTTGATTGTTTTGGATTGATTGTTTATCATTAGTATATGTTTATTTGTTTGTTTGATTTAATCTTGTGTTTGATTTGCTTTAGTTTTGTTTAAATTCGTGCATATTGTGTTCCCTTGTTCTTCGGGATGTTTGTTTCTTTGTTTGTGTTTCCCAGGTTCTGATCTTTCCCAGGAAAACTAGCCCAGCTGTTATTCCGAATAGAAGTCTTGACTATTGTGCTTTATTCAGAATATTCAATATTCTGAGTAAGGGTGTTATTCCGAATAGGGCCCATATTCCGCATAGGGTGTTTATTCAGCATAGGACTGGTATTCCGAATAAGCAAAGATTCCGCATAAGGGTCTTTATTTCGAGTAAGGGTGATTATTCCGAATAGTCACACTATTCCGCATAAGACCAATTATTCCGGGTAGGCAGGTTTATTCCGAATAGCTAGGGTATTCCGCATAGGGCCTTTTATTCCGGATAGGCTTGTATTCCGCATAGGGGAAGACATTCCTAATAGACCATTATTCCGAGTAGGGTGACATTCCGGATAGGTGACATATTCCGAATGGTCATTTATTCCGGATAAGGGTATTTATTCCGGATAGGGAAATCTTAGCTTTTAATTTTCTGCCTTTTTAACTTCGAGCTTTATTTTCCCGCCTTTTTCCTTAGTTGTACTTTAAATTTTCTTGCCTTAGATTTATTTTAGTTTTGCCTCAGTTTAAGATTTAGTTTTAGTTGCGTTTTAAGTTTGCCTTAGGTAGATTTAAGTTTGCTTTATTTACATTTAGTGCCTTTTAATTTCCGTTTCGCTTTTAAATACTTGCACCATTCACTTTAAGTTAGATTTAGATTTACTTTTAAGTCATTTACATTAATTGTTCTGCACTTTTATTTAAAAACAACCAAAAATATTTGTTTTACCAAAATCAACTGGGTCGTACTTTAAACCAATAATCAATTCGTTAAGACTGGAACAACGAACTTTTGAACCTAGCAAAATCTAATATTAAAATGGCGCCGCTGCCGGCTCTTTTCGTAAAGATTAACGGTTTTCTGTGAGAGACGCGTTGCTTTTTGGGATCTGTTCACTTGTGAGCGTTATTTTCTTGCAAAAAATTCAAAAAACCATAAAAATTAAAAATTGATAAAAAAAAAATCATAAAAATTAAAAATTTCAAAAATCCAAAAAGATTTTATCTTTCTTGTGTATATATATTGTCTTTGTGTTTGGTTTCTTTTTCTTTTGCATTTTCAGGTGTATGCGTACTAGATCTTCTAATTATCAAGAGCTCGAGACTCAAGAAGATTTAAGTATGGCAGGTGTTACCAACAACAATAATCATCCACCACACCTCAATAATAACAACAATGTTCTTCCACAGCCCGATCTTCGGGCCATGGAGGAGCTTTGTCAACCTACCATGTTTGGACGAGGAGGACCGATTGCGCCGATGCAAATCAACGCTCCAGAGTTTTCGTTGAAGCACCACATGATTCAGCAAGTGCAAACAAACCCATTCCGTGGATTGCCTGATGATGATGCCAACAAACACCTCGACAAGTTCATTACAATCACCCAAAGCATGAAGTTGGCTGGTGCCACAATGGATGAGCTTCGCCTACAACTCTTTCCACATACTTTATTACATCATGCCGAGAAATGGTTTGATCGTCTCCCGAAGAATTCAATTCACACTTGGGATGACATGACTCAACGCTTTTTGTCGCGCTACTTTCCACCATCCATGGTCACGAGTCTTCGCAATCAAATCAGCGGTTTCATGCAAGATCCCGATGAATCTCTCTTTGATGCTTGGGAGAGATATAATGTCTTGATCGATAGATGTCCAAACCACAACATGCTACCCGTGACCTTAATTGATACTTTCTACAACGGTTTGACTTTTCGAGATCGTGATACGATTAATGCAGCCGCCGGTGGCACATTCATGAAAAGGAGACCCGAGGAGTGTAGAGAGCTAATTGAGAACATGACTACTCATCATAAAAACTGGGATTCCTCTGCTTCTTCTAGGAATAACCTGAGAGTCAATGTTTCTTCCACCTCAACAAACCCTGATATGACCGAACTCACCCGCATGATGACTGAAATGAGCAAAAGTAGTACGCTTCTCGCTTCAAACCAACAACAACAACAAGTTAAAGCGGTTGCTAATCCTTGTGAAACATGCGGCGGTCCTCACTCATACACCGATTGTCCTTCGACTCAAGGAAATCCAGAAAATGTGTATGCAGCTTATGGTAATTATTCACCGGAAAATTACCAAGCTCGACCACAAGGGGATAGAAATTTGCTGATTTACCGGTCCAACAATTACCTTTCACCCGGTTTTTCTCCTCAAAACCAAAACCCCGCCAACAACTACACTAGAAACAACCAAATCCCACCAAGATCTTCTAATCCTTATCACCCACCCGCTCAACAACCCCCACCCATTAATCCGGATGTTGAAGCCATCATGAGAACCCAAGGTGAGCAAATCAAGAATCTTCAGAGCCAAATTATCAATCTTAAAGGAGATATTACCAAGCAAGGAAATGATATAAGATCCGAGCTTCGAGATAATATTCAATCCTCCTTCAGCACTCAAACGCATGATTTGAAAAATATGCTTGCTAGTTTCTTGCCCGTAACTCAACCTTCTACTTCGAGTTCTCTACCTTCAAACACCGTCACCAATCCGCGAGCAAATGTGAGTGCTATTACTACTCGTAGTGGAATTACCATTGTCGATCCACCGATCCCGTCCCCATCATTTACACCTCCTCCACCACCATTTATCCCTACTCCTCCTACACCTAGTATTAGTGCATCATTACCGTCTCCGCCTCGTCATGACGATGTTCCTAGGAAGGACCCTTCAACATCTCAATCTTCTGCTACACCTTCCACCTATAAACCCAACATCCCATACCCTTTTCGCTTAGGCAAGACCAATGAGCTAACCAAGAATGACTGTCAAGTGTCGAGCTATGTGAAGATGCTTTCTCAAATGAACATCAACATTAGCCTTGTTGAAGCACTTGTCCACATGCCGAAATTTGTTAAAGCATTCAAGGAATTTCTTAACAAGAAGGAGAAGCTGATTGAACTCGCCAACACACGCTTAAATGAAAACTGCTCTGCAGTTATTCTTAGAGAACTTCCAGAAAAGCTTGGAGATCCCGGTCGTTTTGTGTTGCCTTGCGTGTTCAACAAAACTGAAGAATTTACTGCCCTTGCTGATCTCGGGGCCAATATTAATTTGATGCCATTGAGTGTTTGGAAAACTGTAACACCCCATTTTGGAAATGGAATATTACGCATAATCATGGCGTGTCATCAAAGCATACAAGGATAAATGTCTAAGCATTATTCAACCATAAAAGGGAAATACCGGAATCAAACATCGGTACCCCAAAGTAAAGCTCATCACACACAAACATAAATACTGTAAAAGGAAAGGACGAAACAATGTCCATAGCAACTGTATCAAAGTAAAGGAAATGCATAAAGTAAAGAAAGACAGTAAAGCTTCCAGTCCATATGCACCTACGTTTGAGATCTACGAGCGTCCCTGAGTACCTGCCGTTTTGGGAACATGAAAAAGAAAACGGCTGAGCAAGACGCTCAGTGCACGGATGTACAATATGGCATGAAATAGGATAAACATGTAACATATAACAGCGGAAGACTAGTACTGAGTAAACTGGTTAAGTATCAAGAAAACTGGTTTTATAGTTTGAAAAGCCTTATGTTTATCTTGTGAAAACTGTTTTAACATATATATACCATAGCCCATATAGGTCATGAAAAGGTCACGTGCATGAATACTTAGAGGGGTGACCTCATCATGCTGATTAGAGGGGATGCCTCTAATCAATATACTGGTTTGGGTAGGAGGGATCAACTCCTTGTGAAGGGTGCAAGGCACACACCACATTCACCATGATAAACTGAATAAAACATGTAACTAGGATGCACCCATACGCCCCACCTGATATAATAATATGGCCAAAACTGAAAAGGGACGCCACGAGCAATCACTCCGCCGTGGGGAAGTCATAACATCGGTGCCTCCAATGCTATGGTTATGGTACCTCCATAACTAGGTGAAACTGGTCATGCTTGTATATGGCTATAGATTATGCTAATTAAACATAAGCAGTTCAAAACAATAAAACAAATGCTGGGGAAAACAGTTGGCTGCATACGGGGTAATCCTAATAAGGAAAGAATGTCCATACTGAAAGGACGGGAATCCGTACCTCAAGTCCAGTGAATGAACGGAAGAAAGACTCCTACTTCTGGATCACTAACGCTACATGAATACACACGTGTATAAGTATCGATTCACTGATTACGTACTGGGTTTTGTGTCTCATTATAGCTGATTTGGTATGTTTTAGGTCATGGTTCACTGTTTAAAGCCTTAAACTGTGTTTATCTTGTATTCTGATTTATCTGATTAAGTATTACTGGTGATTCATGTATTAATATACTTACTGTGTAATAATAAGTAACTTTCCAAAAATAGCAGGTTTCCAAAAATAGAAAGTTTCCAAAAATAGAAAGTTTCCAAAAATAGAAAGTTTCCAAAAATAGAAAGTTACCAAACATAGAAAGTTTCCAAAAATAGAAAGTTTCCAAAAATATAAAGTTTCCAAAAATAGAAAGTTTCCAAAAATAGAAAGTTTCCTAAAATAGAATTTACTGCTTAAAATAGATTAGTTTCTAAAAATAGAAAGTTTCCAAAAATAGATCAGCTGCCTTAATTAAATAAGTTTCCATATATAGAAGGTTTCCATGATTAGATTAGCTGCCTGAAATAGATAGATTTCCATATATAGAAGGTTTCCATTAATAGATTAGTTGCCTTATTTAATTAAGTTTCTATAAATAGAAGTTTCCATATTTAGAATTAAGCTGGTTACATAAGCTAACATATAAGTCTAAGTGTTTATAAGCTTGTTTCTTAAGCCATATGATATAGTATATAGTTTAATTATTATTTCATGTATTTTAATTAAACTATAGGTTAAGCATTTTAATTAAAGTATAACATGTTTTAATTAAAATGAAATGAAATACTTAGGTTAAAATGTGTATTATTATTATTAATAATGTAACCTAAGTCATGTCTAAATTAATTAATTATAGGCATGTTTTAATAATTAATTAATTATAACTTATAACATAAAATACTTAGGTTAAATTAATGTCATGTTAAACTAATAATTAAAATAACCTAAGTCATGATTTAATTAATATTTCATGCTATTAATTAATTATATCCTAAGTTCATAATTCATAAAATTAACATGTAGCATAAATCATGATTTAACCAACGAACCATGAATCGGGCATGAATTCGACACCGTACCCCGAGCCAAACTCGGGGCACGTGTGCCTCCTTGCTGCCGTGGGTCCCACATGAGCCAACCAAGACCAAAAATAGTCTTGGTGGTGGCGGCAATAGCAAACCAAACCCCCCTCGGGTTTGTTTTGCTAGGCGGCTAAAAACAAACACCCCTTTAAATCAATCTTTGATTTTAATTAACCCCAAAACATGTTAGATCAATGATTAATTACCATGTTTTAATAAGAAAAATAATAACATGTTCATGAAAATAATCAAAGATTAAAAGAATTAAAAAGAATCAAAAGACAGGTTAGAAAGGTATACCACTATGTAGCTTGGAAAAAGGATGAACAAACACTGATTATAACAATAGTTTTTGAGATCAAAATCAACCAATCACCCTCCTATGGTGATGTTTAGGTGGCGGCACAAAGAGGAGAAAAAGGAGGAGGAGAAAAACTCTTTTAGGGTTTTTGTTTATTTCTTGAAAGTGAAAAATGAAAACAAAAAGTTACATAACCCCCCTTTACTTGTAAAAGTCCATGGGCTTAGCCCATTCCTTGTCGTTGTGCCGTGGGTATGGGGGCCCCACATGGGGTACCCGTACCTTTCTCGTGTCCCGATGTTTCGTGTTCGTTCGTGGTTAAACGTGTTCGTGTCTGAAGCGTTTCTGTTTATTTTATCATGCAGTTACCGAAATCTTAACGCTCGTAATTATATTATATGTATTTACGTAAGTATTCTAATTTGTATTTTAAATGGTGATCATGATTTAATTATATTCACGTGATATATTTATTAACTGTTTATCATGAGTTCGTACGTAATCGATACTTGTCATGTCATACACGTATGCACTTGCTTGATTATTAGCACATGAATGTGATCAATACTAAGTGATGTACGTTTTAATCTAGGACGTACGATCTTAAGGGCACTATTCATGGTAAAAGCATGCGGGTTTTACAATTCTTCCCCCTAAAAAGAATAATTCGTCCCCGAATTATAGATAAAGTAAGCTGAAAAGAAGTAACATACCCGAACTCAAAATATGAAGTGAGGGTAAGAAGCCCGGATAGACTCCTCTGTTTCCCAAGTGGCTTCCCGCTCGGTATGGTCCCTCCAAAGGATTTTGACGAATGGAATCGTCTTCCTTCTCATGACTCGTTCTTGCCTGTCGAGTACTCGTTCGGGTTCTTCTATAAAGGTGAGATCTTCACGTATCTGTTCCAGTGGATACTGAACCATGTGAAGGGGATGATAATTGTACCCTCTGAGTAAGGACACATGGAACACGTTATGCACGTGCGAAAGCTGAGGAGGTAACGCCAATCGGTAAGATACTTCGCCGATTCGTTCAACGATATCAAATGGTCCGATGAACCGAGGACTGGGTTTCCCTTTGATCCCGAAGCATTTAACACCACGTGTCGGCGAAACCTTGAGGAAGACGTGATCTCCCACATTAAAATGTATGTCCCTACGATGCTTATCGGCGTAACTCTTCTGACGTCATCGTGCTTCTGGCAGTTTCTGCTTAGCTAGTTCGATCTTCTCGTTGGTCATTTCTATAATCTCTGGTCTTTCGAGTGTTCGCTCTCCCACTTGATCCCAGCAAGTTGGAGCGCGACACTTTCTGCCATACAACATTTCGAAAGGAGCACATTTGATACTTGTGTGCCAGCTGTTGTTGTATGCAAACTCGACTAAACAGATGTAATCGTCCCAATCACCTGTCCATTCCAACGCACACGACCTTAACATATCTTCCAATGTCTGAATTGTTCGCTCTGACTGTCCGTCCGTTTGAGGATGAAAGGCTGTGCTCAGCTTAAGTTGTGTACCCCAAGCTTTTTGCAGACCTTTCCAGAATCGCGACGTGAAACGAGGATCTCTGTCTGAGACGATGCTGGAGGGAGTGCCGTGGAGTCTCATGATCTCCCTTCTGTAAGTATCTGTGAGTTTACTTACCGGATCTTCCTTGCGTATCGGTAAGAAATGAGCTGATTTGGTGAGTCGATCAACAATGACCCAAATAGCATCGTGCTTCTTCTTGGTAGGCGGAAGACCGGTAACAAAATCCATGGTGATTTTGTCCCACTTCCACTCTGGAATATCCAACGGTTGAAGGAGGCCGCCCGATCGCTGATGTTCAATCTTAACCTGCTGGCAGGTAAGACATTTGGAGACATACGTGGCTACATCCTGTTTCATACCACTCCACCAAAAGTGCTGTCTGATGTCATGGTACATTTTTGTCGACCCAGGATGTATAGAAAATGGGGAGCTGTGAGCTTCAGCTAACAATGCTTCCCGGAGTTCTGGATTGTCAGGAACACAAAGTCTCGTGCCCTGCCAAACGATACCGTCTGCGTCCATTCTAAATTCTGTCTGCTTCTCCAAATTCTGAATTATCGCCCAAATCTCTCCATCATCCTTCTGCGCTTCCTTAATCCTAGTCAGTAACTCAGGTTCTACTCTAAGATTCGCCCAGTATCCGTGCTGCCCACGTACCATGATTTCGATGTCTAGCCGCTCCAAGTCCCTTATGTTTTGTTCCTTGATCTCAATGCCGTTGATCATTCCGGACTTTCTGCTGAGTGCATCTGCTACTACATTAGCTTTCCCGGGATGATACTGTAGGTTAATATCATAACCCTTCAACAGTTCCAACCATCTCCTTTGTCTCATGTTCAATTCTCGCTGTGTGAAGATATACTTCAAGCTCTTGTGATCAGTGAAAATGTCGCATGATTCTCCGTATAAGTAATGCCTCCATATCTTCAATGCGAACACCACTGCAGCAAGTTCCAGGTCATGCGTAGGGTAGTTTTCTTCATAGGGCTTAAGCTGCCGTGAAGCATACGCGATCACTTTCCCATGTTGCATGAGAACACAGCCCAGTCCCTTCCCCGATGCATCGCTATAGATCTGAAATCCACCTGTACCAGATGGGAGAGTAAGAATAGGTGCAGATACTAACTTCTGCTTTAGGTCTTCGAAGCTCTTCTCTCGTTCTTCCGTCCAGACGAATTTCTCTTCTTTTCGCATCAGTTTGGTGAGAGGCAATGCCAGGCGGGAAAAGTTCTCCACGAATCTTCGATAATATCCAGCTAAGCCTAAGAAACTGCGGACTTCTGTCGCTGATGTTGGTCTTGGCCATTTAGTGATAGCCTCAACCTTCGCTGGGTCCATAGTGATCCCTTCTGCTGATACAATGTGACCTAAGAATGCCACCTTGTTTAACCAGAACTCACACTTGGAGAATTTCGCATACAGCTGCTTCTGACGAAGAATCTGTAGTACTGTACGGAGATGATCTTCGTGTTCCTCCGTGGACTTTGAGAAAATCAAGATATCATCGATGAATACAATGACAAATTTATCAAGGAATTCATGAAAGATTCTGTTCATCAGATCCATGAATACTGCTGGAGCGTTAGTCAGGCCGAATGGCATGACCACAAACTCATAATGGCCATAGCGGGTACGAAAAGCAGTCTTGGCAATATCCTGCTCTTTAACCCTTAGCTGATGGTAGCCTGACCTTAGATCGATCTTTGAGAAGTGTTTGGCTCCTTGAAGTTGGTCAAACAGATCGTCTATACGTGGCAGTGGATATCTATTGCGGATGGTAATCTTATTAAGTTCACGGTAGTCAATGCAAAGTCACATGTTGCCGTCCTTCTTCTTAACGAACAAGACCGGTGCGCCCCATGGAGATGCGCTTGGTCTAATGAACCCTCGTTCAAGAAGTTCCTGCAGTTGGTCCTTCAGTTCTTTTAGCTCTATGGGAGCCATACGATACGGAGCCTTAGAGATTGGCTCAGCTCTTGGAACAAGGTCGATGTTGAACTCCACTTCTCTTGCAGGTGGTATACCTGGAAGTTCATCTTGGAAGACGTCTTGAAATTCCGAAACCACTGGTTGATCCTGAATCGATGGGGATTCAGCATCCATGTCATGAACCGTAGCTAGATAACCTTCGCAGCCATGTGACAGTAATGCACGTGCTTGCAAGGTAGGTATGACCTGTACAGACCGTCCGGGTATGAACCCGTTATGAATGTACTCTGGTGCATTAATGTCGCCGAAGATCACCCGATATGAGTGGCAGTCTATGGTAGCATGGTGCCTGGATAGCCAGTCCATGCCAAGAATCATATCAAACTCAATCATGTCCAGGGGAAGTGCATCTACTGCACGAACTCTATCGTCAAACTCCAG
The DNA here is from genome assembly GCA_025667525.1 of Glebionis coronaria. NCBI lineage: Eukaryota > Viridiplantae > Streptophyta > Magnoliopsida > Asterales > Asteraceae > Glebionis > Glebionis coronaria. Next base: position 480,599,988 of record CM046878.1, read on the forward strand.
AGGAAGACTCTTGTATACATGAGTTATTAATACAGAGTCCCTCAGAGGCGTGGAAATGGTAAGCTTATTTTCTAATGGCAAGGGAAGTGTCCTGATGTTCTTAGCATAAGTAGTGGAAACAACTGAATGAGTGGCACCCGTGTCGAAAAGAACACATGCAGCCTGGCCGTACATATACAAAATTCCAGTAATGGTACCTGTAGATTTGTTTGCCTGATCGCGCGATGTCGTGTAGACGCGCCCAGTGGTAGGAGGCGGTTTAGTATCAGCATGACCCGAAGTACCCTCCATTTCACCCTTACGGAAATCTCTCATACGATGGCCAGGGAGGCCGCACTTGTAGCACGCGTCGGAATCACGACGACATGGGCCAGGGTGTCTGCGATGGCAAGTGCTGCATAGAGGATGAGTGAATCCTCCAGCAGGAGTCCTTGCTTGCTGAGGGCCTGCAGTGTTAGCTGAACGGTTAGGCTGAGAACCCCTGTGGTTCTGGTCCCTTCCGTTACCGTGGTTCCTGGTAGAGATGATATAGTGTCAGCATGGGAAATATAACATGAAATCATAAGAAGATGCGTAAATAGTAGGACCTGCTGTTGTTGGAGTGTCCCGCATTGTCACGGTAATTATCATTACCGTTGCGCCTTTCCACAACAGAACGGTCGTTAGAGTGACCGTTTCCTTTGGGCTGATTAGGCTGCTGCTGAGTAGCCGGCTGAGACCGGTCCCCAGTTTTCTGCCTGGAAGATACAGTTTAAGAGATGATTATAGAACATATAATGATAGGATGCGATCTGGTTAACGCTAGAACACGAATTGTTTTACCTCTTGTCGGGTCTTTCAGCTTCCCCGAACTCATCGCGTTCCTGCAACATCTCAAGCTTCCTTGCTGCGTAAGCCACCTGTGCCACAGTATCCAACGGGGCACCTGATAAATCATTGGCAATCCTTGGGTTAAGGCCCCAACGAAAATGTAGTGCTTGCTCTTCAGTGCTGCCTGCGGATGCCCTCAGTACAGCTGTGTCCCGAGGAACCTCTGCATGAACTGTCCACAATTCTCGTCGGGTCTCTGTCTCATGGCGTAGTATTCCCTCATGAGTCGATTCCTTCCTTCCATGGGAAAAATGATAGGTGGGGGAGGATATTCGTCGTCATGAAGAATGGCGTCTTGCCTTTCTGCCTCCATGTTTTCAAATAACTCCCAGAGTTTGTCTGTATTTGCCATCTGACAGTATAACATAAAACATATGACCGACAGTTCAAACATAAAATATAAAAAATTTTATGCCAAAAATTTCACGAGAAAAATTTTATGCAAGAAAATCTTTGTATGAATGCATGATGCAGTTTTATGAAAACTTTTGATGCTCGAGAGTGAACGCCTCCGGTCAGTTCACTCAAAATAAAAGACATATCGAGGGGACGCCTATGGGTCGGTCCCAAATCTAAAAGTTTCGATAAAACACATGCGACTAAATAGGGCCAGTCCTGTACCAACCATTACTTAGTCAAAAACCCTGTAACAATGACATGTATATGTATGCTTAAAAATGATGAATGCATGAAAACAACTGTCAGTTCTAGGAAGACCGTAGTGACTACCCACTAATCACAGGTCATATTTGAGAGCCTACAGGTCGAAACCTTGGCTCTGATACCATAATTGTAACACCCCATTTTGGAAATGGAATATTACGCATAATCATGGCGTGTCATCAAAGCATACAAGGATAAATGTCTAAGCATTATTCAACCATAAAAGGGAAATACCGGAATCAAACATCGGTACCCCAAAGTAAAGCTCATCACACACAAACATAAATACTGTAAAAGGAAAGGACGAAACAATGTCCATAGCAACTGTATCAAAGTAAAGGAAATGCATAAAGTAAAGAAAGACAGTAAAGCTTCCAGTCCATATGCACCTACGTTTGAGATCTACGAGCGTCCCTGAGTACCTGCCGTTTTGGGAACATGAAAAGGAAAACGGCTGAGCAAGACGGTCAGTGCACGGATGTACAATATGGCATGAAATAGGATAAACATGTAACATATAACAGCGGAAGACTAAGTACTGAGTAAATTGGTTAAGTATCAAGAAAACTGGTTTTATAGTTTGAAAAGCCTTATGTTTATCTTGTGAAAACTGTTTTAACATATATATACCATAGCCCATATAGGTCATGAAAAGGTCACGTGCATGAATACTTGGAGGGGTGACCTCATCATGCTGATTAGAGGGGATGCCTCTAATCAATATACTGGTTTGGGTAGGAGGGATCAACTCCTTGTGAAGGGTGCAAGGCACACACCACATTCACCATGATAAACTAAATAAAACATGTAACTAGGATGCACCCATACGCCCCACCTGATATAATAATATGGCCAAAACTGAAAAGGGACGCCACGAGCAATCACTCCGCCGTGGGGAAGTCATAACATCGGTGCCTCCAATGCTATGGTTATGGTACCTCCATAACTAGGTGAAACTGGTCATGCTTGTATATGGCTATAGATTATGCTAATTAAACATAAGCAGTTCAAAACAATAAAACAAATGCTGGGGAAAACAGTTGGCTGCATACGGGGAAATCCTAATAAGGAAAGAATGTCCATACTGAAAGGACGGGAATCCGTACCTCAAGTCCAGTGAATGAACGGAAGAAAGACTCCTACTTCTGGATCACTAACGCTACATGAATACACACGTGTATAAGTATCGATTCACTGATTACGTACTGGGTTTTGTGTCTCATTATAGCTGATTTGGTATGTTTTAGGTCATGGTTCACTGTTTAAAGCCTTAAACTGTGTTTATCTTGTATTCTGATTTATCTGATTAAGTATTACTGGTGATTCATGTATTAATATACTTACTGTGTAATAATAAGTAACTTTCCAAAAATAGCAGGTTTCCAAAAATAGAAAGTTTCCAAAAATAGAAAGTTTCTAAAAATAGAAAGTTTCCAAAAATAGAAAGTTACCAAAAATAGAAAGTTTCCAAAAATAGAAAGTTTCCAAAAATAGAAAGTTTCCAAAAATAGAAAGTTTCCAAAAATAGAAAGTTTCCTAAAATAGAATTTACTGCTTAAAATAGATTAGTTTCTAAAAATAGAAAGTTTCCAAAAATAGATCAGATGCCTTAATTAAATAAGTTTCCATATATAGAAGGTTTCCATGATTAGATTAGCTGCCTGAAATAGATAGATTTCCATATATAGAAGGATTCCATTAATAGATTAGTTGCCTTATTTAATTAAGTTTCTATAAATAGAAGTTTCCATATTTAGAATTAAGCTGGTTACATAAGCTAACATATAAGTCTAAGTGTTTATAAGCTTGTTTCTTAAGCCATATGATATAGTATATAGTTTAATTATTTCATGTATTTTAATTAAACTATAGGTTAAGCATTTTAATTAAAGTATAACATGTTTTAATTAAAATGAAATGAAATATTTAGGTTAAAATGTGTATTATTATTAATAATGTAACCTAAGTCATGTCTAAATTAATTAATTATAGGCATGTTTTAATAATTAATTAATTATAACTTATAACATAAAATACTTAGGTTAAATTAATGTCATGTTAAACTAATAATTAAAATAACCTAAGTCATTATTTAATTAATATTTCATGCTATTAATTAATTATATCCTAAGTTCATAATTCATAAAATTAACATGTAGCATAAATCATGATTTAACCAACGAACCATGAATCGGGCATGAATTCGACACCGTACCCCGAGCCAAACTCAGGGCACGTGTGCCTCCTTGCTGCCGTGGGTCCCACATGAGCCAACCAAGACCAAAAATGGTCTTGGTGGTGGCGGCAATAGCAAACCAAACCCCCCTCGGGTTTGTTTTGCTAGGCGGCTAAAAACAAACACCCCTTTAAATCAATCTTTGATTTTAATTAACCCCAAAACATGTTAGATCAATGATTAATTACCATGTTTTAATAAGAAAAATAATAATATGTTCATGAAAATAATCAAAGATTAAAAGAATTAAAAAGAATCAAAAGAAGGGTTAGAAAGGTATACCACTATGTAGCTTGGAAAAAGGATGAACAAACACTGATTATAACAATAGTTTTTGAGATCAAAATCAACCAATCACCCTCCTATGGTGATGTTTAGGTGGCGGCACAAAGAGGAGAAAAAGGAGGAGGAGAAAAACTCTTTTAGGGTTTTTGTTTATTTCTTGAAAGTGAAAAATGAAAACAAAAAGTTACATAACCCCCCTTTACTTGTAAAAGTCCATGGGCTTAGCCCATTCCTTGTGGTTGTGCCGTGGGTATGGGGGCCCCACATGGGGTACCCGTACCTTTCTCGTGTCCCGATGTTTCGTGTTCGTTCGTGGTTAAACGTGTTCGTGTCTGAAGCGTTTCTGTTTATTTTATCATGCAGTTACCGAAATCTTAACGCTCGTAATTATATTATATGTATTTACGTAAGTATTCTAATTTGTATTTTAAATGGTGATCATGATTTAATTATATTCACGTGATATATTTATTAACTGTTTATCATGAGTTCGTACGTAATCGATACTTGTCATGTCATACACGTATGCACTTGCTTGATTATTAGCACATGAATGTGATCAATACTAAGTGATGTACGTTTTAATCTAGGACGTACGATCTTAAGGGCACTATTCATGGTAAAAGCATGCGGGTTTTACAAAAACACTATCATTACCCGACCTCACACCAACGAAGATGACTCTCGAACTTGCAAATCGCACTCTCGCTTACCCCGTTGGTATAGCCGAAGATGTGTTCCTTAAAGTTGGCACATTTACTTTCCCGGTAGATTTTGTCGTCGTTGATTATGAAATGGACCCTCGTATTCCTTTAATACTTGGTCGGCCATTCTTGAGAACCGGACGAGCTTTAGTTGATGTGGCCGAAGGAGAGTTAATCTTAAGGGTCGGGAATGACTCACAAATTTTCAAAATGGGGAAGCTTACAGGCAAATACTATGGACGAGAATCACTGAATATGATTAATGTGCTCGATGATTTTGTCATCTACAACAATCCTCTATTCGAGTCTTGCAATGATAATCCACTTTTTCATGATGATGTGGATGATTCTCGGTCCAATTTGGAACCTTCTCCCATTTATGATTCTCCACCGGTCTTTGATGCTTATGATGATGATTCTAGCTCAGATTCGGATGATTATGATGACCTTACTTCTGAGTATCCCGAGCTGCCCACGTATGATGATTTCGATGAGGCCGATACTCTTTCGAGCGATTCTTCACATGATGAAGATCCTCCGCCATCACTCGATCCTACTTTGGACGATTACTCATTTGAGGAAGATTTCTCTGAATTTCTTAACACTTACTTCCCTCATGAGAGGGATGCACCTCCTTTGGACTTTGAAGATTATCGTCTTGATCCTACTTTGGATTTGAAGCACATTCTTTCTAAGGAGAAGAAACCGGTCGACACCAATATCCGCAGCACATTTGATTTAACACCTCTTTGTCCACCTTCTGAGGACGAGGTTGTGCTTCTTCGTGGATCTTCTTCACACTCTGCTGAGCCTGAGTGCTATTTTCCCCTAAAGGAAAAGGTGTTCGACCCCGGTATCGATATTCTTAAGCCATCTCAGTATCTACCTGATGAAATAAAAGGAAATATCTTTGGAACTCATGGAAATCTTCTTGCACCACTTCACCATTGCTTCCACCGTGCTCCATCGCTGCTTAAGGGAACCTTGCCTACTCTTCTTTGGCTTGCCTTGTTCGCCTTAAGCCTCTGCTATTTGATGGACGAAAACTATGTCTTTGATCCTGGTGGATATGTTTCATGCTTCTTCCGTTGATGATCAAGGTCGAGTCAGGCTCACGACTCGGTTAACAAAAACCAAGCGCTTCTTGGGAGGCAACCCATGTATCTATCTTTTAGCTTTCTTTATCATAAGTGTAGGGGGAGACCCTTTGGTTTGCTATTTCCTCTCCTCTCTTAATCAGGGATTCGAGCTTCAATGATCCACTCTTGATGATTCTTGACGACCCGTGATTCCATGTTCCACTTCTTCCCGGTTCTACCCTAAACTCTTTTCGATTCACTATTTTATATTTTCACAGTATTAAAATAGGAATCTCTTTAGTTGTCTCTTCCTTAGCGAGATTTAAACAAAGTGCACAATGTCCTAAGTGTAGGGGAGTTTACTCCCACATGCTTAAACATTGAGGACAATGTTTATATTAAGTGTAGGGGGGACTTCTATCGAAGTTAAGTGGCCTTTTCCTTGTATTTGTCCTCATTTTGACCGGAAAATCAATTTTTCGACATTTTTCAAAATTTTTGATCTATTTTGGCCCATTAGTTTTTCCCCTTTGTATAGTTATATTCTTTCTTTGCTAGAATAAATGTTTAATAAAGTGGTTTTAATTTTCAAACGTTGTGAATCTTTTGACTCAACCTGAGTTTACTTATCTAAGTTACTCTAGCTAGTATCCTTAACGTGTTTAAGTCAAGTTTTGCTAGGCTTTTATATAGGGAGCTATAAAACGCGAAATTCTTAACTCTCACGGGTTAAGAACAAGAACTTTTCGCAAGTTCCTATAATTGATCCTAGAGAGTCGTTTATCAAGGTAACTTTAAAATGCGATTTCTAAACTTGAAAGAGTCTAAGAATTTGCAAGATCCTATAGACGACTCGAAAACCCAAAACTTTGATTTAATAGGCTAAGCATCCACGAGTCTCATTCCTTGAGATTTTAAACTGTGGAGAACGAGAGATGATAGAGCCAATTATAAGTTCGGTATTCTTTCGGGAATTTATGTGAGTTAATTATAAGCCTATTCTCCCATCGCTTGCTAAATAATTTATCTGCTAATAAATAAAGTTGTACGATTTGAAAAGTTACTTAGCTTCTAGCCCAAGATCATTTAAAAGTTGCTCGGTATGGATTAGAGTTCATAGCCAAGGCATAACTTATTGAAGCGGGATGTGAAGATTGGCGAGTCCAAAAAGGTCCTAACAAGGCATGAGGGCTATATTTTGTTGCTAAAGATCCAAAGTGATGTGAAGAATCATTTATCGAAAATCAATATGAAGGATCGAGACACACGACGAAAAGCAAATACTCCCCAAAAGTCATGGAGAAGTGTATCCGAAAAGACCCTAACAAGGTATGAGGATAAATAGATCCAAGTCATAAAAGGAGGCGGATCGTTGTATATCAAAGTCCAAAATAAAGATTGGAGAAAAATGAAGAAGTCGTGGTCCAAGTATGAATCTCTCAAAACTTCAAGTGAAGAAATTCCTATATGAAGAGAAGACCATAATTTCATGAACGTCTCTCAAGGTTTGAAGTATGAAGTCGCTGCCAAATATCGGTCCAAGAAAGGTCTCAAATCGCGAAGCGAGTTATGCCAAGATATGAACTTTATGAGGTCCCGAGAAGCAGTTTTAAAATATTTTGTCCTTTAGCTAACTATTGATTAAATCGTTCACTTTATTTTCGGCCTAATAAACTATCGAAATAAGTCAAAAATGCATCCTCGTGATCATTCATGACAACAATAAAATATAAGAGATACACCTAGGAATAAGGGAGTCTAAGTGAGTAATTGGCCCACATGAGTTCGTGTTAGTTTGCTAACTTATAATAACAATGATCTCGTTTGTAAGCTTGGTTTGGAGAAAGTGAAAACTTGAGGATGATGATTATTCACAACATTTCCAAAACCCAAGGTATGCTTTTGATTTCTTTATTTTGAATGTTTTTAATTTTCTATCTCTTTAATAAAGGCCAACGTGGATTGATTATGATGAAAAGTGTAAACGTGCTTTGTAACTAATGCATTGCATGAGGACATTGCAATGGTCAAGTGTAGGGGATTTGATAGGTGTGTAAACACCCATCTTTTCTACCACTTAATTACAATAATAACCGAGCCAAAACGTGTATTTTATGTCTTCTATGTCGGAATTATGCGTGGTTTGTGTTTTTGTTGTGATTTAGGACGAAATTGTGAAAAGTGGAGAAAACACGGACATTCACGGACTTTTGTTGAAGAAAAAGATGAAAAGACGAAGTCAAGAAGTCAAGAGTGCAAAAAGAACGGAAGTCCAAGACCAATTCTGAAGATTTATCGGAGAAAAAGTTAAAAGACGGAAGTTTACTAAAAGCCGAGGAACTTAAGTCTATTTTATTGAAGAATTAAAAGACAAGTTCAGAAGAAATCCCGAGCCACAAGTCATTAGAGTCCAAGTTTAAAGAAGATTAGAAGGAAAAAGGACTAATGGTGCAATTAATAAAGATTAAATGCTTAAGGACCTAATGACGCAATTAAGAAGAAATGAAGGAGGGGAGAAAGCTTCCTAATCCTCCCATATAAATAGATTAGATCTTGATTACTTTCATTTTGTTGGCTAATAGTGACAATTGGTTCTTCCACTTTTAATTACCTTGTCATTTAAATACTTGTCAAATTTAATTACCTTGTCTTGCACCTTAATTACCATTTAATTTCAAGTAAGTTTTTCTTTTAATTCTTGTTAATCTTTATCTTTATCTTGTTAATCTCATTCTACCTTTCTTAATCTTTGATTTTTATTGTTTATGTTCATGTTCATGTTCTTATTTTGATCAAGTGGTTTTGATTATTTTGATTAAGTTTTGTGAGTTTGATTGTTTTGGATTGATTGTTTATCATTAGTATATGTTTATTTGTTTGTTTGATTTAATCTTGTGTTTGATTTGCTTTAGTTTTGTTTAAATTCGTGCATATTTTGTTCCCTTGTTCTTCAGGATGTTTGTTTCTTTGTTTCTGTTTCCGAGGTTCTGATCTTTCCCAGGAAAACTAGCCCAGCCGTTATTCCGAATAGAAGTCTTGACTATTGTGCTTTATTCGGAATATTCAATATTCTGAGTAAGGGTGTTATTCCGAATAGGGCCCATATTCCGCATAGGGTGTTTATTCAGCATAGGACTGGTATTCCGAATAAGCAAAGATTCCGCATAAGGGTCTTTAGTCCGAGTAAAGGTGATTATTCCGAATAGTCAAACTATTCCGCATAAGACCTATTATTCCGGGTAGGAAGGTTTATTCTGAATAGCTAGGGTATTCCGCATAGGGCCTTTTATTCCGGATAGGCTTGTATTCCGCCTAGGGGAAGACATTCCTAATAGACCATTATTCCGAGTAGGGTGACATTCCGGATAGGTGACATATTCCGAATGGTCATTTATTCCGGATAAGGGTATTTATTCCGGATAGGGAAATCTTAGCTTTTAATTTTCTGCCTTTTTAACTTCGAGCTTTATTTTCCCGCCTTTTTCCTTAGTTGGACTTTAAGTTTTCTTGTCTTAGATTTATTTTAGTTTTGCCTTAGTTTAAGATTTAGTTTTAGTTGCGTTTTAAGTTTGCCTTAGGTAGATTTAAGTTTGCTTTATTTACATTTAGTGCCTTTTAATTTTCGTTTCGCTTTTAAATACTTGCACCATTCACTTTAAGTTAGATTTAGATTTACTTTTAAGTCATTTACATTAATTGTTCTGCACTTATTATTTAAAAACAACCAAAAATATTTGTTTTACCAAAATCAACTGAGTCGTACTTTAAACCAATAATCAATTCGTTAAGACTGGAACAATGAACTTTTGAACCTAGCAAAATCTAATATTAGGGCCATCGCTCAATTTTTGCCTGCGTATCAAATATCTTGAGGTGGTCATCCGGATCACCAGTTCCATCAAAAGTCTTGACACACGCCGGCATGCGACGTTTTGTGTCCTCGAAGTAATTCTATATGCGGAGAGTAAAAGGATCTTCCCTCGGGTCTGCCCATGTACGGGTGAGACTAGGGTCACACCACGGTTGGGAAAGATCTTCTGCTTCCGTCTCTCGGTAATAGGGACCGCCATAGTACTCCTCATTGTCTGGTGGTGGTGGAGGAGTGCGCCTAGGTCGGCGACGCTTGGGCGGATGGTCATCCGAGTCCTCTCCTGATGGACCGGGAGAAGGAGGTGGTGCCCCATCTTTTGGGTGAGGGTCGCTCTTATGAAAAGATCCAGGAGCCTTCTTCCCAGTATTCATCCTATCCCACACCCGCTTGTGCGGCGATTGGTTCTGGTCAGTTCCAGATCTGGTCGTTCGGGCGAACCGTCGGACTTTTCTCCCTCTTCTCTGAACTGTATTAGTTTCTACATGAGACGATCCCCTATGCGTTCGAACACATTCCTAGGTTGGTGAGTTTCCTTAAAGAGGCTCCGCTCCTGAGGTCGTGTCCTTATCTTCCTCTGAGTTTGAGAAAAGGTGCTTGGTCCGGCATTGCCAAAGTTGGGTCTAGATTGTAGGTCCCTCCCTAGGTTCAACCTTGATGCAATCCCTGAGACGATCCTATCAAAGTTTTGTGTGAGAACTCGAGTGAGATCTTCCTCGCTGAGTGGTTCGACCTCTACTTCTTCCTCGATCGATGGTCTGCGCGGCTCCTTGTTAGAGGGATTGGGCGCACTCCCTGGATCAGGATTATCCAAGGTCGAAGTAGGTGGTGGGGTCATGGAGAACGTGCTCGTCACCCCCATGGACTGAAGACCACTCCGGCAGTTTGGTCCGGCCGCTTGATGGCTAGGGGATCGATTGGGAATGAGTATCCCTTCCCCTTGGGACTTCCGATTTCCAGGATTTGTGTTCCTTGGATTTCCCTGCGGATGCCCCTTCGTCATTGAAGATTCAAGATGAGATTTTTGTTCTAGCTTACTGTAATGGTCCCACGGATGGCGCCAACTTGTTGATACAAAAGTTGGGTGATCCTTGCTAGACCCGAATTAGGCTTAATTCGGGTTGGCTGGACTCCGGCTCCTGCACCAAGTGAATCGTATGGTTGGGATCCTGCACACTAAAAAACACGCGTTAGGCTTATCGTGGGAATGTTTCCCAGGATTAGACTTCGGCGTGAGAGTAAGTAATCGGTTAGGGTTATAGGAATCGGATGAGAGTTTGAGAGTGTAGAATGTAATACCTTTGTGGAACCCTTGGGGGTTCCTTATATAGGCAGTGAAACCCTAATGGGCTGTCACTGATGCTTCGGCCCCAAGGCAAGGATAATCACCAGATTTAGATTGATTATTATCTTCTAATTATAGTAAGTGAATATCCTCTCCTTTGGGATAAATCCTAATCATAGTAGGAGTATGATTCTGTCTAACCATGCACCGGGCATGCCGCGCCGTGGGCCGCACACGTGTGTGCAGTTACTATTCATCCAAGCCCATAAGCTCGAATAACATTATTCCCACCCATATGTGATGGGCCGGATACGGGTAGTACCCGTGGGCCGGGTTCATGACCCGGCTGGGGACTATACATCATCAAATTAGTACGTCAATAATACCATAAAGATGTATGTTAAAAAAAATACCATATGGATGTGATATGTATAGGGCTTTGTAGTATACTTTTTTGCCAAGGTTTGTTCAATACTTATTTATTGATAATCTAAAGTGTATGTACAGCAAGTGTAACCTGTTCCAAAGAAAGCCTTTGAATTAATTTTTTTTACCACATAACTTGATCACATCGATTATAATGGATTTGCTGGTATACATTAGAGATGCCATTGATGCACAATATTGAGATTGTACATATGTAAGGATCAGTATTATATGATCTTCCTCATATGTAAAGCTGCAGTACTGTATGATCGATTTAATTATTCATGTCCAAACTTCTAACCATATATATTAAAGATTTTTCAATAAGTATGAATATATGTCGCAATAGTTTTGAAAGTAGTACTTCTGTAGCAAGATCCAAAACAATTACAAGTAGTTTGATTTCTTGCTTGAGAGTCATATTCGTAGATTACAGTCTTTATTTACTACTAGTATAATTAGAATAATTTTTTATGCAAAATATCCTAACATTGCATACGTGACCTGGGTATTCTCTTTAGGAACTGGATAGGAACCTCCTGAGGTTTGCACAACTGACCAAGGACCCAAGACTGCCGTATTCTCTGTGGTTGCTGATGCAACGCGAGTTTCAGTGGTTATTGGTGTCTAAACTTTGTACACTGAATGAACATCAACCCAGTAGCCTTTTGTACACTAAACGATTTACGACTATAATAAACTACAAACTTGAAACTAGCAACGCCATTTCATATTTTGCATCTTTCATAAGCTCTAAAAACTACTTGGATAGCAAAAATATAAGATAACTTGGGGGTAATTTAGAAATTATGTTAGATTCTTTTTTCCTTTTCTCTCAATTAAAAATATAAACTAAAGAACATAAATTACTACACTTGCATTTCTTCCTCATATGATCCATTCCCATCCCTTCCCATCCTCTCCCTTTCTATTCTTTTAAAAATAAACTCGAGAACAGAACGTTAGATTACATTTATTAGCTCGACAGGTTTTTTCTTATTTTAGTTTTTGGTTCTAGAGTAATTAAAGTCTTTCGATTTTTTATTATTTTGCCGTCGAATTGGGAGAAGTATTACGCAATAGATTATAAGGCCCCAACCTGTCTATTGGTTCGGGTCATTAGGGTTTTTAAGCATTGTAACCTATAAACATTATTTAATCAATAAACATGATATCCCACCGTTTATTTAATAATGAACAAACTCCCACTACAAACTTGCTTCTACATGACAATCATAGTTTATAAAAGACCAGCAAGTGAAAATAAGAAAACGAACAAGACTATACAACTTCAAAGGAGACCCATTAATTTATTGGGGCCTTCACCTCTAAAACTCTTTATAAGGATTCTTATGATTTGTTTTCTCTTTATAAGACCGTTAAGTTCTTCAGAAAATCTTTCAGCTTACTTAGAATTTCCTGGAATGTTGGACGAGATTGTGGTTCGCTGAAAGCATGAAATAACATAAAGAACGGTGTTACATTACTTCACGGGATCAACATTCAAGGTAAGATATATACATATCTAAAAGCCGGATATGTACACCTAGTTTATGCAGTTTACTTTCGATATACACATAAAATGATTTTATTTAATAATAAGTGGCTATAAAATTTAAAGAAGGGTTAAACCTGGACCAACAACTTTCGATAAGTGAAACCCATTGGGGATTGACATCATTCGGAATCTCTAGCCGTTGATTCATGAACCCTACAGCTCCAATAACCTGCAAGTATGGTGACTGGTTAACTATTACATACAAAGGTGCAAAAGCACAAATGTAATTTTTGTGCGCAAACAACCAAAATCTGGGCTTCAAACTAAATATAAAAAATTGAATCTTCAATAAATATATTTATTATGACATAATTTTTTGAAGAGAAGCTACATTTTGATGCATGTTTCTGCTCGTGTAGAATAATGAGGTTGAAAGAATGGTGTACCTGAACCGGGTCAAGATTGTCCCAAGGGATCTTCTCTGTGACGATTTCCCATAATACAATTCCATAACTGTATACATCAGACCTACAAATCTCCGACAAGGTTTTAACTTAAATCACCAAATAGACCCAACCCGACCCATGTTGAAATCATGATATGACAGCATGGAAAGTACAAGCTTACTTTTCATCGGCTTGCTCACTACGAAGAACTTCTGGAGCCATCCATTGGGGCTAAAAAAATTCGAAGGATAACAAAAAATGTATCATACTCTTGGTACATCTTTGGAACAATAGAGTAAAGTCCTTAACAAATACAAATAAAAATGTAACTACAAAATTCCAAACGAATAAGCTACATTGATCTTATAAACGATGAATAAATTCGAAAGGGATCCTTAATGGAGAAAGAAAATTGCAGTACCGTTCCTTTCCCAGTCTTCGAATTTGAGTATGTTTCTCGTTTGATTTCGGAGAGCCCAAAATCACCAACCTTTTCAATTGTAAACAATTCAATATGACATTGATATCACTCTAATGAAAAAGCAAATAATCTAACATTAAATAACAAATACCTTCACAGTCCAGTTCTTGTCAACAAGAAGGTTTGAAGACTTGAGATCACGGTGAATAATAGGTGGTTGGTGATGATGAAGATAATTCATGCCACGTGCCTACAAATAGAAGCAACTATTTATTTAGTTAATCGATAATGTTGCATTTAAGGAAAAATGAATTGCAAATTGCACTTTTTAAGAGTTTTCCTTTCCACATTCTGTCTTAATGGCTTAATGTTCCCAGAAATAATATATCTTTATACAACAACAACATGGATTTTTATCTTGCATAAAAAAACAAGCATGGCACGTATGGTCAAACAATAGAATCACATTATTAAGATTATGATGCATTAACATGGTACTTACAATATCCATAGCAATATGAACACGTCGTCTCCAGTCTAATTTGGTTATATTTTTCTGAAGTAACTGGAACAAACTTCCTCTAGAAAGAAAAAAAAGAATTAGTAAGTTTAATTTGATGCTTCCACCATATTTCATTTTAGAAGCATATTAAAGACATATGGTACTAGTTAAACATTACCATTAGATCTAGAGATATATGGATTAGAAATACGAGAACCAACCTTGGAAGGAATTCGCTGACAATGCATAGATGCTGAGGTGAAGTTATCGCCCCCATGAAGAGTAAAATATTTGGATGTCGAAGCCTTTTCATAAGAGATACCTTACGATTAAACAAACATTAAGTAAAACCTTTGCTCAACACATGTGTAAAAAAATGATGGCTAAACTGACGTATTGATGGAACAATTACTTCTTTTCTGAAGGATAGTACAACATCACCAGGATATTCTAGCTTGGTAAATTCCTTGACAGCGACATCCTAATTACATGAATATAAGTTATTTCCTTTATATAATGATAGCACCAATAACTCTTTGTACATGTGCCACTTGACTGGAGAAAACAAATATATTTAAGCTTGATTTAACAAGATATTGAGAGAGAAGATGGAAACATACTGATCCATACCACGACGCATGATATGCTATCCCACAAGAACCTGTCATATATACATAACGAGTGAATAAAAAACCCAATACTCTAGCGTTTTGCTGATAGTACTCCAATGCTAGAAAACCTCAAGCAAAAAAAAAAAAACAAAAAAACAAATCTTTTGGACTCAAATCACTATTAATATATCCTTATAATTACAAAATATATAATTCACTACAAAATTTCTGACATTTGCTTATTAAATTAAATGTGAAAAAGTAAGTAATATAGGGGAGCACTAAAAGTCTATAGTTACTCAATATTGAGTAAGCAAAAATATTTTCTATTAATTTCTACTCAAAAAGAGTTATTAAAAGTTAATTTTTATCAACTCCTACTTTTAAAAAAAAAAGTAAGTAATAGAGGGGAGTACTAAAGATCATTACGTACTCAATATTGAGTAAGCAAAAGTGTAGAACTTTTAATAACTCTTTTTTTAATAGGGAAAAGAGTAAGCAAATGTTTTTTCTTACTTTTATATGCATTGTGTTTTACTAAATAAAAAGTTATAATAACTTAAATAATTATAAATTCTATTAGTAAGCAAAACTTTTAGTAAGTAAATATCATTTATTTTGTAGTGATTGCACCGTGCAAAATTCTAATAATGAACATATTGATCAAATCAGACTTTCCAAAATTATACTAAGCAAAGCGGGATCCTTATCCCATAATATCTAACTTTCTTCTAAAATAGCAAGTATTAAGATAGAAGATGGAAACATAGCTGATCTCCATTAATATCTATTTTAGGTATCAAACTTTCGTTATAAAAGAAGGTACTACTAACTGGGACAGAAGCAAGACATAAAATGGTCAGGTGCACTTTCAATAAACTAAACAATCCTACATTTACAATTTTTTAAGACCGGGTGTATTTAGGAAAAATTTTAACAAAAATGAAAAATTTTAACAGATTTAACAATACGTAATTAAAATTCATGGGTGTCCCGTGACCCCTGGGACCCACCCTAGTTCCGTCTTGACTACTAACGACACTTGAAAAATACTAGATTCACAAAAGTTTTACAAATAAACCTAAACAAAATGACTTGTTACCAATCAATTTTTTCAAAAGTTTTAATAGAAGGTAACGACACTTGAAAAATACTAAACAAGATCTTCAACCAACTTTTAAGATTATCTATTTTAGTTGGGCGCGACTGCAAAATGGTAAATCTGACATTTGCATCCCATTTACTACTTACATGTGTCGAGTCTACTATTTACCTTTTACAAAAAACTAGAGTGTTACTATTTACCCAAAGATAGAACTTTTAAAGTTTTTCCCCAGATAAGAAAACGAAAAACCGAAATATGTGCAATTAAATGAATATATGTGAGTTTCTCAAACCTTGTCCAATCTGTTTTCTGAGTATCAAATCGTCCCACGAGATCTCTACATCCAAGTTGTCGATGTCAGCATCAAAGTTACTGATGGAATGAGTCATGGTACTCCCAGAGGAACTGCAAGAAGATGACCACGACCCGGGAGCTTCAAAACTATTACCAGCACTAGAACTAGTTTGCGAGCCATAATCCTGTTCTTGATGATCATTATGTAATGAAGGCGAACCAAAATGACCCATTCTTATATCAGAACTATCTTTTTCTTTTTCTTTCCATGGCCATAAAATTCCCTTTTTACCCAACCACGCCTTTGCTTTTGAAGAAAAACTTCTATCGACCCCATGTTTGCTTTCATTCCCCCCACTAGAATCTCTTGTGAGCTTTTCGATGAAATGTTCGTCTGTTGAAAAAGTAACATTTCTATCCTCAAAAGCAACGATATTGGTACCATGATTATCACCATGATCCATGCTGTACTTCATGTTTGACTTGATCTTGGAAGCCTGTTTTGGTGTGATCAACGATTACTACACCACCCTTTCAGACATACTAGAAGTTGCCAATATGTGAATTAGAGTTCATAAATCATTAATCTATAGAACTTTTGAGTTCATAAAATAATTTCCACTATGTATAAACTTTTTATAAGTTTATAAAATGTTTACCAACAACACATGCATTAAACAATGAAAGAACCTTCAAGATCTTGTTTAAGAAGATCTTATACGTCATCATGCCACATTGACATGAAACAAAAACTCACTATAGATGAAGTAAATATAAACCTTTTTCACGTGTTTCAAGCATTTATTTTTACCCCCCACAAGCTATGCTATGTCTAGTACCTTCAGATTGCATTTAATATATAAAATGCATTGTGAAATTATCAATTAACTCTAATTTCTAAAAATGGCTAAGCTCAAAAAGTGCATCTTAAGAAGTGCCTCTATGGCACACATAGCAAAGTTAGCATATAGCTAAATATATATGAACAACTAACCAGATTTGATAATTTGGAGGTGATTTTAGTTTGTAGAGAAGACAGGGGATCATCTTCAAGACTATCGGAACAAGAGCTCGTCGGCCCATCCAGGCTTGGCCTTAATTCCCGAAATTGGCGGGCATCTGCACAAATACCTAAAACCCCAATGATTGTTCCATTTTCATCACGATACGGCTCTACAGTAACAACCACGTTAAACATTTCCCGTCTTTTATTCCTACAAGGAAACTCTCCGGACCAGCTTTCTCCTTTTGCCGCCCGGCCTACAATATGAGCAGATATTTCCCTATAAGTAGGTCCATAAGTCATATCCGGGGCAGTTATCCCCAAAGCTTCTGCTTTTGTATAACCGAAAATGTGTTGTGACATTGGATTCCTGCAAACAAGTCTCTAAAATGTTAGTTAATTTTTAATATGTTACCACACGTCCTGGTAAAATATAACCACGATCAACCATGCATTGAACCGGATCAACCACCTGTAAAGTTGGACAACTAGGCGCATCTTTATCAAACATACCGTGCCTCTCTCTTTGGCTCTAGCTTTTTCCTAGATGTTAATTCCAAATACTTCCGAACAATAAATAATCTACCTCACAACTCGGCGACAACGTAGCTATGATATCGGATGTAATACGTATATATAGCCCGGATCGTATAAACATACAGAAAGCCACACAAAGAGAGATTCTTTTAACCAAATAGCTATAAAAAATTTAATAGTCCAACAAATGTATATGTTTTTAACCCGACTTAGGTTTGCATCAAACATTTCATTTTGTTTTGAACAAGAAAAAACAAAATATTCACAATTATGAGCCGCATACTATCTCACGTAAATGTAATGAAACAAAAGGCAGGGTGATCCAGCGGTAACAAAACCAGCCTTTCAGAGTGAAGGTTAATGGTTCGACTCACCAATAGATGACACGACCGTTAAGATCGAACATATATACTGCTTGTCCAAGTGACTGCAATATATTCATATGTTGGCTTTCCGTTAGCTTCATGGCTGAATTTCTACCAACTCCTCTCTGGCAACTTCTGTTTGTTGATATCGAACAAGAAGTTGTTTGCCGGTCACATGCACCCGAAATCTTTGACTTGGTTCTCTCTATTTTATCCATAATCTTACGTGCTTCACCTTCACAAAATTTCACACAAAAAGCACACTTATATGTATAAACCCGAAATTAGTTTAATTCTCATTGGACGCCATGTAGCTAACAGAGATGATAACACATTGAAAGATCTATTTCAATCATATATAAATATGCCTACGTCCAAAATGATCTATGTTGAATAATAGACGAAACCTCTGCGGCAGCTATTTATACACTCCTAAAAGTTTAAGCTTGTGTATCTTTATTGTTTCGCATGTTTTAATTACAATACATTAAGTGCCACTCGAAAAACATATATACATATATGTGTGAATTTGTGTCTTTAAAATTGTGTTAATCTAGGATCATTGTCGGGCCTTTGGTGCGCGAAAATGATGGCTTTTCTTTTTATCTTATCCGTATTCCCATCAAATAATTAAAGAAAGAAGATTTCAGTTTCATAGAAGATTTCAGTTTCATAGAGAATTTTAATGACTTCGTGCCATTACCACAAAAAAGCCGTAAATGCACACAGAATAATTAATATATCGTATATACATATGTACAATAGAAGTGCATGGTCTTCGTCAAACGATGATCTTATGCAATTGCCTCTCTTTCACTCTTATACAAAGAGTCCCGATCATTGCTATAAATATATCACATTAGTCATTCAACAATTTGACAGGTGTTACTTCTTGTGTCCAGTTTATATCCTCAATCTATTTTTGTCAATATGCAATGCAAGAAAAGTGTACCATGCCGATAACATATTTGTTCTCTAGTGTCATTTGTCCTGTAATATCTTTTATCCTCTTTCTACTCAACTTGCACATAATATAGTATAAAATATGATATGGCAATATGGCAAAAGAATGAGTTTCCTATCAGAGTTGTTGGTATACGAAAAACTTATTAGATTATTTTAAAAAATACATATTCTTGTATTTTTGTGTGGTATCCTCTCGGATACGCTATTTTTTGTTAATATACATTTGCCTTAAAAAAAACATATATATCACTACAAGAAAAAAGCTCGTCGTTTATTAGCGACACATACGTTGAAGACGCAGTTTAGCTACATTTTAGCAACATCTTTTGTTGGAAAGTAACTCAGCTAACTAGTGCAGCACACTTTGCTCGAATATGAATGGCAATTACAAAATTAGTTATTTTGGTAGTTATTATCTAGACGACACAATGATTAGTAAAAGTCACAATGATTGACCTGTATGTGTATATATATGTTATATTATTGTAACTAAAACAAGTTTATAGCATCATTTGTGTTCTTCCTATTATTATAACTTCGTAGTCTATTCCCTGTTAACTTCAAGTTGGCATGAGAGCCTTGTCAAAAGATGAACACCACCAATTCAATTGGTCACATATAACCTCTAAATGAAGATCTTATAACCGCGTACGAAGATATAAATGTTGTAATTTAAGTAAACCTTTAACCATATTAACTATATTAATATACACGAGTACGCAGCGGAATAATATGTTCACGTATACACAAGTAATTAATTTAAACGATAAAGAAATGCGTATCTTTTAGCAATGGATTAATCACCTTATCGAACAACCAATATAATTGAAAACCCAATAAAGATCAAACAATAATCTTTATAAATATACGCACACAATACGTTTATACAAGCAATAAGTATGCTAGTACGTTTGCGTTAAACCACCAATAAACCAAACCACTTGAATCAATCAACTAAAGAAACCCTAGTTTCTTTCTTCTTGGTCGAACCACTCGATCAAACCGAAACCCTAATTGGGGTGTTCGGTCGATCACTTAAAAGAAGAAAGGAGAAAGAAATTTAGTGATTACAAGTGAAAATGAGGAATCCAAGACCTCTTTATATATTTGTAATAACTTGGTGATCAAGCAACCAAGCCCAAAATCCCATGGGCTTTTGTTTCCTTTTTCTTGAGTTCATTTATTGGTTTATTTGTTTAACTATAATTAACATTTAATACAATATTAATTATATATTGCTTAACGATTTACGCGTGCATCTCCTTAGGCTCGAGACGAGTTCCGGACATATATTATTTCATGTACATATTCTTTCAATTCCCACTTGGACATGCACAATAATATAATATAATAACATCTGTTAGCGTCTAGCAACATGTCGATACTCTCGAAAACTATCGAGTGTAGTTTTTCATAAATTACATTTAAATGCCTTAAATATTTACAATCAATTTGTTTCTCAAATGTCATATTAATAATGGATATGGATCGAAGTCATTCCATTTTAACTATTCTGTTTCTCGTATTATATAATTGAATCAAAATTACTAATTTAATCGAGACAAATCCAAATTACCATTGGGTACGGCCGTACACACATCTGATTAGTTAAACGATGGGCCAAGTAGCATTATTGTTCAAACCTTGTTGAATGAACAAATTTTATTTTGACTACATGTGCCTCTTACATGCTTCAAGATACAAATAATTATAACCTTTATTACTACCCTGTTCATGATAGCATTAGAACTATAGCAAAAAGTACCATCCACATATATAAGACCTGCTTGCATCTTAAGTCAAAGGATTTAATTATGTAAATCATTTACAACTTTCTGTTAATGATGACGATCTATAAAGTGATTGAATTATTGGTAGGAGATGTCCAATATGTAACCTTTGAATATTGTGTGAGTTGGTAAACTGTTCTTATATATTTTACGAATATTACCATCACTCAAATATGTCTTAATTCAACTATATTCCTGTTGGAAAATGTTTTGCAAAATATGGTTTTTGCAATACTTTGAACATAATTTTATATATGTATATGTTATATATATATATATTCGTAGTACTTAGTAGCTTTGCGTTCTCCTCGAAGAGAGCTTCACAACGAGCTAAAGTATGTCCAATATGGAGTTAATATGAATGAGATATCGTGTCTCAAAATGAGTCACGTGAAACGCAATATTTGGTAAATATTTTGTCCCACATCGTTTGAAACATGAAGTGAAAACATGTTTTTAAGAAAATCCTAGTTTCTACCCTACAATATTCATTTGTGGGTTTTTACTCCCACGCCTACGCGCAGGGGGGGGTTGCAGAAATTGGGATTTCTAGGCCAAAAACGGGTTCGAAGCTAATAATGGTTTATTTAAAAACCCATTATTATTTATAGGGGGGTTGTAGAAATTGGATTTCTAGGCCAAAAACGGGTTCGAAGCTAATAATGGTTTATTTAAAAACCCATTATTATTTATATTAAAAACTTGTGAATTTACTCAACCGTTGTGTTAACATTTTAGCATGTATTCTAAGGTGTGTAGGTTAAGTTCCACTAGAGCATGGAGTCACGCAGGATAAAGTAATGGCAAAACAAACAATTTCTATTCGATACGTTTGACAAATCTTTATTTTCTCTTAAGGTTTGTATAAATTTTTGGGACTTATTTCAATTAAAACTCTGTTTTAATAAAAATATCGAATGGTTTATTTAATAAAACGTCTCTTTTGAGTTCGTTTTCTGTGACTATGTGTGATGTGCTATCAAGTAACACCCAAAGTTGATATTCCGCTGCCTTGTGAAATTGCGGGTGCTACAGATTGGTATCAGAGCACTTTTTATAGAGAACTAGGTCGTTTTGAAAACTTGAACTATAACAGCTCTTTCAAAAAATTGTTTTGTTGCCTTACAAAGTATCTGCGCGCTCATGCCTCCTAGAAACCAATGATTGGTTGTGATAATGTGATCCTATGTGTATGTAGGAATGATTGTGTATATTGATGCACAATATTGAGATTGTACATATGTAAGGATCAGTATTATATGATCTTCCTCATATGTAAAGCTGCAGTACTGTATGATCGATTTAATTATTCATGTCCAAACTTCTAACCATATATATTAAAGATTTTTCAATAAGTATGAATATATGTCGCAATAGTTTTGAAAGTAGTACTTCTGTAGCAAGATCCAAAACAATTACAAGTAGTTTGATTTCTTGCTTGAGAGTCATATTCGTAGATTACAGTCTTTATTTACTACTAGTATAATTAGAATAATTTTTTATGCAAAATATCCTAACATTGCATACGTGACCTGGGTATTCTCTTTAGGAACTGGATAGGAACCTCCTGAGGTTTGCACAACTGACAAAGGACCCAAGACTGCCGTATTCTCTGTGGTTGTTGATGCAACGCGAGTTTCAGTGGTTATTGGTGTCTAAACTTTGTACACTGAATGAACATCAACCCAGTAGCCTTTTGTACACTAAACGATTTACGACTATAATAAACTACAAACTTGAAACTAGCAACGCCATTTCATATTTTGCATCTTTCATAAGCTCTAAAAACTACCTGGATAGCAAAAATATAAGATAACTTGGGGGTAATTTAGAAATTATGTTAGATTCTTTTTCCTTTTCTCTCAATTAAAAATATAAACTAAAGAACATAAATTACTACACTTGCATTTCTTCCTCATATGATCCATTCCCATCCCTTCCCATCCTCTCCCTTTCTATTCTTTTAAAAATAAACTCGAGAACAGAACGTTAGATTACATTTATTAGCTCGACAGGTTTTTTCTTATTTTAGTTTTTGGTTCTAGAGTAATTAAAGTCTTTCGATTTTTTATTATTTTGCCGTCGAATTGGGAGAAGTATTACGCAATAGATTATAAGGCCCCAACCTGTCTATTGGTTCGGGTCATTAGGGTTTTTAAGCATTGTAACCTATAAACATTATTTAATCAATAAACATGATATCCCACCGTTTATTTAATAATGAACAAACTCCCACTACAAACTTGCTTCTACATGACAATCATAGTTTATAAAAGACCAGCAAGTGAAAATAAGAAAACGAACAAGACTATACAACTTCAAAGGAGACCCATTAATTTATTGGGGCCTTCACCTCTAAAACTCTTTATAAGGATTCTTATGATTTGTTTTCTCTTTATAAGACCGTTAAGTTCTTCAGAAAATCTTTCAGCTTACTTAGAATTTCCTGGAATGTTGGACGAGATTGTGGTTCGCTGAAAGCATGAAATAACATAAAGAACGGTGTTACATTACTTCACGGGATCAACATTCAAGGTAAGATATATACATATCTAAAAGCCGGATATGTACACCTAGTTTATGCAGTTTACTTTCGATATACACATAAAATGATTTTATTTAATAATAAGTGGCTATAAAATTTAAAGAAGGGTTAAACCTGGACCAACAACTTTCGATAAGTGAAACCCATTGGGGATTGACATCATTCGGAATCTCTAGCCGTTGATTCATGAACCCTACAGCTCCAATAACCTGCAAGTATGGTGACTGGTTAACTATTACATACAAAGGTGCAAAAGCACAAATGTAATTTTTGTGCGCAAACAACCAAAATCTGGGCTTCAAACTAAATATAAAAAATTGAATCTTCAATAAATATATTTATTATGACATAATTTTTTGAAGAGAAGCTACATTTTGATGCATGTTTCTGCTCGTGTAGAATAATGAGGTTGAAAGAATGGTGTACCTGAACCGGGTCAAGATTGTCCCAAGGGATCTTCTCTGTGACGATTTCCCATAATACAATTCCATAACTGTATACATCAGACCTACAA
The DNA here is from genome assembly GCA_025667525.1 of Glebionis coronaria. Taxonomy (NCBI): domain Eukaryota; kingdom Viridiplantae; phylum Streptophyta; class Magnoliopsida; order Asterales; family Asteraceae; genus Glebionis; species Glebionis coronaria. The sequence continues at coordinate 480,624,001 of CM046878.1, forward strand.
ATCTCCGACAAGGTTTTAACTTAAATCACCAAATAGACCCAACCCGACCCATGTTGAAATCATGATATGACAGCATGGAAAGTACAAGCTTACTTTTCATCGGCTTGCTCACTACGAAGAACTTCTGGAGCCATCCATTGGGGCTAAAAAAATTCGAATGATAACAAAAAATGTATCATACTCTTGGTACATCTTTGGAACAATAGAGTAAAGTCCTTAACAAATACAAATAAAAATGTAACTACAAAATTCCAAACGAATAAGCTACATTGATCTTATAAACGATGAATAAATTCGAAAGGGATCCTTAATGGAGAAAGAAAATTGCAGTACCGTTCCTTTCCCAGTCTTCGAATTTGAGTATGTTTCTCGTTTGATTTCGGAGAGCCCAAAATCACCAACCTTTTCAATTGTAAACAATTCAATATGACATTGATATCACTCTAATGAAAAAGCAAATAATCTAACATTAAATAACAAATACCTTCACAGTCCAGTTCTTGTCAACAAGAAGGTTTGAAGACTTGAGATCACGGTGAATAATAGGTGGTTGGTGATGATGAAGATAATTCATGCCACGTGCCTACAAATAGAAGCAACTATTTATTTAGTTAATCGATAATGTTGCATTTAAGGAAAAATGAATTGCAAATTGCACTTTTTAAGAGTTTTTCTTTCCACATTCTGTCTTAATGGCTTAATGTTCCCAGAAATAATATATCTTTATACAACAACAACATGGATTTTTATCTTGCATAAAAAAACAAGCATGGCACGTATGGTCAAACAATAGAATCACATTATTAAGATTATGATGCATTAACATGGTACTTACAATATCCATAGCAATATGAACACGTCGTCTCCAGTCTAATTTGGTTGTATTTTTCTGAAGTAACTGGAACAAACTTCCTCTAGAAAGAAAAAAAAGAATTAGTAAGTTTAATTTGATGCTTCCACCATATTTCATTTTAGAAGCATATTAAAGACATATGGTACTAGTTAAACATTACCATTAGATCTAGAGATATATGGATTAGAAATACGAGAACCAACCTTGGAAGGAATTCGCTGACAATGCATAGATGCTGAGGTGAAGTTATCGCCCCCATGAAGAGTAAAATATTTGGATGTCGAAGCCTTTTCATAAGAGATACCTTACGATTAAACAAACATTAAGTAAAACCTTTGCTCAACACATGTGTAAAAAAATGATGGCTAAACTGACGTATTGATGGAACAATTACTTCTTTTCTGAAGGATAGTACAACATCACCAGGATATTCTAGCTTGGTAAATTCCTTGACAGCGACATCCTAATTACATGAATATAAGTTATTTCCTTTATATAATGATAGCACCAATAACTCTTTGTACATGTGCCACTTGACTGGAGAAAACAAATATATTTAAGCTTGATTTAACAAGATATTGAGAGAGAAGATGGAAACATACTGATCCATACCACGACGCATGATATGCTATCCCACAAGAACCTGTCATATATACATAACGAGTGAATAAAAAACCCAATACTCTAGCGTTTTGCTGATAGTACTCCAATGCTAGAAAACCTCAAGAAAAAAAAAAAAAAAAAAAAAACTTTTGGACTCAAATCACTATTAATATATCCTTATAATTACAAAATATATAATTCACTACAAAATTTCTGACATTTGCTTATTAAATTAAATGTGAAAAAGTAAGTAATATAGGGGAGTACTAAAAATCTATAGTTACTCAATATTGAGTAAGCAAAAATATTTTCTATTAATTTCTACTCAAAAAGAGTTATTAAAAGTTAATTTTTATCAACTCCTACTTTTAAAAAAAAAAAAGTAAGTAATAGAGGTGAGTACTAAAGATCATTACGTACTCAATATTGAGTAAGCAAAAGTGTAGAACTTTTAATAACTATTTTTTTAATAGGGAAAAGAGTAAGCAAATGTTTTTTCTTACTTTTATATGCATTGTGTTTTACTAAATAAAAAGTTATAATAACTTAAATAATTATAAATTCTATTAGTAAGCAAAACTTTTAGTAAGTAAATATCATTTATTTTGTAGTGATTGCACCGTGCAAAATTCTAATAATGAACATATAGATTAAATCAGACTTTCCAAAATTATACTAAGCAAAGCGGGATCCTTATCCCATAATATCTAACTTTCTTCTAAAATAGCAAGTATTAAGATAGAAGATGGAAACATAGCTGATCTCCATTAATATCTATTTTAGGTATCAAACTTTCGTTATAAAAGAAGGTACTACTAACTGGGACAGAAGCAAGACATAAAATGGTCAGGTGCACTTTCAATAAACTAAACAATCCTACATTTACAATTTTTTAAGACCGGGTGTATTTAGGAAAAATTTTAACAAAAATGAAAAATTTTAACAGATTTAACAATACGTAATTAAAATTCATGGGTGTCCCGTGACCCCTGGGACCCACCCTAGTTCCGTCTTGACTACTAACGACACTTGAAAAATACTAGATTCACAAAAGTTTTACAAATAAACCTAAACAAAATGACTTGTTACCAATCAATTTTTTCAAAAGTTTTAATAGAAGGTAACGACACTTGAAAAATACTAAACAAGATCTTCAACCAACTTTTAAGATTATCTATTTTAGTTGGGCGCGACTGCAAAATGGTAAATCTGACATTTGCATCCCATTTACTACTTACATGTGTCGAGTCTACTATTTACCTTTTACAAAAAACTAGAGTGTTACTATTTACCCAAAGATAGAACTTTTAAAGTTTTTCCCCAGATAAGAAAACGAAAAACCGAAATATGTGCAATTAAATGAATATATGTGAGTTTCTCAAACCTTGTCCAATCTGTTTTCTGAGTATCAAATCGTTCCACGAGATCTCTACATCCAAGTTGTCGATGTCAGCATCAAAGTTACTGATGGAATGAGTCATGGTACTCCCAGAGGAACTGCAAGAAGATGACCACGACCCGGGAGCTTCAAAACTATTACCAGCACTAGAACTAGTTTGCGAGCCATAATCCTGTTCTTGATGATCATTATGTAATGAAGGCGAACCAAAATGACCCATTCTTATATCAGAACTATCTTTTTCTTTTTCTTTCCATGGCCATAAAATTCCCTTTTTACCCAACCACGCCTTTGCTTTTGAAGAAAAACTTCTATCGACCCCATGTTTGCTTTCATTCCCCCCACTAGAATCTCTTGTGAGCTTTTCGATGAAATGTTCGTCTGTTGAAAAAGTAACATTTCTATCCTCAAAAGCAACGATATTGGTACCATGATTATCACCATGATCCATGCTGTACTTCATGTTTGACTTGATCTTGGAAGCCTGTTTTGGTGTGATCAACGATTACTACACCACCCTTTCAGACATACTAGAAGTTGCCAATATGTGAATTGTTTTGAGTTCATAAATCATTAATCTATAGAACTTTTGAGTTCATAAAATAATTTCCACTATGTATAAACTTTTTATAAGTTTATAAAATGTTTACCAACAAGACATGCATTAAACAATGAAAGAACCTTTAAGATCTTGTTTAAGAAGATCTTATACGTCATCATGCCACATTGACATGAAACAAAAACTCACTATAGATGAAGTAAATATAAACCTTTTTCACGTGTTTCAAGCATTTATTTTTACCTCCCACAAGCTATGCTATGTCTAGTACCTTCAGATTGCATTTAATATATAAAATGCATTGTGAAATTATCAATTAACTCTATTTTCTAAAAATGGCTGAGCTCAAAAAGTGCATCTTAAGAAGTGCCTCTATGGCACACATAGCAAAGTTAGCATATAGCTAAATATATATGAACAACTAACCAGATTTGATAATTTGGAGGTGATTTTAGTTTGTAGAGATGACAGGGGATCATCTTCAAGACTATCGGAACAAGACCTCGTCGGCCCATCGAGGCTTGGCCTTAATTCCCGAAATTGGCGGGCATCTGCACAAATACCTAAAACCCCAATGATTGTTCCATTTTCATCACGATACGGCTCTACAGTAACAACCACGTTGAACATTTCCCGTCTTTTATTCCTACAAGGAAACTCTCCGGACCAGCTTTCTCCTTTTGCCGCCCGGCCTACAATATGAGCAGATATTTCCCTATAAGTAGGTCCATAAGTCATATCCGGGGCAGTTATCCCCAAAGCTTCTGCTTTTGTATAACCGAAAATGTGTTGTGACATTGGATTCCTGCAAACAAGTCTCTAAAATGTTAGTTAATTTTTAATATGTTACCACACGTCCTGGTAAACTATAACCACGATCAACCATGCATTGAACCGGACCAACCACCTGTGAAGTTGGACAACTAGGCGCATCTTTATCAAACATACCGTGCCTCTCTCTTTGGCTCTAGCTTTTTCCTAGATGTTAATTCCAAATACTTCCGAACAATAAATAATCCACCTCACAACTCGGCGACAAGGTAGCTATGATATCGGATGTAATACGTATATATAGCCCGGATCGTATAAACATACAGAAAGCCACACAAAGAGAGATTCTTTTAACCAAATAGCTATAAAAAAAATTAATAGTCCAACAAATGTATATGTTTTTAACCCGACTTAGGTTTGCATCAAACATTTCATTTTGTTTTGAACAAGAAAAAACAAAATATTCACACATATGAGCCGCATACTATCTCACGTAAATGTAATGAAACAAAAGGCAGGGTGATCCAGCGGTAACAAAACCAGCCTTTCAAAGTGAAGGTTAATGGTTCGACTCACCAATAGATGACACGACCGTTAAGATCGAACATATATACTGCTTGTCCAAGTGACTGCAATATATTCATATGTTGGCTTTCCGTTAGCTTCATGGCTGAATTTCTACCAACTCCTCTCTGGCAACTTCTGTTTGTTGATATCGAACAAGAAGTTGTTTGCCGATCACATGCACCCGAAATCTTAGACTAGGTTCTCTCTATTTTATCCATAATCTTACGTGCTTCACCTTCACAAAATTTCACACAAAAAGCACACTTATATGTATAAACTACTACAACATTCGCGCCCTACCCCAGCGATATTTTTGGTGTTTCCCCAGCGACGTGTCGCTGGGGAACGATATCCCCAGCGACATGTCGCTGGGGTATATTCGCTGGGGTACGCTAGTTGTTAAAAGTATCCCAGCGACTTCCCCCCGCGACACGTGGGCCCCACAGACTTTTCCTGGAAGAACAGATGCCACGGTGGCAATATTTTCCCCAGCGACATGTCGCTGGGGAAAATTCCTTATTAAACCAAAAAATTAAGTTAAACTTAACCAGTTTAGCTAATTACAAAGTTTCCCCAGCGACAAGTCGCTGGGGAAACTTTCCTTTCATTTGACTTGTCAACGCGTTGCCGTTGACTTGTCAACGCTTTCCAAAGTTTCCCCAGCGACAAGTCGCTGGGGAAACTCTTGATACGTTTGACTTGTCAACGATTTGCGTTTGACTTGTCAACAAATAACCAATGTTTCCCCAGCGACATGTCGCTGGGGAAGAGTCTGCAGGTTTTTTTTTTTAAATTGCCTGCACAACAGGCGTTTTCCAGATTTTTTCTGGAATTTTTCCGGAAAAAATCTACCAAAACCTGTATTTGCTCACCAAAAGACACATATAAAGTAAACTTGAAATACAAATCAACACAAACGCGGAATAAGTTCAAACTTGCACCAAAATATAATATAACGTTCTAATGATCACATGGATACTAGGAATAAGCCGGGATAGTTAAGGATACTAGGGAAACAAGCGTTCTAATTTAGGATAATAGGGAAACAAGTCAAGATGAACATAAAGAAACTATGTACCATACTAACAAACACATATATGACACGACTAGCTCGCGTCATCGCCACCCTCCCGATCCTCAGCATCATCACCCGGGCGACTCCCGCTCCCGCTGGCACCAGCATCATCACCCGGGCGACTCCCACTCCCGCTGGCACCACCACTCTCATATGCGGCAAAAAGATCACCATACCTGGGGTCGTTTCTGAACAAGCCCATCATGAAATCAACATCCCGATCCCGACGAGTCTCAGGGGTGGTGGCGAAAAGCACGGGGGAGTACTGGTGTATCCCGGCAATACCATACCCACGCCAGGATGGTGGCCGCGAAACTTGCCTCCTCGCACCATCCTGTTGATCTCGGCAGTGGTGTGCTCACCCGTCGCCTCTAGCTCCCTCATCTGATCCTGTGTGGTGACAATAACACAAGATAGTAAATATATTAGTCGGGTTGCTAGATTATTAATCAATGATTCATTAAAGTGTGTTTTGAAAAGAATACTTACATACAACTGGAGAGACTGCTCATCTATAAATACACCATCTGAATTCGTATGCAGACGATAGAACATGTCGATCTCTGTAGGCTCTTGTTGGGTTTCGGACGCCTTTTGCTGTACATACACACGTAAGTAAGATCAATCTAATTAAATGCGGCAATAATAATATGTATGTAAAATAAATAATGATAATAATAAAATAAAAAAAATAAAAAACAATAATAATAATAATAATAATAAAAAAACCATAATAATGTAAAATCAATAATAATAATAATAATTACCATGAGATGTCGAGTGCGAGGGATCGACCGAGAACCATGTCGGGAGACAAGTGTTGCCTTGGACCGATTTTGGCTGTTTGTTGAGGATCGCTCATGTTAGCTTCGTCAGTCCAAAACTCTATCTGTTTCTCCCACACTTCAGGTGTGTGCTCGTCGGGTCTGTTCCGCCTAATTTGATCCAAATCGTATTCTCCAGTCTCGGGGTCTTTTACATAGTAATCTCGCTTCAGACTAGCCTTGCTGGTGTTGTATGATTTTTGTAGCTGTGCATTAATGGTATCATAAATACTCTTCCACCGAGGGGTGTTCACGTACGGCGTGAGATCATAATTTTTCTGCAATCAAATACAACACATTGAAAACAGAGTTAGAAATATAATTTATATATTTATTTAAATTCGTTTATTTATTTATATGATATAAATAAATAAACGAATTTAAATGAATATACACAATACAACACATTGAAAACAGAGTTAGAAATATAATTTATATATTTATTTAAATTCGTTTATTTATTTATATGATATAAATAAATAAACGAATTTAAATGAATATACACAATACAACACATTGAAAACAGAGTTAGAAATATAATTTATATATTTATTAAAATTTGTTTATTTATTTATATGATATAATAAATAAATAAATTTAAATAAATATACACAATACAACACATTGAAAACAGAGTTAGAAATATAATTTATATATTTATTTAAATTCGTTTATTTATTTATATGATATAAATAAATAAACGAATTTAAATAAATATACACAATACAACACATTAAAAACGGAGTTAGCAATATAATTTATATATTTATTTAAATTTGTTTATTTATTTATATGATATAAATAAAAAAAACAAATTTAAATAAATATATACAATTAAATAAATGAACACGATAATTAAATAAATATAAAATGATAACTTACCCCAATAGCTGCCCGGGCCGCCGCCTTGTACCCTTCGGGGACCTTGCTCCACGAAGGGTAATACAAAGGTATTTCCCTAACGACACACCCGAATAAGTTTCCCCAATGATCTGCGTAGGGGCCGACAGGTATAACAAGGTTACCTCTACCGGGTACAAAGTCGATCTCGACCGGCCGGTTTTGATTCTCGGCCACCGCATCCAGTAATTTCAGGCAGCGGGTCTTCTCCCGGGTATTCTGCCTGCCGGCTCTCCTCCCGCCCAAATTGGTCTTTTTCTTTCCTTTTCCTGCAAAATCAAGTGAGTGATAAAGTCATAAAAGTTAAGGCAAACAAGTTAAATATGTGTATCAAATTTGTATTACAATAATCCAGAAATTCTTACCCCGGTTGACGAAGCAACCCCCGCAACCGAATGATGGAGGACGTGGACGTGAAGGATCCTCGCCACCACCGTCCCCGTCGTGGCCCCGTGCAACATCAGTCATCTGTATACAGGTACAATTAGCATAACATGTAGAAATTCATGAACAAAATAATACAAGCATGCACAAATCTAAATATCAGAATAAATTTACACATTTAAACAATCCACAACAATTTCATTCATTCATTCATTCAAATATATAAGTGTATTTTACAAGTTACAACACAAAGTTAATCTTCTTCGTCACTAGAATAAAATTTCTCAACACCATCATCATCTTTGATGAGGTCTTCAACATCAGAATCTGCTAAATCATGAGGAAGGGGGTCTTCATCATCATCGTCTTCATTAGGAACATCATCGTTATCTGGCGGTGCGTCAACCTCCGTTGATTCACCATCTATATGTAAATCTATATAGAAGGTGTAATTACCGAAGTCATTACCACTAGTAGAAGGTGGGAGATCACTAGTAGAAGGTTGGAGATCACTAGTAGAAGGTGGGAGATCAGATGAGTTGTCCAAATGTATAATATCAGGTTCGTTCTCTACCACGATTACACCGTTGTTCAAAAACTTTTTATGATTAACATGTTCGACGACCTTCACGTTGGGTTTGGCTGGATCTACAAGGTAGAAGACTTGTTTGACTTGTGTTGCGAGGATGTATTGTTCACTTTTCCACCACTCACCAGAGCCGACGATTTGTGTCATTCCGTTTCTAACGATAAGTTTCTTGACTCTACCAACGGTGTTGCGAGTGTCGAACCACTTAACTTTAAACAACGCAACTTTAAACGACAAATAGTCAAACTCGAGGATTTCTTGAAGCCGACCATAAGTGTTAGTTTTCCCGTCAGGATCAGTCGAATAAACGCCGCTATTTTGAGTTACGCGACATTCATCGCGGCTCTGCACGACATACCTCACACCATCTACTAAGCAACAGTTTACTGACATTGGAGCCCTTAATGGTCCATTAGCCAAAGCGAATAACTCGCTGGTTGGGCTAAACTCTGGGTCTTGGGGATTTTGTGCGTGACGTTCAAAGATCTATGAAGAAGATAGGATTAGATAGAAAACTAAAAATATGATATTGTTATTTTTACACTTAAGTACACAAAATAAGTGTTAGTTTACCAGCGTCTTAAACCAGTGGGGGAATTCTTCTAGCTTGTCTTTTTCTGGAAATAACCTGAAAAACGTTCATGCTATTAGAATAAGTCGTCGAAATGATAAGTTAAGAAAAAAAAGTTACAAAATTAAAAAACGCGTACCTCCGGAACTGGTCTTGGTACGTGTCGATCTCAGGACTGTTGTTAAGTACATACCATCTCGCTTTCTTGTACTCGTCGGTAGGAAAATGAGGAAAGGACAGTAAACCAATCGGCTTGCATACCGATCGGAACACCTGAAACTTACACGTTGAGGGAGGGGGTCCACATTACGATCAGGACGATTAAATTTTGTGGTAACACCCCGAAAATATTGAGAACTTATAGTCAATGCTTCTTCTGCAACATAACCCTCCGCGATCGAACCTTCCGGCTTAGCTTTATTTCTTACATAACCTTTTAGCTTCTTCATGAATCTTTCAAATGGATACATCCACCGGGGTTGAATAGGCCCGCCTTCAAGAGCCTCTAGAGCTAAATGGATGGGCAAGTGAATCATAATGTCAAAGAAAGCAGGAGGATATATGCGCTCAAGCTCGCATAGAATTTCAACCACCTTGACCGAAGCTTTCAACATGTCCTCCTCCATCAAAGTTGTAGAGCAGAGTTGCTTAAACAAGGAACACAGTGCAATTATTGGTTTTGCAATATGTTCGGGCAAGTAATTTTGAAGTCCGTAAGGAAGTAAACGTTGCATCATTATATGACAGTCATGAGACTTCAGGCCCGTTATATTTGTATCATTATCGGTCACTTTGTGCTTGAAGCATGATCCGAACCCATCTGGTAGTTTAACACTTTTAATGTACTGACAAAACTTTTTTCGGTTCTCTGGTGTTAAAGAATACGCAGCCTGGGGCTTTACAGTCTTCCCCTTGTGGTTTACGGTTAGCCACAAAGGTCTTCGAATGCCCATCTTTTTCAAGTCTTGTCTTGCTTTTGCGGTGTCTTTACTTTTGTCATTCATTAACAAAATGTTCAAGATGGCCTCCAACACATTTTTTTCGATATGCATGATGTCTAAATTGTGTCTTAGTGAAATAAAAGGCCAATACTCAAGCTCGTAAAAAAGAGACCGTTTAGTCCAGTTAAGCTCGACTGTAACATTGCGGGAAATCTTCACACCCCCATGTTTTGGATGTTTACCCGGCTTACGCCTTAGCAATCTAGCATGTTGCGCTTCGATTACATCCGGTTGGTTATAATCTTTAGGTGGATCTTTCTGTTCAGTTTGGCCATTGAAGTCAACACGTGAACTCCTCCATTTATGGGGCTTCTTTAACCATCTTCTATGGCCAACATAAGCTGTTTTGCTTGTGACAGGAATAGATGGAGTTTCTAGGTTACATGTAGGGCATGCATAGTAACCTTGCCCACTCCACCCAGACAAACTACTTCGAGCAGGAAAATCATTTATAGTCCATAAAAGCATCGCTCTCATCTTGAACTGCTTTTGTGAAATAATGTCTGTAGTATCAACACCGTTCTTGTGCCACAAAGTCTTCAGGTCTTTAATCAAAGGCTGCAAGTAAATATCAATGTCCTTGCCCCGGGATTTAGGGCCAGGAATTAACAACGTCAGCATAAAGTTACTTTCTTTCATACATAACCAAGGAGGCAGATTGTATGTTGTCAATACCACCGGCCACATGCTGTAGGTCTGACTAAGGTTGCCGAACGGATTGAAACCATCAGCACACAACCCTAGTCGAACATTTCTTGGTTCTGCTGCAAACTCTGGATACTTCAAGTCAAACTTCTTCCAAGCCGCGCCATCAACCGGGTGTTGCATCTTACCAGGCTCCGCACACTTTCCAGTAGCATGCCAAGTCATGTCTTTTGCAGTGTGTCTAGACTTGTACAAACGTTGTAGTCTAGGAATGATCGGAAAGTAACGCAACACCTTCCTAGGAACTTTCTTCCCCGGTGTGTTAGTGTCTTTCCATCTACTCGTTTTACACACCGGACAGAATTGCAGATTGTTATTATCCTCCCAAAACAAGCAGCAGTCGTGTTCACAAGCATGTATCGACTCGTAACCTAACCCGATCGTTTTAAATGTCTTCTTTATTTCATAGTAGTTCAGTGGGAACTTGAATCCTTTACTATCGGGTAACATATAGGGGAGAAACTCTAATATTTCATTGAATAAAGAATCTGTCATTTTTCCTTTAGCCTTAAAATAGGTAAATTTTGCCATAAAGTCTAGTCGAGACACATGTTCACAACCATCATACAGCGCCTCGTTGGCAATTGCATACAACTCTTCAAACTCGGTACGAGTGGCTTGAGGCGGTTGAGTCGGTTGGTTACTAGTCTCACCAATATTATCTCCTTGTGTTGGTTCATTCGAAGGAATATAGCTAAAATCATTGAGTAACGCTGTCATGTCACTCATCATAGGTTCTCCTAGGTTATCTATCACTGGCGCACGTGGAGCCGGTTCACCGTGTTTGAGCCATGTGGTATAAAGTGGGTCCCACCCGTTTATAGCAATTTCCTCTCCAATCCAATCGATGGGTTTCCATAATACATTTCGACATTTTTTGCATGGACATCTAATTTTCCCCGCAGAATTCACCAACGGCCGGCAATGATTGACGAACTTTGTAAGATCGTCATTAAATTCTTTGGAAAGTTTCGGTTTGTTTATCCAACTCTTATCAGCGAATACCATAACTGCGTTTTATCCGTATATTTAGTTATTATTACATGGAAGGCAATTATGGAAAGCAATCCTAGATGTTTTGTTAACCTAGTGCAACTATGGAAGGCAATCCTAACCCACTCTTTGATGCTTCGTCTCATATATGAATGCGTATAACCGATTTACTATTTGAGAAAATTTCGGCAGCATTTCCCCTCAACTCCCCAAATATGTGTTTAAAGACATATTCGTAGGAGTAAAGGAGAAACACTGTCGAAATCATCTCAAATAGTAAACCAGTTATACGCATTCATATCCTAAATGAGACAAAACAATCAAAAAGCAGTCCCAAACAGGGGACTTTCCGAAGTTAATTCCTATTAAATTAACTTCAGACGGGTTTTCTATAGGTTGATCAATTTCAGACGGCAATTTTCTGAAATTAATCGCTAAAATCCTAAAACATTCCTAAGGTTTAATTCAATAAAACATTTATATCAAACAGCTTATTCTGATAAGTTTTATCAGAATAAGTTGTTTTCAAACAGCTTATCCTGATAAGCTTATCAGGATAAGCTGTTTGAAAACAGCTGGATAAGCTGTTTTCAAACAGATTATTCCGATAAGCTTATCGGGATAAACTGTATTCAAACAACTTATCCTGATAAGCTTATCAGGATAAGCTGTTTGAAAACAGTTTATTCGGATAAGCTGATCAGGATAAACTGTTTGAAAACAGCTTATCCTGATAAGCTTATCAGAATAAGCTGTTTTCAAACAGCTTATTCCGCTAAGCTTATCGGGATAAGCTGTTTCAAACAGCTTATCCTGATAAGCTTATCAGGATAAGTTGTTTGAAGCAGCTTATCCCGATAAGCTTAGCGGAATAAGCTGTTTGAAAACAGCTTATTCTTATAAGCTTATCAGAAAAAGCTGTTCTGATAAGCTTATACGAATAAGCTGTTGGAAAACAGCTTATATCAAAATAAAGTGTTCTCTTCGGTTAGGCATCATATATAAGGAGTGTTTGGATTTAAATTTAACACAAGAAAATAACATTTTTAAATCCCCAACGACATGTCGCTGCGGAAACCAAACGAAATTTTTTTATATAAAATATACCTTCCCGCTGCTTGCCGCTGCTACAGTTGCCTACCGCTGTCTGCCGCCGCCTACCGCTACCTACGCTGCCTACTGCCGCCTACCGCTTCCTACGCTGCCTACCGCTACCTACGCTGCCTACTACTACTGCTACCTACGCTGCCTACCCCGCTGAAATTATATAAAAATTAATTTTAATTATATAAAAACGAATTTTAATTATTATAAATAACTCAATTAAGAAAAATATACCTTTAATTAACAGAAAAAATAAATCCACCACCACAAACTTGTTAATAGAATTATCAATTAGAGAGAAAAGAGGGTGATGTGGTGGTGGTGGTGGTGATGACGTTCAGTGGTGGTGTGTTGGCGGCGATGTTGGTGGTGATTCTTGGTGGGTTATATGGTGGGGATGGCTGGTGAAGACATTCTGGTGGTGGTGTGAATAGTGGTGATGATTGGTGGTGATGAATGGTGGTGATGATTCTTGGTGGGTTATGTGGTGGGGATGGAGGAGATGAATGGTGGTGATGATTCTTGGTGGTAGTGGTGATGATTCTTGGTGGTAGTGGTGATGAATGATGATTTGGTGGTAGTGGTGATGATTGTTGGTGAGTTTGTTCGCAGGTTTGGTGAGTTTGTTCGCAGGTTTGAGAGAATGATTTGGTGTGGGGAGATAAGTGATGTTTCTGTAAATCGAATAAGGATAAGGTCTGGTCAAAAGTTTCCCCAGCGACATGTCGCTGGGGAAACTTTCCTTTTTCTTGACGAACGTTTCCCCAGCGACATGTCGCTGGGGAAACCTTAGACTTTGTCGTTTTGCGCAGCTGGTTTCATAAACGTTAGAAATTAACGAACTTTTCCCCAGCGACATGTCGCTGGGGAAAATTGTGTTTTGTCGCTTTGTGAAAGAAGCGCGTTAATGAAAATTTTTGGAGGGATTTCTAAAATTGGTAAACGAAACATACCCCAGCGACATGTCGCTGGGGAGACCAATTATGTTATATGCTTTTAAATGATTAATAATAATAATTTTATATATTTGTATATTTTACTTTTATATAATTAAAAATAATAATTTTATATATTTGTATATTTTACTTTTATATAATTAAAAATAATAATTTTATATATTTGTATATTTTACTTTTATATAATTAAAAATAATAAGTTTTATATAATTGTATATTTTTTATATAAGATATTTATGTAAATTAGTTTTAAATGATTGATAATAATACGTTTTATATAATTATATATTTATATAATAAGTTTGATTGATAATAATACGTTTTATATAATTATATATTTATATAAAAATTATATATTTAACAATTTATGATATTTACTTTTAAATGATTAATAATAATAATTTTATATAATTGTATTATTATAATTTTATATAATTAAAAATAATAAGTTTTATATATTTGTATATTTTACTTTTATATAATTAAAAATAATAAGTGATTAATAGAGTTCAACATTATAGGTTCAATGTATTAGATACGTTTCATCATTAGAGGTTCAATGTATTAGATATGATTCATCATTATAGGTTCAATGTATTAGATAGGGTTCAACATTATAGGTTCAATGTATTAGATAGGGTTCATCATTATAGGTTCAATGTATTAGATAGGGTTCATCATTATAGGTTCAATGTATTAGATAGGGTTCATCATTATAGGTTCAATGTATTATATAGGGTTCATCATTAGAGGTTCAATGTATTAGATAGGGTTCATCATTATAGGTTCAATGTATTAGATAGGGTTCAACATTATAGGTTCAGTGTATTAGATAGGGTTCAACATTATAGGTTCAATGTATTAGATAGGGTTCATCATTATAGGTTCAATGTACTAGATAGGGTTCATCATTATAGGTTCAATGTATTAGATAGGTTCAACATTAGAGGTTCAATGTATTAGATAGGGTTCAACATTATAGGTTCAATGTATTAGATAGGTTTCATCATTAGAGGTTCAATGTATTAGATAGGGTTCATCATTATAGGTTCAATGTATTAGATATGGTTCAACATTATAGGTTCAATGTATTAGATAGGGTTCAACATTATAGGTTCAATGTATTAGATAGGGTTCAACATTATAGGTTCAATGTATTAGATAGGGTTCATCATTATAGGTTCAATGTATTAGATACGTTTCATCATTAGAGGTTCAATGTATTAGATAGGGTTCAACATTATAGGTTCAATGTATTAGATAGGGTTCAACATTATAGGTTCAATGTATTAGATAGGGTTCAACATTATAGGTTCAATGTATTAGATAGGGTTCATCATTATAGGTTCAATGTATTAGATAGGGTTCAACATTATAGGTTCAATGTATTAGATAGGGTTCATCATTATAGGTTCAATGTATTAGATAGGGTTCATCATTATAGGTTCAATGTATTAGATAGGGTTCATCATTATAGGTTCAATGTATTAGATAGGGTTCAACATTATAGGTTCAATGTATTAGATAGGGTTCAACATTATAGGTTCAATGTATTAGATATGGTTCATCATTATAGGTTCAATGTACTAGATAGGGTTCATCATTATAGGTTCAATATATTAGATAGGGTTCAACATTAGAGGTTCAATGTATTAGATAGGGTTCAACATTAGAGGTTCAATGTATTAGATAGGGTTCAACATTATAGGTTCAATGTATTAGATAGGGTTCATCATATAGGTTCAATGTACTAGATAGGGTTCATCATTATAGGTTCAATGTATTAGATATGGTTCAACATTAGAGGTTCAATGTATTAGATAGGGTTCAACATTAGAGGTTCAATGTATTAGATAGGGTTCAACATTATAGGTTCAATGTATTAGATAGGGTTAATCATTATAGGTTCAATGTATTAGATAGGGTTCAACATTATAGGTTCAATGTATTAGATACGTTTCATCATTAGAGGTTCAATGTATTATATAGGGTTCAACATTATAGGTTCAATGTATTAGATATGGTTCAACATTATAGGTTCAATGTATTAGATAGGTTTCATCATTAGAGGTTCAATGTATTAGATAGGGTTCATCATTATAGGTTCAATGTATTAGATAGGGTTCAACATTATAGGTTCAATGTATTAGATAGGGTTCAACATTATAGGTTCAATGTATTAGATAGGGTTCAACATTATAGGTTCAATGTATTAGACAGGGTTGAACATTATAGGTTCAATGTATTAGATGGGGTTCAACATTATAGGTTCAATGTATTAGATAGGGTTCAACATTATAGGTTCAATGTATTAGATAGGGTTCATCATTATAGGTTCAATGTATTAGATACGTTTCATCATTAGAGGTTCAATGTATTAGATAGGGTTCAACATTATAGGTTCAATGTATTAGATAGGGTTCAACATTATAGGTTCAATGTATTAGATAGGGTTCAACATTATAGGTTCAATGTATTAGATAGGGTTCATCATTATAGGTTCAATGTATTAGATAGGGTTCAACATTATAGGTTCAATGTATTAGATAGGGTTCATCATTATAGGTTCAATGTATTAGATAGGGTTCATCATTATAGGTTCAATGTATTAGATAGGGTTCATCATTATAGGTTCAATGTATTAGACAGGGTTCAACATTATAGGTTCAATGTATTAGATAGGGTTCAACCTTATAGGTTCAATGTATTAGATAGGGTTCATCATTATAGGTTCAATGTACTAGATAGGGTTCATCATTATAGGTTCAATGTATTAGATAGGGTTCAACATTAGAGGTTCAATGTATTAGATAGGGTTCAACATTATAGGTTCAATGTATTAGATAGGGTTCATCATTATAGGTTCAATGTATTAGATAGGGTTCAACATTATAGGTCCAATGTATAAGATAGGGTTCAACATTATAGGTTCAATGTATTAGATACGTTTCATCATTAGAGGTTCAATGTATTAGATATGGTTCAACATTATAGGTTCAATATATTAGATAGGGTTCAACATTATAGGTTCAATGTATTAGATAGGGTTCATCATTATAGGTTCAATGTATTAGATAGGGTTCATCATTATAGGTTCAATGTATTAGATACGTTTCATCATTATAGGTTCAATGTATTAGATAGGGTTCATCATTATAGGTTCAATGTATTAGATAGGGTTCAACATTATAGGTTCAATGTATTAGATAGGGTTCATCATTATAGGTTCAATGTATTAGATAGGGTTCAACATTATAGGTTCAATGTATTAGATAGGGTTCAACATTATAGGTTCAATGTATTAGATAGGGTTCATCATTATAGGTTCAATGTATTATATAGGGTTCATCATTATAGGTTCAATGTATTAGATAGGGTTCATCATTATAGGTTCAATGTATTAGATAGGGTTCAACATTATAGGTTCAATGTATTAGATAGGGTTCAACATTATAGGTTCAATGTATTAGATAGGGTTCAACATTATAGGTTCAATGTATTAGATAGGGTTCAACATTATAGGTTCAAGGTATTAGATAGGGTTCATCATTATAGGTTTAATGTATTAGATAGGGTTCATCATTATAGGTTCAATGTATTAGATAGGGTTCATCATTATAAGTTCAATGTATTAGATAGGGTTCATCATTATAGGTTCAATGTATTAGATAGGGTTCATCATTATAGGTTCAATGTATTAGATAGGGTTCATCATTAGAGGTTCAATGTATTAGATAGGGTTCATCATCAGAGGTTCAATGTATTAGATAGGGTTCATCATTAGAGGTTCAACGTATTAGATGTTCATTGGAGGGAAAACATTAGAGGGAAAACATTGGAGGGAAAACATTGGAGGGAAAAATTGGAGGGAAAATGTTAACAATTTCCCTCACTTTTTTAGCATAAAAAGAGAACCACACACACTCCTTATCATCACAACCACCAGCAAATTACACACACTTATCATCATAAACAAATTGTTATTATGTACATGTTGAAGCGTGAAGCTTTTCCGTGCAGGTGTGGACATGGAGATGTAGTTCTTCGAGAATCGTGGACAACTGAAAACTTTGGTAGACTGTACTATGCTTGTCCACGTTCACGGGTTCAACCTCCAGTTTCATATGGATGCAAATTTTTTTTATGGAAAGACGAACGCGTCCAACTACTAATCAAATCTCTTGGAGGTTCAATGAGCTTTTCTCCTCCAAGCTCTTCTTCAAGACCTTCAACGAGCTTCTCTCCTCCAAGCTCTTCTACCAGACCTTCAACGATTCCAATTTCTTCTCCAAGCTCTTCAGCGTGTGCAAACTGTGTGCGCTTGAATGGAATGATAATGGTACTTGAGCGTACGATAGAGTTGTACCGCAACTCCGATAGGCACAAATTGGATTCAGCTGCACTACTTCACGACCTTTACGATGACATGGGGAACATTCGTTTGAACTAGTTTATGATGTATCTGTTTTCGTGTTTATGAGTCTATTATCGGTTTAATATCCATGTTTAATTAAGCGCGTGTTTAAGTGTCAGTGTAGAATAAAGTTAGGTTTAGGCGCGTCTGTTTGTAAGCCTCAATGAATGTTCACAATTTTTAATTAATATTAACAATGAATGTTAACAATTATCAGTGAATGTTAACTTTTGGCGGGAAAACATTGGCGGGAAAATTAACCATTTGTCTCACTTTTTTTTATCATAAAAAGAGATATACTATTTTAAATTTTAATAACTATATTTTTTAATATATATATTATATTTACTAAAATATTATATAGACATTACACATTTTTTGAAAATTGGTGGTCAAATAGAAGTCAACGTTTCCCCAGCGACATGTCGCTGGGGAAAGATTTGTTCGTTTTTTGTAAAATAGGCGCGTTAACTGAATATCTTTGGAGGGAATCCTAAAAGTTTCCCCAGCGACATGTCGCTGGGGAAAACTTTTGGCATAAAGTAAACAACGCATTAACGCTAATCACTTGGATTAGACGTGGGAGAAAGTTTCCCCAGCGACATGTCGCTGGAGAAAAGTTGGCGGGTTAATCTCCCGCTTGCATTGGCGGTGAAGTAGTTTGGTCAAAATTCAGTCAACTTTTCCCCAGCGACATGTCGCTGGGGAAAAGTTTCTTTATTTTTTGGTCAAAATTTTTTCGAGAAAGTTTGCCACGTCAGAAAGTTTTTGTCGTTTAGCGACTTTTCCCCAGCGACATCATGTCGCTGGAGAAAACCCCGATGGGGAAGGGCTGGATTGTTGTAGTGAACCCGAAATTAGTTTAATTCTCATTGGACGCCATGTAGCGAACACAGATGATAACACACTGAAAGATCTATTTCAATCATATATAAATATGCCTACGTT
The DNA here is from genome assembly GCA_025667525.1 of Glebionis coronaria. Taxonomy (NCBI): domain Eukaryota; kingdom Viridiplantae; phylum Streptophyta; class Magnoliopsida; order Asterales; family Asteraceae; genus Glebionis; species Glebionis coronaria. The sequence goes on from CM046878.1 coordinate 480,643,217, forward strand.
CAAAATGATCTATGTTGAATAATAGACCAAACCTCTGCGCAAGCTATTTATACACTCCTAAAAGTTTAAGCTTGTGTATCTTTACTGTTTCGCATTTTTTTAATTACAATACAATAAGTGCCACTGGAAAAACATATATACATGTATGTGTGAATTTGTGTCTGTAAAATTGTGTTAATCTAGGATCATTGACGGGCTTTGGGCGCGCCAATGATGCTTTTCTTTTTATCTTATCGGCATTCCCATCAAATAAATAAAAAAAGAAGATTTCAGTTTCATAGAGAATTTTAATGACTTCGTGCCATTACCACAAAAAAGCCGGAAATGCACACAGAATAATTAATATATCGTATATACATATGTACAATAGAAGTGCATGGTCTTCGTCAAACGATGATCTTATGCAATTGCCTCTCTTTCACTCTTATAAAAAGAGTCCCGATCATTGCTATAAAAATATCACATTAGTCATTCAACAATTTGACAGGTGTTACTTCTTGTGTCCAGTTTATATCCTCAATCTATTTTTGTCAATATGCAATGCAAGAAAAGTGTACCATGCCGATAACATATTTGTTCTCTAGTGTCATTTGTCCTGTAATATCTTTTATCCTCTTTCTACTCAACTTGCACAAAATATAGGATAAAATATGATAAAATATGATATGGCAATATGGCAAAAGAATGAGTTTCCTATCAGAGTTGTTGGTATACGAAAAACTTATTAGATTATTTTAAAAAATACATATTCTTGTATTTTTGTGTGGTATCCTCTCGGATACGCTATTTTTTGTTAATATACATTTGCCTTTTAAAAAAAAAATATATATATATGACTACAAGAAAAAAAGCTCGTCGTTTATTAGCGACACATACGTTGAAGACGCAGTTTAGCTACATTTTAGCAACATCTTTTGTTGGAAAGTAACTCAGCTAACTAGTGCAGCACACTTTGCTCGAATATGAATGGCAATTACAAAATTAGTTATTTTGGTAGTTATTATCTAGACGACACAATGATTAGTAAAAGTCACAATGATTGACCTGTATGTGTATATATATGTTATATTGTTGTAACTAAAACAAGTTTATAGCATCATTTGTGTTCTTCCTATTATTATAACTACGTAGTCTATTCCCTGTTAACTTCAAGTTGGCATGAGAGCCTTGTCAAAAGATGAACACCACCAATTCAATTGGTCACATATAACCTCTAAATGAAGATCTTATAACCGCGTACGAAGATATAAATGTTGTAATTTAAGTAAACTCTTAACCATATTAACTATATTAATATACACGAGTATGCAGCGGAATAATATGATCACGTATACACAAGTAATTAATTTAAACGACAAAGAAATGCGTATCTTTTAGCAATGGATTAATCACCTTATCGAACAACCAATATAATTGAAAACCCAATAAAGATCGAACAATAATCTTTATAAATATACGCACACAATACGTTTATACAAGCAATAAGTATGCTAGTACGTTTGTGTTAAACCAACAATAAACCAAACCACTTGAATCAATCAACTAAAGAAACCCTTGTTTCTTTCTTCTTGGTCGAACCACTCGAACAAACCGAAACCCTAATTGGGGTGTTCGGTCGATCACTTAAAAGAAGAAAGGAGAAAGAAATTTAGGGATTACAAGTGAAAATGAGGTATCCAAGACCTCCTTATATACTTGTAATAACTTGGTAATCAAGCAACCAATCCCAAAATCCCATGGGCTTTTGTTTCCTTTTTCTTGAGTTTCATTTATTGGTTTATTTGTTTAACTATAATTAATATTTAATACAATATTAATTATATATTGCTTAACGATTTACGCGTGCATCTCCATAGGCTCGAGACGAGTTCCGGACATATATTATTTCATGTACATATTCTTTCAATTCCCACTTGGACATGCACAATAATATAATATAATAACATCTGTTAGCGTCTAGCAACATGTCGATGCTCTCGAAAACTCTCGAGTGTAGTTTTTCATAAAGTACATTTAAATGCCTTAAATACTTACAATCAATTTGTTTCTCAAATGCCATATTAATAATGGATATGGATCGAAGTCATTCCATTTTAACTATTCTGTTTCTCGTATTACATAATTGAATCAAAGTTACTAATTTAATCGAGACAAATCCAGATTACCATTGGGTACGGCCGTACACACATCTGATTAGTTAAACGATGGGCCCAGTAGCATTATTGTTCAAACCTTGTTGAATGAACAAATTTTATTTTGACTACATGTGCCTCTTACATGCTTCAAGATACAAATAATTATAACCTTTATTACTACCCTGTTCATGATAGCATTAGAACTATAGCAAAAAGTACCATCCACATATATAAGACCTGCTTGCATCTTAAGTCAAAGGATTTAATTATGTAAATCATTTACAAGTTTCTGTTAATGATGACGATCCATAAAGTGATTGAATTATTGGTAGGAGATGTCCAATATGTAACCTTTGAATATTGTGTGAGTTGGTAAACTGTTCTTACATATTTTACGAATATTACCATCACTCAAATATGTCTTAATTCAACTGTATTCCTGTTGGAAAATGTTTTGCAAAATATGGTTTTTGCAATACTTTTAACATAATTTTATATATGTATATGTTATATATATTTGTAGTACTTAGTAGCTTTGCGTTCTCCTCGAAGAGAGCTTCACAACGAGCTAAAGTATGTCCAATATGGAGTTAATATGAATGAGATATCGTGTCTCAAAATGAGTCACGTGAAACACAATATTTGGTAAATATTTTGTCCCACATCGTTTGAAACATGAAGTGAAAACATGTTTTTAAGGAAATCCTAGTTTCTACCCTACAATATTCATTTGTGGGTTTTTACTCCCACGCCTACGCGCGCAGGGGGGGGGGGGGGGGGGGTGCAGAAAGTGGGATTTCTAGGCCAAAAACGGGTTCGAAGCTAATAATGGTTTATTTAAAAACCCATTATTATTTATATTAAAAACTTGTGAATTCACTCAACCGTTGTGTTGACATTTTATCATGTATTCTCAGGTGTGTAGGTTAAGTTCCACTAGAGCATGGAGTCACGCAGGATAAAGTAATGGCAAAACAAACAATTTCTATTCGATACGTTTGACAAATCTTTATTTTCTCTTAAGGTTTGTATAAATTTTTGGGACTTATTTCAATTAAAACTCTGATTTAATAAAAATATCAAATGGTTTATTTAATAAAACGTCTCTTTTGAGTTCGTTTTCTATGACTATGTGTGATGTGCTATGAAGTAACACCCAAAGTTGATATTCCGCTGCCTTGTGAAATTGCGGGTGCTACAGATTGGTATCAGAGCACTTTTTATAGAGAACTAGGTCGTTTTGAAAACTTGAACTATAACAGCTCTTTCGAAAAATTGTTTTGTTGCCTTACAAAGTATCTGCGCGATCATGCCTCCTAGAAACCAATGATTGGTTGTGATAATGTGATCCTATGTGTATGTAGGAATGATTGTGTATATATGTATATACATACTACGGTATTTAAAGGCATTGCGCGCGAAGCAATGGTCCTTGTGTGATTATCATACATTTGATAATGTGGTTTTGTATAGAATTTGGCTTTACCGCCAATCACAGATATCGATAATTAATTTATTATCCGAATACGACAATGAAACTCGTTTGATACTTTGGTTACGTATATATTGATTCGTAATATATCGCATATCGACTAATTTAAGATCAATTATTATCGTTGTTGCATCGTGATGTGCCATTTTAGGACATCTCCTTTCGAAACGTAATTGATTACTGTTATATTCGTATTTCCGTTAGTCCTTATGATTTTGAAGAATCATTTCTCCAAGGAGACATCTTCTACGTAATGTAACGTTTAATTTTATTGTGTGATTATGTTTTATTGGCGAAAAGGAGGATGCCTGTGTTTGACCTAAAAAATATATATACCCAAATAAACTATATATAATTTGGGTACAAAAAAGATATGCTAATAGTAGTCATTAGATGAGCAACTTAATACCTTGTATTTAAATGGAATGGGACATTTAAATATAGAATTTTAAATCGCCCAACTATGTGTCGTTTAAGGTTCTCTTATTGAAATGGATTGTGACATTTTAATAAGAAAGTTTTAAACCACTTGACCTTCGATTGTTTATGGTTTCTTTATTCAGATGGAATGAGACGTTTAAATACAGAAATCATGGAGTAAGTTTGTTGACACCCTAAGCTTGTTGTGGCATGTAATTTGGTTATGATATCGTGTTTTGTGACGGTATTACCTGAGTAGGAGGATATATAATCATCTTGTTGAAATAAATTGGGACGCCCTTTTATTTTAACAAGAAAGTTATAAGTTCCCTAACCATTAATTTATAATTCCTGTTTACATGGATTGGGACGCCTTTGGATGTAAACAAAAATAATAAATGAGTGGGCTCAAGTGTGCCCGACTTAGGTTTGTGATTATTTTGTATACGGGCGTATTTGCTTTGACGTATGTTTCGTTGTTACGAAGCATTCATTATCGTCGTCATGATGGTTATTATTGATTATCGTCTATTTCCCTCGAGTTTTGATTTGTCTTTATGGACCTTTTCTAATGTGACTGTCGTGAGCTTTATAAGTTAATCGTTAAGAACTGTTACACGTTGTGAGAGTAGATGAATTATCTAATCCTCACTAGTATTTAAGTGTGTACTTGTGGATCGATTGAGGATTAAGTTATCACCGACAACTTATCGTGAATGAAAAGATTTTGTAATTTTGCTTCTTACCATCGGAGGTTCGTTGAATAATTTTTTTTGATGACAACACTCTATAGTATCTGTTGGGTATGAATTCGTTTGTGAGCACCCTGTAATATCATTTGTGTATGGATCCATGTGTGAGCACCATCCGGTGACAAAATATCATTAGATATGCATCCACGGCTATCAGGCCCGTGAACATCCTTTAACTTGCAAACTTTTCTTTGACTGGACTTATCCGAGAATCTTGTCAAATATTCCTATATATCATGGCTTAGCTATTTAGGAAGCATGAGTTAACTTGATTGAACTTACTGATTTGACATGGCTTGGCTATTTTGCAAGGATGTGGTAATGGGATTATATATGCTTAGTGATATATTTCATGTTTGATTTAGATCTAGTGCTTTTGATAGAGTAATGTTGTTGTTCCCATATTAATTCACTTCACCATGGTTGATTATATGATTAAAAAAGAATTAAAGATAGAAGATATATGGATTCTAGAGAGAGAAAGTAGTGAGAGAAAGTAGAGAGAAGGTGGAAAAAACTAGGTGAAATTAGATTGAGAAAAAATAAAATGCCTTGCCACCCTCCTAACATGCTAGGAGGGTGCATATATAGTCCACCCACATGTGGGCTTTCTTTTGGACTATATTGTTTTGGGCCGGGCTTGAATAAATGCTTAGTACCTTGAAAGAGGCCTTTTAAGCTAGCCATCAAGCCCGTCATGTCACGACTATTTTAACTAACTATTACAACGTTTTAATAAATATTACAATATAAGCCTATGACCAAACATTCTTGTTTGACTCAATATTTTGAGGCTAACAATCTCCCCCAATGTGAGGTCATTCCTCTTCGATATTTAGAGTTCAATGAAGATGATGAATTTCGTCATAAATGAGTCTTGAACGTATAATAGTAGTCTTGTTCCTTCATGCTATGATCTTTGAGCCTTTGTCATTGTCTTTCGACTTTGTCTTTTATCTTGAGATCTTCAAATTATCCTAGACTAGTCTTTGCCATCTTGGGATCTTGTGTCTTCATCCACATGCTCATACTTCGCACCATCTTGAAAGCTTGCTAACAATCTCCTGTGAAGAGAGGTCATTCCTCTACATTAATTGATAAGGAAGATTTTGATCATCAGAGTTGCGGAAGTCTTTAGCTTTCTTGATTGTTAAATATGTCTTTGAGCATGAGTATGTGGTTTTGAATCTTTGACTTTGTTGTGTACACCGTAACTTCACCTTCTTGAGACAAAACATAGACACGGACTGAATGGCTTTGACATTCATCCTAAATCGGTAGCGTTTTACCTCCGGTCGGTGAAGACCGTTACACGATATTAAATATCGTACCTGTGATAGGTAGATTCAATTAAGAATATCCTTGATATGGTTTCGCGGCAGTACTAGCCGTTCTCTTTACTCGACCGTCTCAAAGCAAGACCGCGAACATAAAGAGTGAATCAATTGGATAAATATCCGCTTGATTAAAGTCGTCAGTTCAATTTCCTGGAACAAGTTTGATTCATTAAGAATCTTACCATTGTTGCTTTCCAGTTGACACAAGCTTGATTCATAAAAATCTCGCAAGTTACCTACCGTAGCGCTGTTTAATGTTGACGCTAGAAGGATTTTCATTCGTCACTGTGAATATTAATAAATATCACTCTGAATGTTCTAGCAAAACCATAAAGATATTGCGTAGAAACCTGAAACGAGTTTGAATCGTTAAAGAAACAAACCACTGTTTCTTTTTAGTTTTACATATGTTCAATTCATAAAGAATCTTACACATGACCTACCGCAGTGCTGTTTGATGTTAACAATGGAAGGATTTCCACTCATCATTGTGAATACTAGGAAGTATCACTCTGAGTGTTCTAGCAATATCACAAGGATATAGCGTAGGACTCTCTTAATCGTCATCCATGTGTCCTAACGAGATTTGATTGATCTCTTGGCTCTAGACTTGATTTGTGCACTTTTAGTGGTCGGAGGCTGGAGCATATGCCACCTATTCAATATCAACTATCTCGGAGTGAGAAAATCAATAGAAGTCGTGTTGATCCCGTGACACTAAAACAAACTTCTTTTGAGAGAAGCATGAGTCAGCTGGGGAGGGGTTGTGCATTACATCACTGGGTCCATGATGCGTTGTCTTCATGATGTATTGATCCGGTTTCTGCCTAAGTTGTATGGAGGGCTAATTTCTTTACACCCTTTATCCTTACATTTCTTTTTCATTCTTTAACCCCTTCAATGCTTACCAAGACATCATTACTAGCACATTGTTGTGATTGTTCTAGTGATAGCATCAGTAGTTAGTCGGCATTCAGCTACGTTCACATTTTACTCCATCTTTCCTAAGGACTTCTAATAATCTATTGGATTGTCCCTGGGAAGATCCCCCCGATTCTGGTTGGATCATAGGACTTAAACCTAACCACCCTTTTGACACCAATAACGTCGTGAATTAAAGATGTTGTGGGTATTTGATCGTAACCATGAGTGCTTGAGTCTTTAGGTCATAATTTAATCACATTTTCTCCCCTATCTCTAATATATAGAATCGTTTGATATTAGAGATACCAAATTTGATTAAAATATATTTTGAAAAATAGTCTTGAAACTTTTCGGGAGAAAAATGTGTCAAACTTGGCATGAATTTGGAATGCTCCCCCTAAAAAATTGATCCAATAGAATTGTCATTACGAGGATATGATCCACATTAAACTTTTGAGGATAGGAGTTGTTGAACACACAATTTTTGAAAGATTTTGAATAATCATTGAGATATTCTTGAAAAAGTTGTGTTCAACGCTTTTTGAAAAACTTTATTTCTTTTTGGCGAAATTTTTTTTTAAAGCATAAACTTGAGTTCATAGACTTTGAATGTCTTGACAAATCCACTCAAGTGTAAGAAGATTTCTCTTCTTTTGCTGAGGGTAAGGGCACTAAAGCGTACACTCCCCTGTGAATATAGATCCGGGTCGCAATCTAAAAGTGATTACAAGCCATTGTGTTGAGCTCAAAACGTTGAATGTTTTGTGACAAGCTCAACCCAGATAGATTGCTCTACCCGTTGTTGGAAATATTGTCCAAAAGAGACTATTTCCTTTATAAAAGATAAAGATGACATGTTTTAAAATTTTTTTACAACTTTCATTCGAGCTTTATGTACACACCCGTGTCGTTATTGAGCGACATTTCTAGGAACGCCCATATTATCGATACTGAAAGACATGTTGAGAAGAATATTTTTTGATTTTTAAAGATTTTTAATTTTGTATTTTTCTTTTTTCATTAATATTTACATGTAGATGTTTGATAGATGAATCAAGCAGGCTTCTTTGCCAGAATCTCCAGTTCTGCTGGAGTCAAACATCTCATACCAATTTGCCTAACTAGATACGCAAACCTCTCTTTCGAAAGAGATTTTGTAAACAAGTCAGATAAATGGTAATCAGTTCCAACAAAGTAAGGTTCAACAATACCCCTTTCAACTTGTTCCTTAATGAAGTGATATCTGACATAAATGTGCTTCGTGCGGGAATGCTGTACCGGATTGCAGGAGATGGCTATTGCGGACTTTGAGTCACAGTACATAGGTACTTTATCAAAGTGGAAGCCATAATCTGTGAGTTGTGTTCTCATCCAAAGAACTTGAGCACAACACGCAGATAAAGACACATACTCCGCTTCGGCTGATGACAATGATGTGCAATCCTGCTTCTTGGAAGACCATCCCACAAGCTTATCTTGACCTAAAAATTGTGTACCACCAGAAGTACTTTTACGTGTATCAAGACACCCTACATGATCAGAATCTAAATAGGCCGTTACAAAGAAACCGGTTTCCCTCGGATTCCAGAGTCCCATACGAATGGTATTCTTAAGGTACCGAAAGATCCGTTTAACCTCCTTGAGGTGCTTTTTAGTAGGTCGTGCTTGATATCATTCACAATAACACGTAGCATGTGATATATCTAGTCGGCTTGCTGTTAAGTACATGAGGGAGCCGATCATGGAACGATATCTCATTTGATCTATGGCATCTCCCTCCATATCAGCATCTACGGATGTGGTTGATAATGGTGTCCCAACGGGGTCACATGAAGTCATACCATGCTTTTTGATTATCTCTTGACAATACTTAGCTTGGTTGATAAAGATAACACTTGGGGACTGGTGAACTTGAATTCCTAGAAAGAATTTTAGTTCGCCCATCATAGACATTTCAAATTTGCTGTGCATGACTTTTTCAAACCATTTTGAAAGTTTTGGGTTTGTAGACCCGAAAATAATGTCATCAACATAAATCTGCACAAGCAAAATGTCATCACCATATTTATAAGTGAACAAAGTTAGATCAATGGACCATTTTGAGAAACCTTTGGATACCATAAATTTTGAGAGCTCGTCGTACCACGCCCTTGGAGCTTGCTTGAGTCCATAAAGTGCTTTGTGGAGACGATACACCTTGTCAGGATAATGAGGATTGACGAATCCTTCCGGCTGTGTAACATAGACTTCTTTCTTCAAAGGACCGTTAAGAAACGTCGTCTTTACGTCCATTTGATAAACGATGAATCCCTTATGTGCAGCATAAGCAAGGAAAATCCTGACAGCTTCCATACGAGCTACTGGTGCAAATGATTCTTCAAAATCAATACCCTCTTTCTGGCCATACCCTTTAGCCACTAGCCTAGATTTGTTCTTGATGATCGTGTTCTCTTCATTCATCTGGTTTTTCCAGATCCATCGAAGATTTAATGGTATTACATCGTATGGTCTGTCAACAAGTTCCCAGACTTTAAGTATTTCTAATTGTTAAAGTTCATCCGTCATCGATTCAATCCAAGCATGATCTGCCAAGGCTTCTTTGATTTTTGTTGGTCCAGCTGTACTCACGGCGAGTGCGAAGATAAAAACATCGCCATCGGTTTCAAGCTGTCGTCTTGTACGAACGGGTTGTGAAGGGTTTCCAATTACTTGAACCAAAGGATGATCTCGGGTCCAATGATGTGTTGAAGGTTGTCGTTGATGAAACGTATGCATATTTGACGGATCAACATGGCGAGTAGAAGACTCTCCTGTTTTGTGTACCGGTGTACCGAATGGGTTGATAAATTCGTTTTCGTCATTTAATGCATAGTCTGCTTGATTTGTGTTCTGTGGAGCAATGACAGTAGTTGTAGATGTTGTATGAGTGGTTGTTGATGTGATATTCTGAGGAGGTAAATCTACAGCAACCCGTGTTGAAGTAGATGAAGTTATATCCTTTTGTTGACGGTGATCTGTATCATCATTCTTATCATGAGTGACAGCTGAAGACTTCGATACAACATGTTTCTCCCCCGTGAAATATTCATCATACATTGGTCCATATAACATTTCCAACTCTTCAATTGTCGTGTTTACTGTCATATCTGCTCTTGGAACATTTCCTTGATCCAGCTTTGAACTTGACGGTTCATTGTTGTGGTCTTGAGTTCCGAGTTCCGTGCAGTTGTGAACGGAAGTCGTTTGTCGTTGTGGATCGGGACTTAAACTGATTTCTTCAAGTGCCATTTCTTGTAATTCATCAAATCTGATATGAATAATCTCGACTATCAATTTTGTTCTCTTGTTGTAAACTCCATATCCTTTAGACTGAGTTACATATCCTACTAGAATACATGCATCACCTTTCTCTTTCATCTTGTCCAGATTTTCACCATCTCGAATAATGTAACACGTACATCCAAAAACATGAAGGTGTTTGAGTGAAGGTTTTCGATCATGAATTATGTGATATGGTGTCTTTTCGTGTCTTGGGATAATTAAGGATCGGTTTTGTGTGTAGCATGCGGTTGACACGGCTTCGGCCCAGAAATATAATGGTAGTTTTAAAGCGGATAATAATGTTCGAGCAGCCTCAACCAAAGTACGGTTTCTTCTTTCAACAACGCCGTTTTGTTCGGGTGTTCGAGCAATATATGTTTCATGTTCAATTCCTTCAGCTTCAAAAAAGTGTCTCAGAGTTGAATTCAAAAATTTTGTGCCTCTATAAGTACGAATCACTTTTATTTGAGCTTGAAGACCATGTTGTATCAGTTTTAGGAAGTTGATGAGAACTTTGGGTGTTTCATCCTTAGACCTCAAGAAGTGAGTCCATGTGTACCTTGAGTAATCATCGATAATTACCATAACATATTTCTTTCCATTGATACTATGAACACGCATAGGACCACACAAATCTATATGAAGAAGATCTAACCGTCCTTTAGAGTTTGGTGTAGTCTTTGTTTTGAAGCTACTTCGTTTAGCTTTACAAAGCTCACAAGAAGACCAAAGATGATCTTTGATGAATTTTAAGCTTGGAATGCCTCTCACAATATCTTTCTTGGAAAGCAAGTTGATGGTATCAAAGTTGAGATGAGAAAGACGTTGATGCCATAACCATGCCTAAGTCGTTGAAGCTTTAGCCATGAAGCAAATCAGAGTTGATGAAGTTGTGTCTTGAAGTAAAATAGTGTAGAGATCAGTACCCCGTGTACCGGTAAGTAAGTCATTCCCATCATAATCACGAACAAAACATGTCTTCTTTCTGAAAGCAACCTCCAAATCCGCATCACAGAATTGATCAACCGAGAAAAGATTGTGATTGAGCCCTTCGACGTAGTATACCCTTTTAATCGTGATATTCCCCTGAACCAAATCTCCATATCTTAGGATCGGTGCAAATTGATCATTTCTAAATTGGACCGTACCCAGGAACTTCTCCACGAAGTTAATTAGAAGCTTGAGATTCCCCGTCATGTGCTTCGTGCATCCGGAGTCCAGTATGAAGAGTTTTATTTATATTACCTGCAGAAGAGTTAGAACACGATGGAGCATTTGCTAAATTGGATACCATAGTAGTTGTGATTGTAGATACATTAGTGTCCTTAGCAACATTTAAAGGCATACTAACACTCGTTGTCACATTTTCTGTCCTAACTTTAGGCATCCATTTATATCCCGGAGGAAATTGATTAGCAAACCACTATTTCCAAGACTTGTTAGCAGACTCATATAATTCCGTAATTCTGCTTCTAGGGTTCTTAGTGGTGGAGTCTGATGCATTACTTTTCTTAGTGGGGGTTGCACCAGAATGGTTCACTTTGCGTTTGGGTTTACTAGCACTAATAGGCATCGCAACTTTCTCCTTAGTTCTAGTATCTACGCCTTTGACATTATTGATAGCACACATAGAATGATTAGCATTAGCAAATTTTCCACATTTGACACAAAAAAATTTCACATTCATAGCATTCAAATCAGTCAAATCATTCAAGTCGTCATTACACGCGATTACAGACTTTTTATTCTTAAAAACATTCAAATTCCTATGGTGTTCTTCTACTTCCTTCATCTTCCCTTGACTCTTGTGTTTCCAGACCTTATCATTCACTTGAGTGCTCTTAAGCTGAGTCCAGCTAACACTAGTAGTGGAGACTACTCCTGTAGTAGAAGACACACGAATATTAGTGTTTCTAGAAGTCTGAGGCGAGTAACTAACTTTTTTTGTGGGTTTAGTGGTCATTCTATACATCCCTGGTTTAATCACGTTATTGTGCTTAACGCTTGGTGCTACAATATTCCTTATGGGTTGAGTATGTGGCAACCTTTCCTTTCCATCTATCTTGGGGGCAAACACAGGTTTTGCAAACGAAGAATTTGAGAAAGCAGATGGTTTTCCCATGATAGAGGATCTATTCACTTTAGAGGCATTGGGTTGTCTAACAACAGGTTTCTTAACACTAGGTTCCATAACTTTCCCACCCATCTTAGCAACGAGTTTCTTCAACTCTGCTATTGCTATGTCTTTTTCTTGTAACTGAGCTTTCAATTCCGAAATATCAAGACTTTTTTCGTTTAGTAATAGACATGACTCAAATACTTTTACTTCCAAAGGTGTATCATTTGAAAAACTGCCAACTTTCTTTTGCAACACAAGTTCAAGTGAGTGACAATGTTTTTGAAGATAATCATATCTATGTTGAAGTAACGAAAACTCTTTTTGGTCAACTTTATTCGAAAGGTCAGTTTCAAGATGTTCACATTCTTTAACTTGATCAAGATATTTGCATGCAACATCAGAATATTCATCAATATCAGCACAAGATGTAACATAAGCACACGTAATATCTTTTGAGAGACATTCTTGTAAGAGTAGATCATATGCTGTAGAAAACTCATCTCTTTTAAGTTGATGGTCGTTCACTTCTTGTTCAAGAGATTCCACATATTTCAAATCATCAAACATTTCTTGCTTAATTAATGTTTCAAATTCCAAAATATGTTTTTGCGTTCTTTCCGCAAGCGGAATCAAAATACTTTTCACAAGCACAGTTATATCGTGAGGAATTTCTTTGTCTCCTTTCGAAAGTTCACGTTTTTTCCAGTCATCATCAACAACCTTTTTGAAATTTGCAATGTTACTCTTGAGAATACTAAGTGCTTTCTTACTCTTGTTTACAAATTCTTTATTAACTTTTGGTCTAATCTCTTCTTCCAAATCGTTTGTCTCTTCACTATCGGGTCTAACAACAAGACAATCAATATCAGTCCATTGAGACTCATCAAGATATAAGTGATGATTCTCAGATTGAGCTTGCTCAAGGTACTTAGGATTTGCAAAACTATGTCTATCCTTGAAAAACTAACGAGGTGCCAACCTTCTCATGGTTTGAATTGATTGAATAGTTTTGTAAACAGTTTTCTTGTAAAAATCAAGTTGAGTTTCAAGTTTCACCATTTTGTCGATGTCATTCGCTTGTTTAGTTTTGAAATCCTTTTCCATCTTTTCAACCACAGCTTTCTTTTCATTAACAAGCTTAGTTTTACCCTCTTGAAGAAAACCATTTACTTGAGTTAGCTCATTGACTTTAGTAGTAGCAAGATACGTTTTGTGACGTTCAGTACTCAAAGAGGTGTTATAATTACGTTTCTCTTGTTCTAGAAGCTTAAGAGTTTTGTTATATTTTTGTTGAAAGTTGTCCTTTTTAACATTAATTAAACACCCTTTGTACCCCTCAATCTCATTGGTCTTTTGAAGAAGCTGAGCTCTATAGCTATCAATGGTCTCACTATATTTAATTAGAGCAGTTATGCATTCTTCAAAATTTTGAGTGAGTGTAGCGTTTGCCTTCTTTAATTGCTTTTGACTCTTTCTAGTTTCTTTAACATCTTTTTGTAAAAAAGTAATTAAGTTAGCAAGCGCAATACGCTCCTCGTCATCATTATACTCATTTGCATGTTGATCATCCTCAGACTCATTATCGCACATGTCTGATGAATCGGGTGTGGTATTGCTATCAACCGTTTCCATCATACATGTGTCATTAATGGCTTTGGGTAGCTCAGAATGCTCATGAATATTACCAAACACATTATATTCCTCTTTAGTGTGTACCTTATCGATTGGATCAGTATAAAAGATAGGACCATTGTCATCTTCAGTGACGTTGAGAACTTCTTCAACCTTTGCCATGTACGAGTAATGTGCTTCAAGTTCTTGGTCGGAGGCTTCATCATCAGTATCATCAAGCATTGCACCTTCCTCAGCTGATAATTTAACCCCAGCTTCCATCTTCTTGCATAGCATCATCTTTTCCTTATGATAGCCAGAGTCCCTAACCCGTTTCGGCTTCCTAAATTCCTTTGCCATATGCCCATAGCCTTGACAATTAAAGCATTGAATCCCACTTTGCTGAACCACTTGAGTACCAACAATTTCCCTATTCCAAACAGCAGTAGCAATCCTCTGAGTATCATACTTAGCATTTTGTCAATCATACCGTGCAGAACCCTCAACATGTGTTGGATTACGTCGATCATACCTAGGAGAACTTTCATCACGTTGACGTGTGTCATAGCTTTGAGGACTCTCAACATATTGGTTCCTTGTATTTGATGATGTTCTAAGATTGTTGTTGGTGGGTTTGAAGATTTTCTTGTAGGTGTTCATAATGAAAGCAATTTGTTTCTTCATATCCCTATCCTTCTGAGCTAGTTCTTCATCACTGTCTTCTTCAGATGATGGCTCAGTTGATAGTGATGGTGCTCTTGGTTCTTTGTCTCGTGATCTTGTGGGAGCAGAATACTTAGATGAAGTGGAGTATCTTGGTGAGGAGGATGTAGTGGCGTACCTTGGTGAGGATGATGTAGTGGAGTATGACTTTGGAGCACGAGAGCGATTATCTTGAACATGTTGAGTGGTAGACACCAAAGCAAGTGGATTAGCAGTCTTTGCTATCCTTTCAGCTCGAAGTTCATTCGCCTCATTCTGAAATTGTTTCAAAATGTCAAAGAGCGTGTGATAGTTGATAATAAGTGTGAAAACACTTATCCTTTTACCACTTATTTCCAATAATAACATGACCAAAACGTGTATTTTATGTCGTAAAAGTCGGAATTATGCGTGGTTTGTGTTTTTATTGTGTTTTAGGACCAAAAGATGAAAAAGGGATAAAACACGGGCTTTCACAGGCTTTTATCGAAGAAAACGAGAAAAGACGAAGTCAAAAGATCAAGAGTGCTAAAAGAACGGATGTCCAAGACCTGTTCTGAAGATTTATCGAAGAAAAAGTCTAAAAGACGGAAGTTTAATGAAGTCTAAGAACTCAAGTCTAAATTATAGAAGAGAATTATTAAGACAAGTTCAAATCCCGAGACGACGTCGAGAAAAGACAAAGATTTAAATCGAGTCGAGAAGAAAAGAAAGAAGGAAGCACACCACACATGCACTCCCCATTTTCCCTATAAATACCCTCCTAATCACATTAGGAGGGTGGTTTTTTAGCTAGTTTCATTTTTTATTTTTCCTTTCTAGTTTTTAGAGAGAGAAAGTTCCAAACTTTCTCTCACTATGTTTTCCATCTTTTCTTTCTTTTAATCTTTCAAGTTTAAGCTTTTTGTATTAGGATTTCATTAATCAAAAATTCAAGTTTAAGTATTTTGTTCTTTAATCTCCTTCTACATTTCTTGATTTTGATTCACTTTTGATTCGAATTATTCATAATCCGTGATTGATTTTCTTGTTTAGGTGAATAAAAAGTTCATCTTTTTATTCATCTATAAGCTTTCATACGGTTTAAGCTTTAAGATCTTTGTGCTTATTGGCTTATTTGTATGTTTAGCTTATTTACTTTTTGAAAAAGTTTTCTTAAAGTTTTAATCTTTTTAAAGTTTGATTTAAAAAGGTTGCTTATTTAAAGTTTAAAAGTCCTTATCTCATGCTTATTAGTTTTGCTTATTATCGAGTTAGTTAAGTCTTGGAATGAGCTTATTGTAAATAGCTTATTTCCTAGCTTATTTCGGATTAACTCTTATCGCAAAGTAAAGCACCATTGCGACGGGATTTGAGACACATATTGCGACCAGTGAATCGCAAAAGGGTTTTGTATTGCGATGCACATTACGATTTGTTCATCGCATTAGGGTTTATTATTCCGATTCGTATTGCGACAGGTTTACTTTTGGTGACATTGCGACAGCATTATTTTTGGTGATATTGCGATTGGCTTCATTTTGATGATATTGCGACAGTTTACTCTTAGTGACATTGCGATAGCATTACTTTTGGTTATATTGCGATTGGAAAAAAGTTTGATATTGCGATCGGATTTTTGTTGGGGTGTATTGCGACAACATTCCTTTGACATTGCGATGGGATTAATTGTTTATTCTTAAATTCATTAAGTGTTTTTCTAAATAACTTTTAGTTTAATTTTGTTAAAGCTTCTACTTTACTCAACGATAATTATTTGCTTTTAGTTTAACCAAACCACATTTAATCTTTCACCAAGAACAATTGAGTCACACTTTCTACCAATAGTCAATTTGAAGAGATCGGACGGTAATATTTTATACTTAGCCAAAAAGCTTCGTATTAAATGGTGCCGATGCCGGCTCTTTTCGTTAAGATTAAAGGTTTTTAGTGAGATACGCGTTGGATTTTGGGATCCGTTCATTTTTGAACGTTATTTTCCATGCTTTAAAATTTTCAAAAATCCAAAAAAATATAAAATCTTCAAAAATATTAAAAAAATTGACAAACCATAAAAACCAAAAAATATTTCCTTTCTATTTTTCTAATACTTTTGTAGGTGTGCATGCGTACTCATGCTCGTAAGAAGAGAGTAGCTCAAGCCGAAGTCATTACTCAACCAATTGTCACCATGGACAATCAACCAATGATCGAGCTTTTGCAATCGCACGTAGAAGGCAACACCGATGCAATTGTCATACCTGAGATTGGAGCCAACAACTTTGAACTCAAATCTGGCTTTATACAAATGGTCTCTGCTCAACCCTTCTTGGGGCGTTCACTCGATGATCCTCATGACCACATTAAAAGGTTTCTTCAGCTTACCAATACGCTTAAGTATAATGGGGTATCACAAGAAGTGATTCGCTTGCAACTTTTTCCTTTCTCTTTAGAGGGACAAGCCCGGAATTGGCTTGATAAGGAACCGCCACAAAGTATTCTTACGTGGACGGATTTGGAGACCAAATTCATAAATTACTTTTTCCCACCCTCTCGTACTACCGCTTTGCGGAATGAAATTATTAATTTTGAACAAAAGTACGGTGAGAGTTTTAGTGAATCTTGGGACCGTTTCAAAGACCTTTTAAGAAAATGCCCACAACATGGTTTTACCAAAGTGCACCAAATTAATACTTTTTACAATGGTTTAAGCATGAATGACCAAGATTCACTAAATAGTGCCTCGGGGGGTAATATTTTGGTTAAGAGTTCTAATGCCGATTGGGATATTATTGAGAATAAGTCTAGAGTGCAAACCA
This sequence comes from Glebionis coronaria, assembly GCA_025667525.1. Lineage (NCBI taxonomy): Eukaryota > Viridiplantae > Streptophyta > Magnoliopsida > Asterales > Asteraceae > Glebionis > Glebionis coronaria. Next base: position 480,660,828 of record CM046878.1, read on the forward strand.
AGAGTGTTCGGACCAATGCCGCTAGTGCTAGTACTAGTGACAACGACAAGAGACTTGCCAAAATTACTTCGCTTCTTGAATCGCTTGCTGCCCAAACCGCTAACAACACCAAAAGCATCAACGCTCAAAACGCTCATGTCAATGCTGTAAGCCAACCATATGAAATATGCGGGGGTCCTCACTCTTACACTACTTGTACCTCCACCCAAGACTACCCTTGTGAGAATGTTAACGCAGCATACGGTACCTATCCTCCTGCCGCTTATCAAGCTCGTCCTCAGGGAGACCGCAACTTGCTCAACTATCGCTCAAACAACTTTATTTCTCCGCCCGATTTTCCTCCCCCAATCAAAAGCAACAACAAAACCTTAACCGAACTACTCAAAACCAACCCCGAGCACCATACCAACCACCTCAAAGACAACCATATCCACCTCAATATCCTACTCAAGTTTACCAACCTGCTCCTTACCAACCACCTGCTTATCAAGCACCTCCTCCTACTCAACCCACCATTTTTAACCACGAGGTAGAAACGTACATGCGGACGAATGATGTGTTGGTGAAGAATCTGCAGACCCGGATTATTAATTTGAAGGGCGACATGGTGAAACAAGGGAACGATCTTAGAGCCGATATGCGAATTTCTTTGAGTAGTCAAACGGATGACCTAAGAAACATGATGACTGGTTTCTTCCAAGGTAATCAAACCTCTTCTTTGGGTACTCTTCCGAGCAATACCGTTGCTAATCCAAGAGGGGAGATGAAAGCAATCACCACTCGCAGTGGCAAAGGTACCAAGGAACCCGAGTTTCCTACACCTACACCGGTGATTGTGACTAAGGAAAACAAGTCACCTACTCATATTCCTCAACCTTCTACTTCCCCAATTCCTCCACCTCTTACTTCTACCCCTCCTCCACCCAAGGACGTGAGTGATCCTACTCTCCCAAAGCCTTCCTCTTCTTCCGATATACCTTATCCCTTAAGGTTGAGGAAATAGAAGCTCAAAAGCAAGGACGATATTCAAGTTTCAAACTTTCTTAAAATGTTCAAACAACTGAATTTCAATGTCTCATTTGCTGAGGCTCTCGCTCACATGCTGTAAAACCCGTATTTAATTACATGTATATTAAATACACAGAAACTATACGTTGTGAAAACTAAAAACAAGCGGGAATAATATATACGATTACGTTTTAAAAAAAAAATAAAAATGAAACTATATAAGTACATATAGCCGTTTTTTTTAAAAAAAAACAAAGAAAGTAAATGGGCTATACGGGGGGCTGATTGGTTTGTAAAAAAAAAAAGAAATGGAAGTTGGGCCAAGCCCATTTTTATACAAAAAGAAAAAAAAAGACGGGGGGTCTCCCCTTTTGTGTAACCAGACGCAACAGAAGAAAAAAAAAATAAGAGAAGGTGGATTAGGGTTCTTGGTGGCCGCCGGCATAAAAAGAAAAAGGGGTTTCGTTTTTTATTGTTTTGAATCTAAGTATATCGTTCTTCCTTGAATCATCATACGGTAAACCTCTAGTTCACCCGTTTCCTTTACGTTTTGATTTAGCTTTTAATCATCGAAACAAACCAAGCATGTTAATAAAAGGGAGTCAGACTACTGGTGTAAAAGGAACCGACCCATAAGGGTCGCGGTGACCCTGCCCTTCTGTCAGCCGATTGACCACAACCCCATAGGGAGGGGCGTGGTGAAGCGTTGTACCCAAACTGAGAGTGATAGACTCTCGGTGGTGTTGTTCTTGTAGCCGCCCAAGGGAAAAATTCCATTCGGTGGTGCTATTGGTTTCATGCCGAGAGTAGCCAGCCCCAATAGGGGTCTTCGACTATAAAAAAAACCGGACTGTTTGATAAATAAGGGTGTGTTTGGGTATAGAAAACAATGGGAAGACAAGAAAGCAGTGGGAAAAAAGGGTACATCAGTACCTAGCTTGTGGACAGAAAAATAGACACTTTTATTTTCAGTTTAGCGACAGTTTTTGTGACACTATTTTCTGTCGCAAAAGTGCTTTTCAGACAGATTTAAAAACTCAGTTTTAGTGACATTTTTAGTGACTTAGATTTCTGTCACTAACTTCATATAGAAAGATTTTGATAGATTTTGTTTAATTGTTTAGTGCGACCGAGAAAGGGTATCTCGGTAGGCTCGGGGCATAATTATAATAATAAAAATGAAGATTTTTATATTATACCTTTTTATTTCTTGTTTTATAAATGTTTTAAAGTGTATTTTAAAAGAATTAAATTAAAATAGTTTTAATATTTTAAAAGGGTATAATTTTATTATATGAATTAAATTGTTCTTGAAACTTTCATATTAGAAACCTTATGTTGTAACGAGTTAATTATTATGGTATTAATTAACTTCAGAACACGTTTGTATCATAATTATCAGTAGGTCATTAATATATTAGAAAGAGTTGTTATAAGTTCAGGTTCGTCAGTTAATATACGTACAGATTTTTAGAAATAAAATAAATAAATGAGAAGCCAATAAGATTAGTAAATTAAATAAAGATCAGATAACTTATTCGCGTCTATCATTAATTGTAGCTTCCGTGAACCCGACTAGTGTTCGTTCAGTCTTCATTCAGTCAGTTACTGGACACGAGGTACGGATTTCCGTCCTTTCAGTAAGGACTTCCTTTCTTATGCATGTTTAGGATTCCCCATTTGCAGCCAAAGGTTTTCCCCAGTATATGTTTAAGCTTCTCAGTAATCATGTTAATAACTAAATAAATTGCCAGAGCATTATATACAAGCATGACCAGTTTATGTACTAGTTACGGAGGTACCGTAACCATGGCACTAGAGGCACCGGTGTCGTGACTCACATACAGGAGAGTGATATCCTGCATCGTCCCACTCATGTTCAGGTTGGACATTTTTATATGTATGTTTAGTGGGGCGTATGGATGCATCCTAGGCTTATACGTGTTACAAGTTATCAGGGTGAATGTGGTGTGTGCTCTACATCCTTCACATTGGAGCTGATCCCTCCACCCAGCACAGTATTCAGAGGTCACCCCTCTATAGCATGACGAGGTCACCCCTCTATGTATTCATGCACGTTGATATATTTCATGACCTATATGAGCTCTTGGCAGTTAAATTACAGTTTCATAATTAAACAACAAACTTTCAGTATTTACATGAACATGATACTTTAAGAATAAACCAGTTTATTTCAAGTTACAAGTTTACTACATGTCACCAGGTTTCCAGGACTTGCGTTATTCCGCTGCATTTTCATTTTATGCTTTCATTTCAGCCTTCACTTATGTTATGCTATTCCATGTTACTATTATATATCCGCGCACTGAGCGTCTCACTCAGCCGTTTTCTCTTTTCATGTCCTAAACGGCAGGTACGCAAGGTCAGGAGCATGGAAAGGTTATGTATAGGATGGGAGCTATTTTATGTTCTGTTCTTTTTGCATTACTTTTACTTTATGCTATGTGTATGAGTTTATGTTGGGAACCGATGTTTGATTCCGGTTATCCCTTATGGTCATGTAATGTTCTAGGACATTTACCTTATGCTTTGATATTACACCATGATTATCTTGTGATATTCCATTTATCCAAATGGGGTGTTATAATATGGTATCAGAGCGCAAGGTTTCGACCTGTAGGCTCTAAAACTTGACCTGTGACTAGTGGGTAGTCACCAGGACCTTCCTAAGCCAACGCTTGTTATTCCATGTACCGATATTTTCAGCACCTTGATGTTTTAACCATGATGTTTTCACAGAATTGTTTTACTAATATGGATTGAACAACCGTCATCCATACTTAGTTACGTGTCATTGTTTTACATGATGTTCCTTGAGAACTTTGGCTAATACGGACTGAACCACCGTAGTTCATACTTGGTCATACGTTTTTTGTTAGGATTAGACAGTTGGTTTTCACGCATTCATTTTATTTTCATTTCATGTATTCATTCATGCATGCATCTCATTGTCGCAGGAATTTTGACTAAATAATGGTTGGTATAGGACTGGCTCTAATTAGTCGCATGTGCTTTTATCGAAACTTTTTGTTTGTTTAGTGGACCGACCCATAGGCGTCCACACTTGTCTTTTGTTTTGTGAACCGACCCATAGGCGTTCACTCATGTACATATCATCATATTTCTTTACCATGCATTTTAAACTGTTTCATGCATTATAAACTGTTTCATGCTTTATAAAGTACTTCATGCATCTTTTATGTTTAGCTCATGTTATATTGTGTCAGACTTACCATTTATGTTGCATTAAATTGCATTGTGAAACGACTCATAGTCGTCCACACTATCGTCATAACTTTTCATGTCCTCTCATTTATTTGTTATGTTTCTTTATGTTAAGTATGTTTTCATACTATCATGGTTAACTTCGTTTTCATGTTGATTATGTTTTATGCTCCTTCATGTTAATTTTTTTTCCCATGTTTCTTCATGATAGTTTCATCTTCATGATGATTATGTTCCATGCCTCTTTATGTAAATTATGTTTTCATCATGTTAATCATGCCCTCATGCTAGACAATGATGGATTTCATTTAATCCTGCTTTTATGATAGTCATGGTTGGTTTTCATTAATCATGTTTTCATGCAAATCATCGTTGAATTTCATTTAACCACACTTCTAGTTTCTTTCTCTATGCAACCAGAATGATGTCTACGCTGATATTCCTAGGCTATCAGGATTGTTCACTTTAGTTCGGTTTTTCTAACCGTTTAACCAATTATTTTCCTTTAAAATCAAGTCAGATGATCGACCCCATACAGATCATTTCATGTACATTCCATGTGTAATCCATGTACCACGTTCCACGTGTACTCCATGTACCGTATTCCATTGCACTACACGTGTCGTAATACATGTGTATTTCATCTACAAATACTCCACGAGTATTTGCTAGTCGATTCAAAATCATCTCAGGCGTATTCCACTTGTTGATATTTTACAAGATGATGATGCCGCTCATAGCTTGGGAATGTTACTAAATGTTGATGTTGCTAATTATTTGGAGACGCTACGAGATGCTGATGCTGTTTACAACTAGGATATCCTACAAGACGAAGACAAAGGCGTTAGACCAAGCGATCGAACGGGAAGATGCTTCACCACCATACGATTTCCATCCCAATTCATGTCCTTACGTTTTAGTTATATGTCACACGTCATTCAGTTATCTTTTCATTCATATGAGTGAGAACCGATACAAGCCGGCCACTCAGCTGAATAGTTACATGAATCACCATCATGAGAATGACCATCATGGAACTGACAGGTAAGACAATAGTAACCACTACTGTGACAACAAGTATTCTAGCAATCACAATAAAACACCGGTCACAGACTTAACCAGAATCACAAGGGTCAGCAGGCTAGCAGATCCGCCAACTCTGACATTTTGACCACCTTTTTCATTTTGATTTCTTTTCATATGTGAAGACATCCGTCAAGACACATCTTCGCATGTATGTGTACTGAAGAAACATGTCTAGACACCAGTCAAGACACATGTCACACGTATAGTTCTCAGGACATGAGTCAAGACAGACTCATGCATAACTTCTGAACTCAGACTTAGTGATTCAAGGTATCTTCCAATGGTATACTTAGTTTATTGTGCCATGTACAAACCAAGCCACTAAAATTTTAGTACCATCTTTGACTTATTGTTATAGTTGGTCACGCAGTGTTCGTTTTGTGTGAGATGAACGAAACACATTCAGTAAAATCTGCCACGTTTATTTCGTGTGCTGTCATGACACTTTTATTTCACGTTTTCATAATCGGATATTGATGTCCATATTAGAAGCCATTATATCATCCATGTATATATAGACTTTCAATTCAGGTTGATGAAAAGATTCTCATTATATTCAGGAATGTTCAGATTCCTGAATACACTCAGCATGTGTTTCCCACCAGGAAAATCGGTGAATTTTTTTTCTTATGTCTGACAAGCATGTCTAGCTATCATTTATGACCCGACTTTTGGTATTCTTACCTATAAATCAGTCGATTACTTCAGAATTTCTTAGACATATTATCAGAAGGAACTACCAATTTTACCACCATTCATGACAATATTTTCAATCCAAAGTATTATGGGTCTACCCGACCAACTACCAGACTCTAAGCACTTTCCAAGATCGAGTTACGATTAGGCTATCAAAAGTTGTGAGTGAAAGAGCAAGGCACTTCCGTGACTGTTCTTCACACATGTTATGTTCAGTATGAATCCATGTTGGTGCATTTTTAGTTTACGAATGCCAGCAGTAATTGAGGATTTGAGAAATAAAATTTTCATAAACTCTGGACAAGTCATTTTTCTATTCATTTCTAATATTATGACCTTCTTTAAGTTTAGAAGAGTACGAAGACCATCTTCGCTCTATGTTACAAGACTTATAACGGAGGAATTTCACACTGAATTTTTTTTCTGTACGTAAATTTTACCATGATTACGCCTACACATAAAGAATAAAATCCGACATCTAAGTTATGTGTTCCAGAAATCTTATGCTAAGAGAAGTCTAAATTTTACCTAGACTCATAGCTTTCAATTTCTATGTATCCTGATCCTACAAAGAGGTATTATGATCTCAACCAGATTTTGGTGGAGAAACATGAAACAAGATGTAGTTATGTTCATATCTAAATGCCTGACTTTTTAGCAGGTTAAATAGAACGCCAACACGCTTGCAGTCACTTCAACCTTTAGAAATATTCGAATCGCCGTTCGACAATTTAATCAATCTTACATGTCTTCTTTCATCCGAAAGGAGTGTACATTAGCAGACTATCAGCTATTTTTCCAGCCAATGATCGTACGATTACACGACACTTTTTCAGCTATCAGATCAGATAAAGGTTTATGGTAGCATTCATTAATTGCGTTCACCTCTGTATGATTATTTCAGTTCTCAAGTTATGTTTCACGTGAGCATTCACGAAATTAACCACGTCTATAATTTCTTTCATTATCATGATTTGATTTTCACTTCCATGTCCATGACATCATTCGCAATCATGATCATATCCTATCTTACAAGTTACGTTTAATTTTCACTTCCATGTGTATGTTTACGTTCACTTTACGTTCATGTTTATTTTCACTTTCACGTTTATGTCTCATTCGCAGTAAGATGCTGTTTCAGTTCATGTTTTGTACTACCTCATGATTTAAGCTCACGTTAGCGTCCATAACATGGTTCATGTTCAGGTTCGTGTGCCATTTCGCGATACACATTTCACGGTTTATTACCGATTACGGTTACAAAAAGTTTGAGAAAACCAGACTCAAGTTTAGCACAGCTTTGCCATACCTAGACAGACGTTTCACGTCTCAGGTCGTATCGTTGGCATTCTTTCCTCACTCAGCATACGTTCATAATATGTTATAATATCACGTCCACAATATGTTTCACGTATCACATTCCGGGTATATTTCAGGCACATCATTCCTTTTATGATCGCGAACCACACTCATAATTGCTCACGTAGAACGTTCACAATTGTTCACGTAGTTCGTTCCGTAATATTCTCAGCAGCTTGCTCGGAGAGATAAATATTATCTTTTCAAGATAATCGTACGTAGCGTTTCATGTACCCTACATGCTATAGCTGATTCTTTCTATCAGATTTAGAAAATCCATGTTATGTATGGAACCAGAAACTCCTCAGCATTGTCAGGACAGGGTCATTAAGACCAAGAATTGCATTGTATCTAGATATTCGAAGGAACCTGTTCAAGCGGAAAGCCACTTGAAACGGAGGAGTCCATCCGGACCTCTCATCCCTTTTCCTTCAATAAATCCAGTTAAGTTCTTTCAGTCATTTCACGTTATACCTTTCAGCAGCAGTATGATCTAAATCAAGGACGAATGGTCCTTCAGCTTATATGTCTTTTCAGCCTTCATGCTCTTTCAGCATATATGTCCTTTCAGCTTTCATAACTCCACCAGCTTATTACCTATAAATTCGAGGACGAATTTTTATTTTTAGAGAGGGAGACTTGTAAAACCTAGTGTAGTCGTATCCTTAATTCGGGGACGAATTATTTTTTTTAGAGGGAAGAATTGTAAAACCCGTATTTAATTACCTGTATATTAAATACACAGAAACTATACGTTGTGAAAACTAAAAACAAGCGGGAATAATATATACGATTACGTTTTAAAAAAAAATGAAACTATATAAGTACATACAGCCGTTTTTTTTTAAAAAAACAAAGAAAGTAAATGGGCTATACGGGGGGCTGATTGGTTCGTAAAAAAAAACAAATGGAAGTTGGGCCAAGCCCATTTTTATACAAAAAGAAAAAAAAAAAGACGGGGGTCTCCCCTTTTGTGTAACCAGACGCAACAGAAGAAAAAAAAATAAGAGAAGGTGGATTAGGGTTCTTGGTGGCCGCCGACATAGAAAGAAAAAGGGGTTCCGTTTTTTATTGTTTTGAATCTAAGTATATCGTTCTTCCTTGAATCATCATACGGTAAACCTCCCGTTCACCCGTTTCCTTTACTTTTTGATTTAGCTTTTAATCATCGAAACAAACCAAGCATGTTAATAAAAGGGAGTCGGACTACTGGTGTAAAAGGAACCGACCCATAAGGGTCTCGGTGACCCTGCCCTTCTGTCAGCCGATTGACCACTACCCCATAGGGAGGGGCGTGGTGAAGCGTTGTACCCAAACTGAGAGTGATAGACTCTCGGTGGTGTTGTTCTTGTAGCCGCCCAAGGGACAAATTCCATTCGGTGGTGCTGTTGGTTTCATGCCGAGAGTAGCCAGCCCCAACAGGGGTCTTCGACTATAAAAAAAACCGGACTGTTTGATAAATAAGGGTGTGTTTGGGTATAGAAAACAATGGGAAGACAAGAAAGCAGTGGGAAAAAAGGGGTACATCAGTACCTAGCTTGTGGACAGAAAAATAGACACTTTTATTTTCAATTTAGCGACAGTTTTTGTGACACTATTTTCTGTCGCAAAAGTGCTTTTCAGACAGATTTAAAAACTCAGTTTTAGTGACATTTTTAGTGACTTAGATTTCTGTCACTAACTTCATATAGGCAGATTTTGATAGATTTTGTTTAATTGTTTAGTGCGACCGAGAAAGGGTATCTCGGTAGGCTCGGGGCATAATAATAATAAAAATGAGGATTTTTATATTATACCTTTTTATTTCTTGTTTTATAAATGTTTTAACGTGTATTTTAAATGAATTAAATTAAAATAGTTTTAATATTTTAAAACGGTATAATTTTATTATATGAATTAAATTGTTCTTGAAACTTTCATATTAGAAACCTTATGTTGTAACGAGTTAATTATTATGGTATTAATTAACGTCAGAACACGTTTGTATCATAATTATCAGTAGGTCGTTAATATATTAGAAAGAGTTGTTATAAGTTCAGGTTCGTCAGTTAATATACGTACAGATTTTCAGAAATAAAATAAATAAATGAGAAGCCAATAAGATTAGTAAATTAAATAAAGATCAGATAACTTATTCGCGTCTATTATTAATTGTAGCTTCCGTGAAGCCCGAGTAGTGTTCGTTCAGTCTTCATTCAGTCAGTTACTGGACACGAGGTACGGATTTCCGTCCTTTCAGTAAGGACTTCCTTTCCTATGCATGTTTAGGATTCCCCATTTGCAGCCAAAGGTTTTCCCCAGTATATGTTTAAGCTTCTCAGTAATCATGTTAATAACTAAATAAATTGCCAGAGCATTATATACAAGCATGACCAGTTTATGTACTAGTTACGGAGGTACCGTAACCATGGCACTAGAGGCACCGGTGTCGTGACTCACATGCAGCAGAGTGATATCCTGCATCGTCCCACTCATGTTCAGGTTGGCCATTTTTATATGTATGTTTAGTGGGGCGTATGGATGCATCCTAGGCTTATACGTGTTACAAGTTATCAGGGTGAATGTGGTGTGTGCTCTACATCCTTTACATTGGAGCTGATCCCTCCACCCAGCACAATATTCAGAGGTCACCCCTCTATAGCATGACGAGGTCACCCCTCCATGTATTCACGCACGTTGATATATTTCATGACCTATATGAGCTCTTGGCAGTTAAATTACAGTTTCATAATTAAACAGCAAACTTTAAGTATTTACATGAACATGATACTTTAAGAATAAACCAGTTTATTTCAAGTTACAAGTTTACTACATGTCACCAGGTTTCCAGGACTTGCGTTATTCCGCTGCATTTTCATTTTATGCTTTCATTTCAGCCTTCACTTATGTTATGCTATTCCATGTTACTATTATATATCCGCGCACTGAGCGTCTCGCTCAGCCGTTTTCTCTTTTCATGTCCCAAACGGCAGGTACGCAAGGTCAGGAGCATGGAAAGGTTATGTATAGGATGGGAGCTATTTTATGTTCTGTTCTTTCTGCATTACTTTTACTTTATGCTATGTGTATGAGTTTATGTTGGGGACCGATGTTTGATTCCGGTTATCCCTTATAGTCATGTAATGTTCTAGGACATTTACCTTATGCTTTGATATTACGCCATGACTATCCTGTGATATTCCATTTATCCAAATGGGGTGTTACACATGCCCAAATATGCTAAAATGTTTAAAGATCTTCTCAGTGATAAGGAGAAACTTCTCGATATTGCTCCAACCCAACTTAATGAGAATTGCTCCGCAGTGCTCTTAAGGAAATTACCAACCAAACTTGGTGATCCGGGTCGTTTCTTGATTCCTTGCAACTTCCCGAGAGTAGAGAATTACATGGCCCTAGCCGATCTAGGTGCTAGTATTAACTTAATGCCGTTAAGTGTTTGGAAGCAATTATCTCTCCCCGAGCTAGTCCCCACACGAATGACTTTGGAATTAGCCAACCGTACGGTTGCTTATCCAGTAGGGATAGCCGAAGACGTCTTCGTTGGTGTCGACAAATTCACCTTCCCGGCGGATTTTGTTGTCGTTGACTACGAGATGGACCCCCGTGTTCCATTAATCGTTGGACGTCCATTCTTGAGGACCGGTCGCACTCTCATTGGTGTAGCCGCGGGCGAATTAATCATGAGAGTTGGTGACGATAAAATCGTCTTCAACATGGGTAAACTTTCTACGCAGCCTTCGGAAAACGAGAGTGTTAATTTTATTGACGTTCTCGATGAGGCTTGTGAAGAACATTTCAAAGACGCTTGTAAAAATGGTTCTTCTTCTCTACCCACTGTTGAGACCGTTGCCTCTATTGCTCCATCACTAACTCCTTTTGGAGAAAGTGATTTCATCTTGAAAGAATTTGAAGCAACTTTGGGAGATGTGGACTTGCAATATGACGATTCTCCCTCCAATTAGGATGAAGACATTCGTACCATTGAGAAACTTCTCAATGAGGACCATATTTCTCCACCATCTCCTAAGGATATCTCTATCGATGAACCGAATTTGACAACGCCTTCCATCGAAAATCCTTCGGATTTAGAGCTTAAGGACCTTCCGTCTCATCTCGAGTACGTTTTCCTTGAAGACAACAAGAAGTTACCGGTCATCATCGCTAAGGACTTGAAAGAAGAAGAAAAATCCCGACTTATCGCCGTCCTGAAGAATCATAAGAAAGCGATTGCGTGGAAGATCTCCGATATTCATGGAATTGATCCTCACTTTTGCACACATAAAATTCTCATGGAGGACGACTTCAAACCCACTATTCAAAGCCAAAGAAGGGTGAATCCCAAGATCCATGACGTTATCAAAAAAGAGGTTATCAAACTTCTTGATGCGGGCATGATCTATCCTATCTCGGATTCACCATGGGTTAGTCCCGTCCATTGTGTGCATAAGAAAGGCGGAATCACCGTTGTTCCTAACAAACACAACGAGTTAATTCCTACTCGTCTTGTTACAGGGTGGAGAGTTTGTATAGACTATCGCAAACTCAATGATGCTACGAGAAAGGATCATTTTCCCCTTCCTTTCATAGACCAAATGCTTGAACGTCTAGCGGGCAATGACTATTACTGCTTTTTAGACGGTTTCTCCGGGTATTTTCAAATTCCCATCGATCCCAAAGACCAAGATAAAACCACATTCACTTGTCCTTATGGAACATTTGCTTACAAAAGAATGCCTTTCGGCTTATGCAATGCTCCTGGGACTTTCCAAAGGTGTATGATGGCTATCTTCCATGACATGGTTGAAGAAACTATGGAAGTCTTCATGGATGATTTCTCAGTTTATGGTGATTCTTTCTCTGCTTGCTTTGCCAATTTAGAACGTATGCTTAAGCGGTGTGAAGACACTCGCCTTGTTCTAAATTGGGAAAAATGCCATTTCATGGTAAAAGAGGGAATCGTGCTAGGACACAAAATTTCCAAAGCCGGTCTTGAAGTGGACCGTGCTAAAGTCGATGTTATTGCAAAATTGCCTCCACCCATCAACCGTGAAGGGTGTGAGAAGTTTCCTTGGTCATGCGGGCTTCTACCGTCGATTCATCAAAGATTTTTCTAAAATCGCTCGCCGATGACCCACCTCTTGGAAAAAGATACTCCCTTTATCTTTTCCAAAGAGTGTATTGAAGCCTTCAACCTTCTTAAGGATAAGCTAACTAAGGTACCGGTCTTAGTTACCCCTAATTGAGAGCTGTCTTTCGAGTTGATGTGCGATGCTAGCGACTTTGCTATTGGAGCGGTTTTGGGCCAAAGAGTGAACAAACACTTCCAACCAATCCACTACGCTAGCAAGACAATGACGGTGGCTCAATTGCATTATACCACTACCGAAAAAGAGCTTTTAGCTGTAGTGTATGCTTTTCAAAAGTTCCGCACCTATCTTTTCCTTTCTACCACGATCGTGTATACGGACCATTCCGCGTTGAAGTACTTGTTAACTAAACAAGATTCTAAGCCAAGACTTCTTCGATGGGTTTTGCTACTTCAAGAATTTAAAATCGAAATTCATGATAAGAAGGGAGCTGAAAACCTAGCCGCGGATCATCTCAGTAGACTTGAGGATCCTCATCAAGGGGACCATCCGAATCAAGAGATCAATGACTCTTTTCCCCTTGAGGCCTTAATTTCTATCAACTCCAATCTTGATGACACCCCGTGGTTTGCGGACATTGCAAACTACTTAGCGGGTGGAATTCTCAAGGAAGGGTTAACGTCCCAACAAAAGAAAAAATTCTTTAAAGACATTGAACACTATTTATGGGACGACCCTTACCTTTTCAAACAATGTGCTGATCTGATTATTCGTCGATGTGTTGATGGGCTGGCAGCGGTACAAATCCTTGATGCTTGCCACAAAGGACCCACCGGTGGTCACTTTGGTCCCAACTTCACTGCTAAGAAAGTGTTTGACTCGGGATTCTATTGGCCCACCATTTACCGTGACGCTCACGAAATGGTTAAACATTGTGATGCTTGCCAAAGACAAGGCAAGATCACACATAAGGATGAAATGCCTCAAAATTTCATACAAGAATGTGAAATCTTTGATGTGTGGGGCATCGACTTTATGGGGCCATTCCCTTCATCTAAAGGAAACAAATACATCCTTGTTGCCGTTGACTACGTTTCTAAATGGGTTGAAGCCAAAGCTTTACCCACTAACGACGCAAGGGTGGTTTGTAACTTTTTGAAGTCGCTATTCGCTAAATTCGGTGTGCCTCGTGCACTTATTAGTGATCGCGGGACTCATTTTTGCAATGATCAATTCGCAAGAGTCATGGCTAAGTATGGTGTCAATCATTGTCTTTCCACTGCATACCACCCACAAACTAATGGCCAGGCTGAAATCTCTAACCGAGGGTTAGAGCGAATTCTTGAACGAACCATGGGAGAGCATCGTGCCTCATGGGCCGATAAACTTGATGATGCTCTGTGGGCTACCGCATACAAGACTCCAATTGGTTGTACACCATATCGTCACGTGTACGAGAAAGCATGCCACCTCCCCATTGAGTTGGAGCACAAGGCTTACTAGGCCTTGAAGTGGGCTAACTTCGACATCAACAAAGCCGGTGACCTAAGAAAAATCCAACTCAATGAGCTCAATGAACTCCGGAATGAGGCTTATGAAAATTCCTTGATCTATAAGGAAAAGACTAAGCTCATTCATGACTCTAAGATTAAAAACCGAGAGTTCCAAGTTGGAGACAAAGTTTTACTCTTTAACTCTCGGTTAAAAATCTTTTCGGGCAAGATGAAATCTCATTGGTCCGGCCCATTCACCATTGCCCAAATTTTTCCATATGGTACTCTCGAGCTCGCTCAACCTAATGGACCTAATTTTAAGGTGAATGGCCAACGAGTGAAGTTTTACTTTGGTGAGGACATCTCTCATGAGATGATTCCATCCCTCACCACGTATCCCATGAACTAGTTTTGGGTCGAGTCAGGCTCGTGACTCGGTTATAAAAAACAAGCGCTCCTCGGGAGGCAACCCGAGTATCTATCCTTTTCCGTTTTACCTCCTAAGTGTAGGGGAACCTATATAGGTTGTTAGTGTTGTGTGGTGATGTGATTACAGGGATTAATGAACTTTTAGAACCTTTGAAAAACCGTGCCCCCGTGTTATCCGAAATCCGGTTCTATCTCTCAACTATCGTGATTCAATTTTCTTCATACACACATTTGAAATTGATCACTTTAGTCGTCTCTTCCTTAGCTTGATTTAACCAACGTGCACAATGTCATAAGTGTAGGGGATACTTTTCCCACATGCTTAAACATTGAGGACAATGTTTATATCAAGTGTAGGGGGACTTCTATCGAAGTACGTGGTCTTTTCCATAAATTTGCCCTCATTTTAACCAGAAAATTGATTTTTCGACATTTTTCAAAATTCTTAATCTATTTTGGCCTAGTTGTATAGTTGTATTTTGCTTTGTTATGGTTATTTTCTTTCTTTGCTAGAATAAATTTTCTATAAAGTGGTTTTAAATTTTTCAAAGTCGTGAATATTTTGACTCAACCCGAGTTTACTTATCTAAGTTTACTCTAGCTAGTATCCTTAACGTGTTTAAGTCAAGTTTTGCTAGGCTTTTATTTAAGGAGCTTTAAAACGCGAAAGTCTTAACTCTCACGGGTTAAGAACAAGAACTTTTTGCAAGATCCTATAATTGATCCTAGAGAGTTGTTTATCAAGGGAACTTTAAAATGCAATTTCTAAACTTGAAAAAGTCTAAGAATTTGCAAGATCCTATAAATGGCTCGAAAACCCAAAACTTTGATTTAATAGGCTAAGCATCCACGAGTCTCATTCCTTGAGATTTTAAACTGTGGAGGACGAGAGATGATAGAGTCAATTATAAGTTTGGTATTCTTTCGTTAATTTATGTGAGTTAATTATGAGCCTATTCTCCCATCGCTTGTTAATAAATTTATCTGCAATAAATAAGGTTGGACGATTTGAAAAGTTACTTAGCTTCTAGCCCAAGATCGTTTAAAAGTTGATCGGTATTAATTACAGTTCATAGCCAAGGCATAACTTATTGAAGCGGGATGCGAAGATTGGCGAGTCCGAAAAGGCCCTAACAAGGCATGAGGGCTACATTTTGTTGCTAAAGATCCAAAAGTGATGTGAAGAATCATTTATCAAAAATCAATATGAAGGATCGAGACACACGACGAAAAGCAAATACTCCCTAAAAGATCATGGAGAAGTTTATCCGAAAATACCCTAGCAAGGTATAAGGATAAATAGATCCAAGTCCTAAAAGGAGGCGGATCGTTGTATATCAAAGTCCAAAATAAAGATTGGAGAAAAATGAAGAAGTCGTGGTCCAAATATGAAGAATCTCTCAAAAAGTTCATGTGAAGAAATTCATATTATGAAGAGAAGACCATAATTTCAAGAACGTCTCTCAAAGATTTGAAGTATGAAGTCGCTGCCAAATCGGTCCAAGAAAGGTCTCAAATCGTGAAGCGAGTTATGCCAAGATATGAACTTTATGAGGTCCCGAGAAGCATTTAAAAGATTTTGTCCTTTAGCTAACTATTGATTAAATCGTTCACTTTATTTTTGGCCTAAATAACTATCGAATTAAGTCAAACAATGCATCCTCGTGATCATTCAAGACAAAATTAAAATATAAGAGATACACCTAGGAATAAGGGAGTCTAAGTAAATAATTAGCCCACATGAATTCGTGTTAGTTTGCTAACTTAGAATAACAATGATCTCGTTTTTAAGCTTGGTATGGGGAACGTGAAACTTAAGGATGATAAACGTTCATGGCAGCCAAAACCCAATGTAAGTCTTTGATTTCTTTACTTGTTTCTATCTTTTTATTTTCTTTAAATGTTTAGTATTTAATAAAGGCCAAGGTGGGTTATTTATGATGAAAAATGTAAACCGTGCTTTAAAATTAATGCATTGCATGAGGGCATTGTGATAGGTGTGTAAACACCCATCCTTTTTACCGCTTAATTACAATAATAACCGAGCCAAAACGTGTATTTTATGTCATTTATGTCGGAATTATGTGTGGTTTGTGTTTTTGTTGTGATTTAGGACGAAAAGGTGAAAAGTGGAGAAAACACGGGCATTCACGGGCATTCACGGGCTTTTACCAAAGAAAAAGACGAAAGACGAAGTCAAGAAGTCAAGAGTGAAAAAAGAACGGAAGTCCAAGACCAATTCTGAAGATTTATCGAAGAAAAAGTCAAAAGACGAAAGTTTACTAAAAGCCGAAGAACTCAAGTCTAATTTATTGAAGAATTACAAGACGAGTTCAAAGAAATCCCAAGACAAAGTCATTAAAGTCCAAGATTTAAGAAGATTAAGAAGATTAAGGACTTAATCTTGCAATTAAGGAAAAGAAGAAAGAGGGGAGGAAGCTTCCTAAGCACTCCCTAATCCTCCCCTATAAATAGATTAGATAGGATTCATTTTTTTCTTGTTGGCTAATAGTGACAATTAGTTCTTCCAATTTTAATTACCTTGTCATTTATTTTTCATGTCAAATTTAAATACTTGTCTTGCACCTTAGATAGATTTAAGTTTGCGTTATTTACTTTTAGTGCTATTTAATTTTCGTCACGCTTTTAAATACTTGTCATTTATTTTCAATTAGACTTAGATCTAAATTAACCAGCATTTACTTTAATTGTTTTGCACCTTTAATTTTACTACAACGACACAACTGTTTGTTTCACCAAAGAACGACTGAGTCACACACTTAACCAGATCAATTCGAAGAGACTGTGACGATAATATTTTCCTAACTAAAATCTTAGTTATCAAATGGCGCCGCTGCCGGCTCTTTTCGTAAAGATAAAAGGTTTTCTGTGAGAGACGCGTTGCTTTTTGGGATCCGTTCACTTGTGAGCGTTACTTTTATTGCTTAAAAATTTCAAAAAACCATAAAAATTAAAATCGTTAATAATCCATAAAAATTAAAAAAATTCAAAAATCCAAAAAGATTTTATCTTTATTTGTGTATATATATTCTCTTTGTGTTTGATATTGTTTTCTTTTGATTTCGCAGGTGTATGCGTACTACATCTTCTAATTATCAAGAGCCCGAGACTCGAGAAGATTTAAGTATGGCAGGTGTGAACAACAACAATAATCCACCGCACCTCAATAATAACAACAACAATATTCTTCCACAGCCCGATCTTCGGACAATGGAAGAGCTTTGTCAACCTACCATGTTTGGACGAGGAGGACCGATTGCGCCGATGCAGATCACGGCTCCGGAGTTTTCGTTGAAGCACCACATGATTCAGCAAGTGCAAACTAATCCATTCGCCGGAATGCCTGATGATGATGACAACAAACACCTCGACAAATTCATTACAATCACTCAAAGCATGAAGTTGACCGGTGCCACAATGGATGTTCTTCGCCTTCAACTCTTCCCACATACTTTATCACACCACACCGAGAAATGGTTTGATCGTCTCCTGAAGAATTCCATTCATACTTGGGATGACATGACTCAACGCTTTTTGTCGCGCTACTTTCCACCATCCATGGTCACGAGCCTTCGCAATCAAATCAGCGGTTTCATGCAAGAACCCGATGAATCTCTCTTTGATGCTTGGGAAAGATATAATGTTTTGATCGATCGATGACCAAACCACAATATGCTCCCCGTGACCTTAATTGATACTTTCTACAACGGTTTGACTTTTCGAGATCGTGATACGATTAATGCAGCCGCCGGTGGCACATTTATGAAAAGGAGACCCGAGGAGTGTAGAGAACTTATTGAGAACATGACTACTCACCACAAAAATTGGGATTCCTCCGCTTCTTCAAGGAACAACCCGAGAGTCAATGTTTCTTCTACTTCAGCAAACCCCGACATGACCGAATTCACCCACATGATGACCGAAATGAACAAAAATATCTTGCTTCTCGCTACAAACCAACAACAACAAGTGAAAGCGGTTGCTAATCCTTGTGAAACATGCGGCGGTCCACACCCATACACTGATTGTCCTTCTACATAAGGATATCCGGAAAACGTGTATGCGACTTATGGTAATTATTCACCGGAAAATTACCAAGCTCGACCTCAAGGGGATCGAAATTTGCTGAGTTACAGATCAAACAACTACCTTTCACCCGGTTTTTCTCCTCAAAACCAAAACCCCAACAACAATTACAATAGAAGCAACCAAATACCACCTAGAGCTTCTAATCCTTATTACCCACCCGCCCAACAAGCCCCACCCATTAACCCCGATGTTGAAGCTTTAATGAGAACCCAAGGTGAGCAAATCAAGAATCTGCAAAGCCAAATTATCAATTTGAAAGGAGATATTACCAAGCAAGGGAATGACATAAGATCCGAGCTTCGAGATAATATTCAATCCTCATTCAGCAATCAAACGAATGATTTAAAGAATATGTTGGCTAGTTTCTTGCCCACATCTCAACCTTCTACTTCGAGTTCTCTACCTTCAAACACCGTCACCAATCCGCGAGCGAATGCGAGTGCTATTACTACTCGTAGTGGAGTTACCATAATAGGACCACCTATCCCGCCCCCATCATGTACACCTCCTCCACCATCATTTATCCCTACTCCTCCTACACCTAGTATTAGTGCACCATTACCGCCTCCGCCTCGTCGTGATAAAGTACCCACCAAGAATCCTCCACCAACCCCACCTTCAACATCTCAACCTTTACCTACACCTACACCTTCACCACCCAACCTCAATATTCCTTATCCATCTCGCTTAGGCAAGACCAAAATGCACACAAAGGATGACATTCAAGTGTCGAATTATTTGAAGATGATCTCTAAAATGACTTTCAACATTAGCCTTGTTGAAGCACTTGTCCACATGCCGAAATTTGTCAAAGCATTCAAGGAATTGCTGAACAAGAAGGAGAAGCTGATTGAGCTCGCCAACACACACTTAAATGAAAACTGTTCTGCAGTTATTCTTAAAGAACTTTCGGAAAAACTTGGAGATCCCGGTCATTTTGTGTTGCCTTGCATATTTAACAAAACCGAAGAATTTACTGCCCTAGCTGATCTCGGGGCCAGTATAAATCTTATGCCTTTAAGTGTTTTATAAAACACTATCATTACCCGACCTTACTCTAACAAAGATGACTCTTGAGCTTGCAAATCGTACTCTCGCTTACCCCGTTGGTATTGCCGAAGATGTGTTCATTAATGTTGGCACCTTCACTTTTCCGGTCGACTTTGTTGTTGTTGATTATGAAATGGACCCTCGTATTCCTTTAATACTTGGTCGGCCATTCTTGAGAACCGGACGAGCTCTAGTTGATGTTGCCGAAGGTGAGTTAATCTTAAGAGTCGGGGATGATGCACAAGTTTTTAAAATGGGGAAGCTTACAAGCAAATCCTATGGACGAGAATCAGCGAATATGATTAATGTGCTCGATGATTTTGTCATCTACAACAATCCTCTATTTGAGTCTTGCATTTATAATCCACTTTTTCAAGAGGATGTGGATGATTCTCTATCCAATTTGGAACCTTCTCCCATTTATGATTCTCCACCGATCTTTGATGCTTATGATGATGATTCTAGCTCAGATTTGGATGATTATGATGACCTTACTTCCGAGTATCCCGACATGCCCACCTATGATGATTTTGATGAGGCCGATACTCTTTCGAGTGATTCTTCTCATGATGAAGATCCTCCGCCTACCATGCTTAATCCTACTTTGGACGATTACTCATTTGAGGAAGACTTCTCTACTTTTCTTAATACTTACTTCCCTCATGAGAGTGATGCTCCTCCTTTAGACTTTGATGATTATCGTCTTGATCCTACTTTGGATTTGAAGAAAATTCTTTCAAAGGAGAAGCAACCGGTCGACACCACCATCCACAGCACGTATGATTTAACACCTCTTTGTCCACCTTCTGAGGACGAGGTTGTGCATCTTCTTCGCGGATCATCTTCAAATTCTGCTGAGCCTGAGTTCTATTTTCCCCTAAAGGAAAAGGTGTTCGACCCCGGTATCGATATTCTTTAGCCATCTCAGTATCCATGTGATGAAATAAAAGGAAAAATCTTTGGAAATTTTGAAGATATGCTTGCACCACTTCACCCTTGCTCCCACCGTGCTCCGTCTTTGCTTAAGGGAACTGATAGGTGTGAAAACACCCATCCTTTTACCACTTATTTCTGGCTAAAACAAGACCAAAACACGTATTTAATATCATTTGTTTGGAATTATGCGTGGTTTTTGTGTTTATTGTGTTTTCAGAGTCAACCGGGTAAATATTGAAGAAAACATAGGATTGCACGGGTTTTATCGAAGAAAAAGACTCAAGACGAAGTCTATTGTCCAAGAGATGCAAAAGATTTGAAGTCATTGTGCCTATTTGAAGATTTAACGAAGAATAAGGCCAAGGATGGAAGATTCTTATATGTCGAAGAACTCGAGTCTATTAAACAAAAGATTATAAGACGAGTTGGAATTATTCACCGACACTTCTAAAAATCCCAAGTCGGAAACGTTTATTTAAAAGAGACGTAAAGACTAAAGACTAAAGAAGAAACCAAAGCCCAAACCAAAGCCCATTCACAAGCCCACCACCACACGCCTATATATAGGACCTTACTTCATAAATTTAGAGCTAGTTAGTCTTAGATAGTTTTAGTTTTTCATTTCTCTAGTTTTAGAGAGAGAAAGTTCTAAACTTTCTCTCACTAAATTTTTCTTTGACTTCACCTTTCAAATTTTACGCTTTTCATTAATCTTTGTACTTTGAGTTCTTTTAATTAAAAGTTTAAGTTTAAGTTTGTGTTCTTTAATCTCTTCCTACATTTCTTGGTTTCATTTTGCCTTTGATCCGAAATTTACAATCCATACGGTTTGATTTCGTTTCATGTTTAAGTAGTTAAAAGATTAATCTTTTCACTACTTTTTAAGCTTTTATTTGGTTTAGGCTATAAGTTCTTTATGCTTATTAGCTTACTTCATGCTTTAGCTTATTGGTTTTCGGATTTCATCAAGTAATAAGTCATTCAAAAGTTTCGTTTATAAAGTTTATGATTTTACGTTTCAAAAGTTGTCGAATTTAATCTTCTTGAAGTGTTTAAGTCCAGGTTAAAATAGCTTATTGAATGTGCTTATTGAAGGTTTAGCTTTTCACCATTCTCGGATTGGCCTTGCATTTCATCGCAACATTGGGGTTTTGTATATTACGACGGTTGAGTGTTAGATCGCAATAACCCAAGGGGGTTTTACTTTGCGATCGGGTGACATCTTCCCTTTTTTCTGATCTGGATTGCGATTGGTTATTGCGATCGCACATTCCGACGAGACTAAGGTCCTTTTTAAGTCGAAACTCTGGCAAATTTCTATTTACAACATTCTGATCTGACATTGCGACAAAGGGTCTTTAGATATTCCGATCTGACTTTCCGATCTAGACATCATTTCGACAGCTTTGATTTTAATTATTCCGATAGAAGTGTACTTGAGATTCCGATGGACCTTCACTTGAAACATTCCGATGGATCATTTTAATTGTATTCCGATGGTTGTGATTTTGACATTCCGACAGATTTGCATTTCTTATATTCCGATGCAGTAAGTGTTAAAGTTTTATAAAGTTTTAAGTTTTAATTTAGTTGAGTTTTCAAAGTATTTTTTTAATCTTTTCTTTACGATTTCAAGCTTTCATTTTTAACTCGTCAATTTAGTTTAATCTTTCAAAGCTTTTAATTTACTCAACGCCACTTACATTTATTTGCTATTAGTTTAAAATACATAAACAAACCAACACCTTTTTATTACCCAAGAACAAATCATTCCTCTTAGAACCGTGATCAATTCGAGGAGATTCCGAGAACATAATCTTGAACCCATAGCAAAATCTATGTATCAAATGGCGCCGCTGCCGGCTCTTCTCGTTAAGATCAAGAGTTTTTTTGTGAGAACTTGGATTTTGGGATCCGTTCCCGTGGACGTTACTTTTTCATAAAAAATTTCAAAAACACAAAAAAATATAAAATTTTCAAAAATCCTAAAAATTAAAAAACATAAAAACCAAAAATATTTTTGCTTTGTTTTTGCCTTGTTAGTTCGTTTGCAGGTGCATGCGTACACGATCAACGTCTTATCAAGAGCCCGAGACTCTCGATAACTTAGACATGGCCGGTGTACAAAACAACAACAATAACCCACCTCAAAACAATAATAATAACAATAACAATCCACCTTTCAACAACAATAATAACAACAACAATGAGCCTCTACCGGATAATCGCCCGATGATTGAACTTCTGCAAGCACATGTAGATGGTAACGATGATCCAATTGTCATACCCGCGATTGCAGCCAACAACTTTGAGCTCAAATCCGGCTTTATCTAGATGGTCTCTGCTCAACCATTCTTGGGGCGTACCATTGATGATCCTCATGACCACATCAAGAGATTCTTGCAACTCACAAATACGGTCAAATTCAATGGTGTTCCACAAGAGGTAATCCGTTTAAAACTTTTTCCCTTTTCTTTAGAGGGACAAGCCCGGCATTGGCTTGCTAAGGAACCGCCACAGAGTATTCTTACGTGGACAGATTTAAAGACCAATTTTATAAACTACTTTTTCCCACCCTCTCGTACTACCGCTTTGCGGAATGAAATTATCAATTTTGAACAAAAGTACGATGAGTCTTTTAGTGAATCTTGGGATCGTTTCAAAGATCTTTTAAGAAAATGCCCACAACATGGTTTTATCAAAGTGCACCAAATTAATACTTTTAATAATGGTTTAAGCATGAATGACCAAGATTCACTAAACAGTGCCTCGGGGGGTAATATTTTGGCTAAGACTTCTAATGCCGCTTGGGATATTATTGAAAATAAGTCTCGTGTGCAAACCAAGAGTGTTCGGACCAATGCCGCTAGTGCTAGTACTAGTGACAGCGACAAGCGACTTGAAAAAATTACTACGCTTCTTGAATCGCTTGTTACCCACACCGCCAACAACACCAACAGCATCAATGCTAAAAACGCTCAAGACGCTCAAGTCAATGCTGTTAGCCAACCATGTGAGATATGCGGGGGTCCTCACTCTTACACCATTTGTACTGCCACCCAAGACTACCCTTCTGAGAATGTGAATGCAGCATACGGTACCTATCCTCTGGCCGCTTATCAAGCTCGTCCTCAAGGTGACCGCAACCTGCTTAGCTACCGCTCAACCAACTATCTCTCACCACCCGGTTTTACTCCTAAAAACCCAAACCAACAACAAAACCTCAACCGCCCTCCTCAACAACAACAACCTCGTGGACCATACATACCACCTCACAAACAACCACATCCACCTCAAAGAAACAACCAAGTTTACCAGCAACCTGCTTATCAACCACCCGCATACAATGCTCCTCCCAACCAACCCACCACATTACACCAAGACATTGGAACCTACATGAGGACTAACGATGTGATCGTGGACAATCTCCAACAGGAAGTACGCAACTTGAAAGCAGACCTGGTAAAACAAGGGAACGATCTGAGAGCTGATATGAGAAACACTTTGGATAGTCAAACGAATGACTTAAAGAACATGATGGCTAGTTTCTTCCAAGGTAATCAACCCTCTTCCTCGGGTACTATTCCGAGTAACACCGTTGCAAATCCAAGAGGGGAGATGAAAGCAATCACCACTCGCAGTGGAAAAGGTACCAAGGAACCCGAGCTTCCTATACCTCCACCAGTGATTGTGACTAAGGAAATCGAGTCACCTGCTCCTATTCCTCATCCTTCTCCTTCCCCAATTTCTCCACCTCTTACTTCTACCCCTCCTCCACCCAAGGATGTGAGTGATCCTATTCTCCCAAATCCTTCCTCTTCTACCGATATACCTTATCCATCTAGGTTGAGGAAAGAGAAGCTCAAAAGCAAGGATGATATTCAAGTTTCGAACTTTCTAAAAATGTTTAAACAATTAAATTTGAACATCTCCTTCGCTGAGGCTCTCGCTCACATGCCTAAGTACGCAAAAATGTTCAAAGATCTTCTTAGCGACAAGGAGAAGCTTCTTGATATTGGTAACACCCAACTTAATAAGAATTGCTCTGCAGTGCTCTTAAGGAAATTTCCAACCAAGCTTGGTGATCCGGGTCGTTTCTTAATCCCTTGTAACTTCCCGGGAGTAGAGAATTGCATGGCCCTAGCCGATCTAGGTGCCAGTATTAATCTAATGCCTCTAAGCGTTTGGAAGCAATTATCTCTCTCTGAGCTAGTCCCCACCAAAATGACTTTGGAATTAGCCAACCGTACGGTTGCTTATCCATTGGAGATAGCCGAAGAAGTCTTTGTAGGAGTCGACAAATTCACTTTTCCTGCCGATTTCGTCGTCGTCGACTACGAGATGGACCCTCGTGTGCCATTAATTGTTGGTCGTCCATTCCTGAGGACCGGTCGCACTCTCATCGATGTTGAAGCCGGTGAGCTTATCATGAGAGTGGGTGACGATAAAATCGTTTTCAACATGGGAAAGTTGTCTAAACAGCCTTATTCTATCGAGAGTGTTAATTGTATTGACGTTCTTGATGAGGCTTGTGAAGAACACTTCAAAGATGCTTGCAAAAGTATTCCTACCTCTCTTCCCAATGTTGAGACCGTTTCCTCTATCGATTCATCACTATCTCTATTTGGAGAAAGTGATTTCCTTTGGAAAGATTTGGAAGCCACCATGGGAGATGTGAACTTAGCAAATGACGATTCTCCCACCAATTGGGATGAAGATATCCGCCTCATTGAGAACCTTCTTAAAGAAGACAATCTTTCTCCACCATCTCCCATGGTTATTGCTATCGATGCTCCGACATTGAAAACGCCTCCCATCGAAAATCCTCCGGATTTAGAACTTAAGGAGTTGCCGCCTCATCTCGAGTACGTGTTCCTTGAAGAAAACAAGAAGTCGCCCGTAATCATTGCTAAGGACTTTAAAGAAGAAGACACATCTCGCCTCATCGCCATGGTTAAAGATCATAAGAAGGCAATTGCTTGGAAAATTTCCGATATCCGCGGAATTGATCCGAACTTTTGTACTCACAAGATTCTCATGGAAGATGACTTTAAACCCGTAATCCAGAGCCAAAGAAGGGTTAATCCTCGCATTCATGACGTCATCAAACAAGAGGTTATCAAACTTCTAGATGCCGGCTTGATTTACCCTATTTCGGATTCGCCGTGGGTAAGTCCCGTCCATTGTGTGCCCAAGAAGGGCGGAATAACCGTTCTTCCCAATGAACACAACAAGTTGATTCCCACTCGTCTCGTTACTGGGTGGAGAGTTTGTATCGATTACCGCAAGCTCAATGATGCCACGAGAAAAGATCACTTTCCTCTTCCTTTCATGGATCAAATGCTCGAGCGTCTAGCGGGTAATGATTATTACTGCTTTTTAGACGGTTTGTCCGGGTATTTTCAAATTCCCATCGATCCCAAAGACCAAGAAAAGACCACATTCACTTGTCCCTACGGAACATTTGCTTACAAACGTATGCCTTTCGGTTTATGCAATGCTCCTGGGACGTTCCAAAGGTGTATGATGGCTATCTTCCATGACATGGTGGAAGACACTATGGAAGTATTCATGGATGATTTCCCGGTTTATGGCGATTCTTTCTCTGCTTGCATTGCCAATTTAGAACGAATGCTTAAGCGATGTGAAGACACTCGCCTTGTTCTTAATTGGGAAAAATGCCATTTCATGGTAAAAGAGGGCATCGTGCTAGGACACAAGATCTCCAAAGCTGGTCTTGAAGTAGACCGTGCTAAAGTCGATATTATCGCTAAGTTGCCTCCACCTTCAACCGTGAAGGGTGTAAGAAGTTTCCTGGGTCATGCGGGCTTCTACCGTCGTTTCATCAAAGATTTTTCTAAAATCGCTCGCCCGATGACCCACCTCTTGGAAAAAGATACTCCTTTTATCTTTTCCAAAGAGTGTATTGAAGCCTTCAACTCGCTTAAGGATAAGCTAACTAAGGCACCCGTCTTGGTTACCCCTAATGGGAGCTGCCTTTTGAGTTGATGTGCGACGCTAGTGACTTTGATATTGGAGCGGTTTTGGGCCAAAGAGTGAATAAACACTTCCAACCATTCCATTATGCTAGCAAGACAATGACTGGGGCTCAATTGCTTTACACGACAACCGAAAAAGAGCTTTTAGCTGTTGTCTATGCCTTTGAAAAGTTCCGCCCCTATCTTGTCCTTTCCACCACAATCGTTTACACCGATCATTCCGCGTTGAAGTACTTGTTAACTAAACAAGATTCCAAATCAAGACTTCTTCGCTGGGTTTTGCTACTCCAAGAATTTAAAATCGAAATTCGCGATAAGAAAGGAGCTGAAAACCTAGCCGCGGATCATCTCAGTAGACTTGAGGATCCTTACCAGGGGATCATCCAAACAAAGAGATCAATGAATCTTTTCCCCTAGAGACCTTAATGTCTATCAACTCGACTTCTGATGAAACCCCGTGGTTTGCAGACTTTGCAAACTACTTAGCGGGTGGAATTCTCGTTGACGGATTAACATCCCAACAACAGAAGAAGTTCTTCAAAGACATTAAGACTTACTTCTAGGATGACCCGTATCTTTTCAAACAATGTACCGACTTGATTATTCGCCGATGTGTTGATGGACTGACAGCTTTAGAAATCCTTGACGCTTGCCACAAAGGACCCACTGGTGGTCAAATTGGTCCCAACTACACCGCCAAAAAAGTGTTTGACTCGGGATTTTATTGGCCTACCATTTACCGTGATTCTCACGAGATGGTTAAACATTGTGATGCTTGCCAAAAACAAGGCAAGATCACACATAAAGACGAGATGCCTCAGAATTTCATTCAAGAGTGTGAAATCTTTGATGTTTGGGGTATCGACTTTATGGGGCCATTCCCTTCCTCTAAAGGAAACAAATACATCCTTGTAGCCGTTGACTACGTTTCAAAGTGGGTTGAAGCCAAAGCTTTACCTACTAATGATGCAAGGGTGGTTTGTAACTTTTTGAAGTCGCTATTCGCTAGATTCGGTGTGCCTCGTGCCATTATTAGTGATCGCGGGACTCATTTTTGCAATGACCAATTTGCAAGAGTCATGGCGAAGTATGGTGTAAATCATCGTCTTTCCACCGCATACCACCCACAAACCAATGGCAAGGCTGAAATATCCAACCGAGGATTAAAGCGAATTTTTGAAAGAACCGTGGGAGAGCATCGTGCCTCATGGGTTGATAAACTTGATGATGCTTTGTGGGCTTTTCGTACCGCATACAAGACTCCGATTGGTTGTACACCATATCGTCTCATGTACGGGAAAGCGTGCCACATCCCCATTGAGTTGGAGCACAAGGCTTATTGGGCCTTGAAGTGGGCTAATTTTGATATCAACAAAGCCGGTGACCTACGCAAGATCCAACTCAATGAGCTGAATGAACTCCGTAATGAGGCTTATGAAAATTCTTTGATCTACAAGGAAAAGACTAAGCTCATTCACGACTCCAAGATTAAAAACCGAGAGTTCCAAGTTGGAGACAAAGTTTTACTTTTTAACTCTCGGTTGAAAATCTTTTCGGGCAAGCTAAAATCTCGTTGGTCCGGCCCATTCACCATTGCCCAAATTTTTCCATATGGTACTCTCGAGCTCGCTCAACCTAATGGACCTAATTTTAAGGTGAATGGCCAACGAGTGAAGTTGTACTTTGGTGAGGACATCTCTCAAGAGATGATTCCGTACCTCACCACGTTCCCCATGAACTAATTTTGGGTCGAGTCAGGCTCGTGACTCGGTTATCAAAAACAAGCGCTCCTCGGGAGGCAGCCCGAGTATCTATCCTTTTCTGTTTTAACCTCCTAAGTGTAGGGGGACCTATATAGGTGTTTGTATTTGTGTGGTGATGTGATTACAGGGATGAATGCACTCTTGGAACCTTTGAAGAACCGTGCTCCCGTGTTATCCGAAATTCGGTTCTATCTCTCACCTATCGTGATTCAATTTTCTTCATACGCACATTTGAAATTGATCACTTTAGTCGTCCCTTCCTTAGCTTGATTTAACCAACGTGCACAATGTCATAAGTGTAGGGGAGACTTTTCCCACATGCTTAAACATTGAGGACAATGTTCATCTTAAGTGTAGGGGGGACTTCTATCGAAGTTTTAAGTGGACTTTTCCATGAAAATGCCTTCATTTAATCGGAAAATCATCTTTTTTAACATTTTTCAAATTTTTAAATAACTTTGGCAATTTAGTCTTAATTTTTAAATTTTTATCGTTGCTTTCATATGTATATATCCCGCAATAAAGTCAAAAATATTAATAAAGTGGTGTAGCTAGTTTAGAAGTCTTTGACATATTAGGCCCGTTGCGATTATTTTGACTCAACCCAGATAGACTTATTCAAGTTTATTCTAGCTAGTATCCTTAACCATGTAGACCTTAATTGGTTTATTAGGCTAAGCATCCACGAGTCTCATTACTTGAGATTTTAAATTGTGGAGAACGAGAAATGATAGAGTCATTTATAAGTCGGTATTCTTGCACAAGCTCACTTGGTGTAATTATTTGCCTATTCTCCCATCACTTGCAAATCAATTATCTGCAATAAGTAAGGTCGTACGATTTGAAAAGTTACTTAGCTTCTAGCCCAAGATCGTTTAAAAGTTGCTCGGTAATGATAAGAGTTCATAGCCAAGGCATAACTTATGAAGCGGGGCGCGAAGATTGGCGAGTCCAAAAAGGCCCTAACAAGGCATGAGGATTCCATTTTATTGCTGAAGATCCAAAGTGATGTGAAAAGCATTATTCCCAAAATCAATATGAAGGATCAAGACTCACAACGAAAAGCAATCAACTCCCATAAAGATCATGGAGAAGTCTATCCGAAAAGACCCTAACAAGGTATGAGGATAAATAGATCCAAGTCCGAAAAGGAGGCGGATCGTTGTATCTCAAAATCCCAATTAGAGATTGAAGAAATAATCATGAAGTCGTGGTCAACAAAGTTGGGGTACCCCTCAAAAGTCTCCAAGTGAAGAAACTCTATTAAACGATGAGAAGACCATTATCTCAAGAACGTCTCTCGAAGATATGAAGTATGAAGTACATGCCAAATATCGGCCCGAGAAAGGTCTCAAATCGTGAACCGAGTTATGCCAAGATATGAACTTTTTGATATCCTAAGAAGCAGTTTTAAGAGATTTTGTCCTTTAGCTAACTATTGATCAAATCGTCCTACTTTGCTTTCGGCCTAAATAAACTATCGAAATAAGTCCAAAAAATGCATCTTCATGATCATTCTAAGACAAAAATAAAATATAAGAGATACACCAAGGAATAAGGGAGTTTAAGCATTTAATTAAGCCACGTGTGTAAGTGTTTGATTTTCTAACTTATAATAACAATGATCTCGTTTTTAAGCTTAGTTTGGGGAACGTGAAACTTGAGGGTGATGAATCGTCGCAGCACCAAAGCCCTAATGTAAGTCCTTGATCTCTTTGCAAGTTATTTCCATGTAGCTATTTTCAAGTGAAAATGGTTTTCTATCCTTGTTATTTACTCTAAAGTTTTAGTTTCTCTTAAGTACTCTAATTTTTTTAGTAGAATGTTAATAAGGCCAAGGTTGATTGATTATGAGAAAAGTGTAAATTTGCTTTATTACTAAGCATTGCATGAGGGCATGGCAATGGTTAAGTAGAGGGGATTTGATAGGTGTGAAAACACCCATCCTTTTACCACTTATTTCTGGCTAAAACAAGACCAAAACACGTATTTAATATCATTTGTTTGGAATTATGCGTGGTTTTTATGTTTATTGTGTTTTCAGAGTCAACCGGGTAAATATTGAAGAAAACATGGGATTACACGGGTTTTATCGAAGAAAAAGACTCAAGACGAAGTCTATTGTCCAAGAGATGCAAAAGATTTGAAGTCATTGTGCCTATTTGAAGATTTAACGAAGAATAAGGCCAAGGATGGAAGATTCTTATATGTCGAAGAACTCGAGTCTATTAAACAAAAGATTATAAGACGAGTTGGAATTATTCACCGACACTTCTAAAAATCCCAAGTCGGAAACGTTTATTTAAAAGAGACGTAAAGACTAAAGACTAAAGAAGAAACCAAAGCCCAAACCAAAGCCCATTCACAAGCCCACCACCACACGCCTATATATAGGACCTTACTTCACAAATTTAGAGCTAGTTAGTCTTAGATAGTTTTAGTTTTTCATTTCTCTAGTTTTAGAGAGAGAAAGTTCTAAACTTTCTCTCACTAAATTTTTCTTTGATTTCACCTTTCAAATTTTACGCTTTTCATTAATATTTGTACTTTGAGTTCTTTTAATTAAAAGTTTAAGTTTAAGTTTGTGTTCTTTAATCTCTTCCTACATTTCTTGGTTTCATTTTGCCTTTGATCCGAAATTTACAATCCATACGGTTTGATTTCGTTTCATGTTTAAGTAGTTAAAAGATTAATCTTTTCACTACTTTCTAAGCTTTTATTTGGTTTAGGCTATAAGTTCTTTATGCTTATTAGCTTACTTCATGCTTTAGCTTATTGGTTTTCGGATTTCATCAAGTAATTAGTCATTCGAAAGTTTTGTTTATAAAGTTTATGATTTTACGTTTCAAAAGTTGTCGAATTTAATCTTCTTGAAGTGTTTAAGTCCAGGTTAAAATAGCTTATTGAATGTGCTTATTGAAGGTTTAGCTTTTCACCATTCTCGGATTGGCATTGCATTTCATCACAACATTGGGGTTTTGTATATTCCGACGGTTGAGTGTTAGATCGAAATAACCCAAGGGGGTTTTACTTTGCGATCGGGTGACATCTTCCCTTTTTCCGATCTGGATTGCGATCGCTTATTGCGATCGCACATTTTGACGAAACTAAGGTCCTTTTTAAGTCGAAACTCTGGCAAATTTCTATTTACAACATTCCGATCTGACATTGCGACAAAGGGTCTTTAGATATTCCGATCTGACTTTCCGATCTAGACATCATTCCGACAACTTTGATTTTAATTATTCCGATAGAAGTGTACTTGCGATTCCGATGGACCTTCACTTGAAACATTCCGATGGATCATTTTAATTGTATTCCGATGGTTGTGATTTTGACTTTCTGACAGCTTTGCATTTCTTATATTCCGATGCACTAAGTGTTAAAGTTTTATAAATTTTTAAGTTTTAATTTAGTTGAGTTTTCAAAGTATTTTTCTAATCTTTTCTTTACGATTTCAAGCTTTCATTTTTCACTCGTCAATTTAGTTTAATCTTTCAAAGCTTTTAATTTACTCAACGCCACTTACATTTATTTGCTATTAGTTTAAAATACATAAACAAACCAACACCTTTTTATTACCCAAGAACAAATCATTCCACTTAGAACCGTGATCAATTCGAGGAGATTCCAAGAACCTAATCTTGAACCCATTGCAAAAACCATGTATCAGGAACCTTGCCTACTCTTCTTTGGCTTGCCTTGTTCGCCATAAGCTTCTGCTACTTGATGGACGAAAACTATGTCTTTGATCCCGGTGGATGCGTTTCATGCTGCTTCCTATGATAATCAAGGTCGAGTCAGGCTCACGACTCGGTGAACAAAAATCAAGCGCTTCTTGGGAGGCAACCCATGTATCTATCTTTTAGCTTTCTTTATCCTAAGTGTAGGGGAGACCCGTTGGTGTTTGCTCTCTCCTCTCTTCTACTAATCAGGGATTCGAGTGCTCAGTGATCCACTCTTGATGATTTTTGACGACCGTGATTCTGTGTTCCCTTCTTCCCGGTTCTATCCTAAACTCTTTTTGATTCACTATTTTATATTTTCCAATACTAAAATATGAATCTCTTTAGTTGTCTCCTACTTAGCAAAATTTAAACAAAGTGCACAATGTCCTAAGTGTAGGGAAGTTTACTCCCACATGCTTAAACATTGACGACAATGTTTATCTTAAGTGTAGGGGGACTTCTATCAAAGTTAAGTGGCTCTTTTCCTTGTATTTGTCCTCATTTTAACCGGAAAATCAATTTTTCGATATTTTTCAAAATTTTTGATCTATTTTAGCCTTTTAGTTTTTACTTTGTATAGTTATTTTATTTCCTTATTAGAATAAAATTTTAATAAAGTGGTTTTAATTTTCAAACGTTGTGAATCTTTTGACTCAACCCGAGTTTACTTATCTTAGTTTACTCTAGCTAGTATCCTTAACGTGTTTAAGTCAAGTTTTACTAGGCTTTTATATAGGGAGCTATAAAACGCGAAAGTCTTAACTCTCACGGGTTAAGAACAAGAACTTTTCGCAAGTTCCTATAATTGATCCTAGAGAGTTGTTTATCAAGGGAACTTTGAAATGCGATTTCTAAACTTGAAAAAGTCTAAGAATTTGCAAGATCCTATAGGCGACTCGAAAACCCAAAACATTGACTTAATAGGCTAAGCATCCACGAGTCTCATTCCTTGAGATTTTAAACTGTGGAGAACGAGAGATGATAGAGTCAATTATAAGTTTGGTATTCTTTCGTGAATTTATGTGAGTTAATTATAAGCCTATTCTCCCATCGCTTGCTAATAAATTTATCTGCAATAAATAAGGTTGTACGATTTGAAAAGTTACTTAGCTTCTAGCTCAAGATCAATTAAAAGTTGCTCGGTATGGATTAGAGTTCATAGCCAAGGCATAACTTATTGAAGCGGGATGCGAAGATTGGCGAGTCCGAAATGGCCCTAACAAGGCATGAGGGCTACATTTTGTTGCTAAAGATCCAAAGTGATGTGAAGAATCATTTATCAAAGATCAATATGAAGGATCGAGACACACGACGAAAAGCAAAAACTCCGCAAAAGTCATGGAGAAGTCTATCCGAAAAGGCCCTAACAAGGTATGAGGATAAATAAAGCCAAGTCCAAAAAGGAGGCGGATCGTTGTATATCAAAGTCCAAAATAAAGATTGGAGAAAAATGAAGAAGTCGTGGTCCATTTATAAAGAATCTCTCAAAACTTCAAGTGAAGAAAGTCCTATTATGAAGAGAAGGTCAATATTTCATGAACGTCTCTCAAGATTTGAAGTATGAAGTCTCTGCCAAATATCGGTCCAAGAAAGGTCTCAAATCACGAAGCGAGTTATGCCAAGATATGAACTTTATGAGGTCCCGAGAAGCAGTTTTAAAAGATTTTGTCCTTTAGCTAACTATTGATTAAATCGTTCACTTTATTTTCGGCCTAAATAACTATCGAAATAAGTCAAACAATGCATCCTCGTGATCATTCAAGACAACAATAAAATATAAGAGATACACCTAGGAATAAGGGAGTCTAAGTGAATAATTGGCCCACATGAGTTCGTGTTAGTTTGCTAACTTATAATAACAATGATCTCGTTTTTAAGCTTGGTTTGGAGAAAGTGAAAACTTGAGGATGATGATTATTCATGAAATTTCCAAAACCCAAGGTATGTTTTTGATTTCTTTACTTTGAATGTTTATAATTTTCTATCTCTTTAATAAAGGCCAACGTGGATTGATTGTGATGAAAAATGTAAACGTGCTTTGTAACTAATGCATTGCATGAGGACATTGCAATGGTCAAGTGTAAGAGATTTGATAGGTGTGTAAACACCCATCCTTTTTACCACTTAATTACAATAATAACCGAGCCAAAACGTGTATTTTATGTCATTTATGTCGGAATTATGCGTGGTTTGTGTTTTTGTTGTGATTTAGGACGAAAAGGTGAAAAGTTGAGAAAACACGGGCATTCACGGGCTTTTATCGAAGAAAAAGACGAAAGACGAAGTCAAGAAGTCAAGAGTGCAAAAAGAACGGAAGTCCAAGACCAATTTTGAATATTTATCGAAGAAAAAGTCAAAAGACGAAAGTTTACTAAAAGCCGAAGAACTCAAGTCTAATTTATTGAAGAATTACAAGACGAGTTCAAAGAAATCCCAAGACAAAGTCATTAAAGTCCAAGATTTAAGAAGATTAAGAAGATTAAGGACTTAATCTTGCAATTAAGGAAAAGAAGAAAGAGGGGAGGAAGCTTCCTAAGCACTCCCTAATCCTCCCCTATAAATAGATTAGATAGGATTCATTTTTTTCTTGTTGGCTAATAGTGACAATTAGTTCTTCCAATTTTAATTACCTTGTCATTTATTTTTCATGTCAAATTTAAATACTTGTCTTGCACCTTAAATACCTGTAATTTCAAGTAAGTTTTCTTTTAATTCTTGTCAATCTTTACTTTATTGTTTGATCTCCTATCTTCCTTTCTTTAATCTTTATGTTTATTTGTTCATGTTCATGTTCTTATTTTTATTGATTTGATTAAAGTGGGTTTTGATTATTTTGGTTATATTTGTTAGTTTGATTGTTTTGGATTGTTTGTTTATGATTAATAGATGTTTTGTGATTAGTTTGATTTAATCTTTTGGTTGATTTAGATTAGATTTGTTTGGATTCGTGTTATACTTGTTCTTGCGTGTTCTTCGCTGTTACTGTTATTCCAGGTTTATTACGAATCAACAGTGCATTCTGGATCAAGGTTGTGTTGAAAATATTCCGAATCAAGGCTTTCATCCGGAATAAGTGACATATTCCGGATCAAGTGGATATTCTGGATCAGCTTCAACATTCCGGATCAAGGTTTTGTGAAGAAACATTTCGGATCAAAGAAAATATTCCGGATCAAGGGAGATATTCCGGATCAACCTTGTTTATTCGGAATAATTTAACATTCAGGATCAAACCTTTCATTCGGAATACCCAATATTCCGGATCAAGGAGTTTTATTCGGAATAATTAGTTATTCCGGATCAAGCATTTCATCCGGAATACCTAACATTCCGGATCAAGAAACATTCCGGATCAAGGCTTTATTCCGAATCAAGACTTTATTCCGGATAAGTGACATATTCCGGATAAAGGATTTATTCCGGATCAAGGGTTTTGGTGAATAGTCCAAGTGAAGAAGAATCATTCTGAACGAAGGTGACATTCCGGATGAGTGATTATTCCGAACGAAGGTTTATTCCGGATGAGCTATTTTTCAGGTTACTGTTTTTAAGTTTCTGTTTTTAATTTTCAAGCTTTATTTTTCCCGCCTTTTTCCTTAGTCGCACTTTAAGTTATTTGCCTTAGATTTGTTTTAGACTTTCCTTAGTTTAAATTTTAGTTGCGTTTTAAGTTTGCCTTAGATAGATTTAAGTTTGCGTTATTTACTTTTAGTGCTATTTAATTTTCGTCACGCTTTTAAATACTTGTCATTTATTTTAAGTTAGACTTAGATCTAAATTAAATAGCATTTACTTTAATTGTTTTGCACCTTTAATTTTACTACAACGACACAACTATTTGTTTCACCAAAGAACGAGTGAGTCACACACTTAACCAGATTAATTCGAAGAGACTGTGACGATAATATTTTCCTAACTAAAGTCTTAGTTATCAAATTGCAATGGTTAAGTGTAGGGGATTTCATAAGTGTGAAAACACTTATCCTTTTACCACTTATTTCCAATAATAACATGACCAAAACGTGTATTTTATGTCGTAAAAGTCGGAATTATGCGTGGTTTGTGTTTTTATTGTGTTTTAGGACCAAAAGATGAAAAAGGAAGAAAACACGGGCTTTCACAGGCTTTTATCGAAGAAAACGAGAAAAGACGAAGTCAAAAGATCAAGAGTGCTAAAAGAACGGATGTCCAACCTGTTCTGAAGATTTATCGAAGAAAAAGTCTAAAAGACGGAAGTTTAATGAAGTCGAAGAACTCAAGTCTAAATTATAGAAGAGAATTATTAAGACAAGTTCAAATCCCGAGACGACGTCGAGAAAAGACAAAGATTTAAATCGAGTCGAGAAGAAAAGAAAGAAGGAAGCACACCACACATGCACTCCCCATTTTCCCTATAAATACCCTCCTAATCACATTAGGAGGGTGGTTTTTTAGCTAGTTTCATTTTTAATTTTTCCTTTCTAGTTTTTAGAGAGAGAAAGTTCCAAACTTTCTCTCACTAAGTTTTCCATCTTTTCTTTCTTTTAATCTTTCAAGTTTAAGCTTTTTGTATTAGGATTTCATTAATCAAAAATTCAAGTTTAAGTATTTTGTTCTTTAATCTCCTTCTACATTTCTTGATTTTGATTCACTTTTGATCCGAATTATTCATAATCCGTGATTGATTTTCTTGTTTAGGTGAATAAAAAGTTCATCTTTTTATTCATCTATAATAAGTGTGTAAACACTTATCCTTTTGCCACTAAAATCAAGTAAAAACAAGACCTAATCATGTGTTTAATATCATAAATGTCGGAATTACGCGTGGTTTTGTGTTTTGTGTGTAAAATAGGTACAAATGATCAAAAGAAGAGAAAACAGGGGATTTCACGGTCAAATGTCGAAGAAAAGTCAAGATAGAGTCGAAGACAAGATCAAAAGACCAAAAGTGTGGCCAAGTTCACGAAAAACCGATATGAGATTTGAAGATTTTTATCAAGGCCAAAAGACAAGTCGTTTTATCCGCGGATTTGGTAAAGTTTAAACACAAATGGGGCCCACACAAGCTTATTGGGCCTTTAAGCCCATTTATGGACTTAAGAAGTTATTTGTTTGATCAAAGCCCAATAGGCCCAAAACCATAATTAAATAGACGGATGAAGTAATATTTAAGACTTGGGTCCAAGCCCAACTTTTCTAAATAAAGAAACGTGGGATTTTAAAGCTGTTTAAAAACCAATGGATCCAAGGCCCAGTTACACAAGAATAACAAACGAATGGATTAAAGTGATTTTTGCTTGGT
Source organism: Glebionis coronaria (assembly GCA_025667525.1). Taxonomy (NCBI): domain Eukaryota; kingdom Viridiplantae; phylum Streptophyta; class Magnoliopsida; order Asterales; family Asteraceae; genus Glebionis; species Glebionis coronaria. Next base: position 480,698,099 of record CM046878.1, read on the forward strand.
CAAACTTGTCAACTCTCACCAATCAACTCACCAAAACCGTTCCTTTTACCCACGTGTACACCCCACTCTTACCCACTTTTACACTCACCCCAAATAAATAATAAAACATTTACCTTTTCCCCATATTCACTTCGATACACACGAAGTGAAATCATCTCTCTCCCACTTCCATTTTCCCCCAAAAACACGCAGGCAACACAAACCCTAATTTTTTTACACAGTAAAATTCACTCACTCAAATTTGGGCATTTTACCTTTGTGGGTTAATTCACACCCAAATAAATAAAAACCCCATGAAAATCGCTCCATCCACTCATCCTCTCTATCCTACATGGCCAAATCATTGGATTTGATTGGCTATGCCACCTATCCATCACCAATCCCCCCAATGATATCATGCCACATCACCTATCAAGAAGCACAACAAACACATCCTTGTGCCACGGTGGCAATCCGTGTGCACAAGGATGATTCTGAGCCGCATGATCAAAAGAAATAGAAGAAAGAGAAGATTATTGAAGAATCAACCGTGGATTTTGGAAGCTTACTAATGAAGCTATGATTAGGGTTTCATGGGGTTCCTCTATAAAAACCCCAATCTATCATGTAATTGGCATTCTTTTTCTTTATTTTTTTTAATTTTCAGTAAAAAAATAGATTAGGGTTTTTAATATTGTAATTTTAATTCCAGTATTGTACGTTTGAATTTAATTAATGAAATATTAAATTTAGTTTTAATTCAAGTCTCAATTTAATTTCTGTTACTGTTCTTATTCTAAATTTGAATCTGTTTTTTTATATATATATTATTACTGTTCGTCGTTTTATTATTATTAAATATATATATATATATATATATATATATATATATATATATATAAAGAAAAGTGATAAGATCTTCCTGTAAAACCCGTATTTTAAATCGAGAAATGTAAATACGCGGTTCATTATTTAAAACATTTACGTAGAATTTATCGACGAAAACAACATAAGAAAATGTTACAAGAATTATTATTATGCAAGTGTTATTATTATACAAGTTTTTTTTTAAAAAAAAAAATATGAAAATAAATAAATGAAAGAGAAGGGCCGGATATATAGAAAAAAGGGAGATAATGGGCTTTAGCCCATTTTGTTTGCACAAAAGAAACCAAACGGGAGTTACTTGTTTTTCCCATAATCAGTACAAAAAAAATAAATAAGGAATTAGGGTTCTTTGTTTGGCCGCCGGTAGAAGACAAAAAAAAAAAAAAAAAAGGGGGTCGAGCCTTATTGATCTAGTAACCTGTGTTTCCTTTCCGTCATCAAATCATACGGTAATCACTCTCGGTTTCCTTCTTCTTGGTCATCATGTTTTACTTTGATTATAGGGTTTTACTAAATGAAAATTATGAAAAGTCTTAAACATGATTAGGGGGGGTGTCGGGTTGGATGACCATACACAAAGCCGAGACATCAATGTCTCAGTGGTGGCCTGGAGTCTACAGCCGAGACTTTTAATGTCTCGGTGGGTTGGTTTTACAGCCGCAGCAAACCGATTCACCATCAGGGGGTGTTTGGTTCATGAAGCAGGGGTGGTCAGATTCGTTGGCCTCACGAAAACCGAGACCTAATGTCTCGGTGACTTCAGCCTTGCTCAGCCGTGACCCACACAGGGGCGGCTAGGGCAAGATTCGACCAAAAAGGAGTGCGTTTGGGGGCTGCACAAATATAAGGGTGCGTTTGGCTAGTATAAACTGTGGGAAAATAGAACCTAGCAGTGGGAACCATGGGTAAGAACAGTGGGAAAAGAATGGGACAGAAAAACATTATTTTACATCACATTAGCGACAGTTTTTGCGACAGTTTTTCTGTCGCAAAACTGTTAGGGTTTATGCAGTTTTAAAGGAGTAGTTTTTAGCGACATAAAAATTTCTGTCACTAACTCTTGGACAGATTTTGTATTGTATGTTAATTCGGGTAGTGCGACCGAGATAGGCTCGGTAGGCTCGGGACATGTTTATAAATAATAAAATAAATATTTTTATATTATACCTTTTTAAATTAAATTGTTTTATAAATATTTAATATATATTTCAAGTGTATTAAATTAAATAAATTCTTAAATATTTAAAAGGGTATATTTTTAGAAAACGAATTAAACAATTTAAGAACTTTCTAAATTAAGGAACTTCTATTTTTAGCGAAATACTTATTATAGAAATATTTATCGTCAGAAATGCGTTGTACGTAGCTATTAGTAGAACGTTAATACATTAAAATGAATTATTTTAAGATCGAATTTAGCCGTGATTGTATGTATGGAAAATCTAAAATAAATAAATAAGAAACCAATAAGATCAGTAAAATTTAATAGCGGATATCAGTTAACTTATTCGCGTCCTTTATTTATGTAGCACGCGTGAAGTCCGAGTAGTATTCGTTCAGTCTTCCATTCAGTCAGTTACTGGACTAGAGGTACGGATTTTCCGTCCTTTCAGTAAGGACTTCCTTTCTATGCATGATTAGGATTCCCCATTTTCAGCCAAATGTTTTTCCCTAGTATATGTTTAAACTTATCAGTAGTCATGTTATGAATTAAATAAATTGCCTGAGCATTATATACAAGCGTGATTAGTTTATGTACTAGTTACGGAGGTACCGTAACCACGACACTAGAGGCACCGGTGTCGTGACTCACATGCAGGAGAGTGATATCCTGCATCGTCCCACTCAGCTTGGCCATTTTTATCAGTATTATTAGTCGGGCGTATGGATGCATCCAAGGCTACAATTTACAGTTTAGCAGGTAAATGTGGTGTGTGCTCTACATCCTTCACATTGGAGCTGATCCCTCCACCCAGCACAGTTATTTAGAGGTCACCCCTCTACAGCATGACGAGGACACCCCTGTATTTATTCATGCAACAGTTGTTACAGTTCATGACCTATATAAGCTCATGGAAAATTAAAATACAGAAAATATATGTTTTCAGAATTAATAATTTATATTTCAGTTTCAGTACTTATGAACCAGGTTTATCAGATTTTATGCAGAGCTTTACCACATGTCATATCAGTCTTATAGCATCATTGTTGTCTTCTACTTTTAGTACTTCCTGTTCATGCTATATCCGTCCACTGAGCGTCATGCTCAGTCGTAGTTCCTTTCATGTTTTCAAACGGCAGGTACACATGGACGATCTTAGGACTTCTAAGAGAGTACGTGCATTTGGATGGGAGCTATCCAGACTCCTTTATTTTATGCACACATTACGTTACTTTACTTTGGTTGTTTGGACACTGTTTCGTCCTTTTCCTTTCAGTACTTAATCTTTATATTTTGAGCTTATGTTGGACTACCGATGTTTGATTCCGGTATTTCCGTTTGGTCAGTTAATGTTTAATACATTGCCTTGCATGCTTTGATGACACGCCATAAATACACGTAACTGTCCATTTATCCAAGTGGGGTGTTACAATTATGGTATCAGAGCGCAAGGTTCGACATGTAGGCTCTAAAACTTGACCTGTGACTAGTGGGTAGTCACCAAGAACTTCTTGTATTTTGGCGTCGTTATTTCCATGCTACTCATGAATTTTATCAGTCGGATCTCCAAATTTTAATTAAGTGAACGGTTAGTACAGGACTGGCCATACTTAATCGCATGTGCTTTTCAGCGAACTTTTCCTTTTGGTGAACTGACCATAGGCGTTCACCCTCGCCCGTTTAAAATTTGTATGGATGAACTGACCATAGGCGTTCATCCTTACTCATGTCAGATTTATGTTTCAGTAATTGTCATTTTGTGAACTGACCCTAGGCGTTCACCAGTATTCATGTCATATTTTATTGACTATACCTTCATGAATTACACTATGCGTATACAGATTTATTACCCCAGATTTTGGCAGTTTTATCAACTTATCCTCTTTTATTTCAGATGCCGCCCAGACGCGAAACCGAGAATGACCCTAACGCAGCTGCCATTGCTGCTGCTGTTCAGGCTGCTATACAGGCCATGTTACCCCAAATTCGTGATGAGATCCGAGCTGAATATCAAAATGGACCTCAGCAGAATAACAACCCTCCTTCTCCACCACCTGCCACTTTACCCGCTTGGCTGGATCTGTTTAACAAGCAGAAACCCCGACTGTTTGAGCAGACTGTAGCTCCAACTGACGCTGAAGACTGGATCTACCATATAGAGAAATTTTTTGGAGCTATGGGTTGTGGTGATGTTTTCAAAGTTAGGCTTGCAGTTTACAAGCTGGAGGGTCCTGCTCTACATTGGTGGAGGTCTCAGAAACTGTCCAATGGGGGAGATGCTTGGGAGCTTGCATTGACCTGGGCACGTTTCAAGACGATGTTCTATGACCAGTTTTTCCCGCATGCGGAGCAAGCTAAGATGAAGAGGGACTTCCACGTTATTCGTCAGAATAATGGCAAGAACAGTATAGAGTTCATGCACCGATACCTCAGGATGGCTGGATTCTTAGGGGAGGCTGCGGGTACCGTAGAGGAGCAAGCGAAGCAATTTCGCTGGGCTCTTCACTCTAGGACTGCAGATAGACTGATGAGTGCCACATTCACTAATGTGTCACAAGTAGCTAATGCAGCTCGGGATGTCGAGATGCTTTTCGAGAGAGATGAGCTCGAGAATGTAGAGCGTCCGGAGAAGAGGTAGATCTCACCCAACAGACTTAAACAATTTAGTCCTATTATTGCTTGTCAACTTATATGTATTGACTTATCCAATTATAATCTTACAGACACAGAGGAGGAGACCGATCCCAATCGGCTACTCCGCATCAGAACTACAGGAACCACGGTCAGTCATATGACCGTAATCGGTCAGATAAGAGGAACGGCGGTGATAATTACCGCGGCAGCTCCAACTCATCTGGTAGCTACAGGTGAGTCTTTAAGCTCCAAAAATACTAAACTATCGTGTAAAATAGATCCTAAATTTATTTGTAAATTCCAACAGAGATGCTGGACAGGGGCGTGACCAAAACAACAGGGGTCAGCAGGTTGCCCGACCGGCAAATTTTGGTAATTTTAGTTTCAGTCAGACAGCCTTATTTCAGGTTAAGATACCAGAATCGTGACACGTGTTTTCATCGTAAATCAGGTTCTCAGCAAACCAGGGCTGCTTCTACCGTGTATACTTATCCCACTTGCGTCACATGTGGTAAGAAGCACACGGGACCGTGCCGTCGTGGTACGAGTGGTTGCTTCCAGTGTGGCCAGCCGGGCCATCTGAAGAGGGATTGCAAGATCGGGAATGCTGCTGGTACCTCAGGTCAGACACCTCAGATGTTACCTCCGCCACCACCACTACCACCAACCACTGGTCGTGTCTACACTACTACCCGTGAGCAAGCAAATAAGAATGCAGGTACCATTACTGGCATTTTGTTTATACACGGACAGTCTGCATGCGTGCTTTTCGATACAGGTGCCACGCACTCGGTTATATCTACTTCATATGCTGTTAGAATAAACATGACCCCTACGCCACTAGACAATGCACTTAGTATATCTACCCCCATGCGAGACTCTGTACTCATTACCTAGGTGTACAAGGATCTCCCTCTTGAGTTTGATGATAAAATCCGTCCAGTCAGTGCTCTTCCTTTAGATATGTGTGAATTCGATGTTATTCTGGGTATGGATTGGTTGTCGGTTCATCATGCCACCATAGACTGTCATGCTCACCGGGTTATCTTTGGTGATGTCCAGACACCAGAGTTTATTCACCACGGTTTCCTACCAGGAAAACATATTCAGATCATTTCAGCTTTACAGGCTCGTACCTTACTATATCATGGTTGTGAGGGTTTCCTAGCTACAGTTCATGACACGACTTCGGAGACACGTTCAATTCATGATCAGCCAGTTGTGTCAGACTTTCCAGATGTCTTTCCCGAGGAACTTCCAGGTTTACCTCCCATGCGAGAGGTAGAATTTGGCATCGATCTCATTCTAAGTGCAGAACCAGTATCTAAAGCTCCTTACCGTATGGCTCCTGTAGAGCTTAAGGATCTGAAAGATCAACTTCAGGAACTTCTCGAAAGGGGCTTCATTCGTCCAAGCGTGTCACCATGGGGCGCTCCAGTTTTGTTTGTCAAGAAGAAGGATGGTAGTATGCGTTTGTGTATTGACTACCGTGAGTTGAATAAGCTCACTATTCGTAACCGGTATCCACTTCCTCGTATTGACGATTTATTCGATCAGCTTCAGGGTGCCAAGCACTTCTCAAAAATTGATCTACGATCAGGTTACCATCATCTGCGTGTAAAAGAGCAGGATATAACCAAAACTGCTTTTCGCACGAGGTACGGTCATTACGAGTTTGTTGTTATGCCATTCGGTCTCACGAATGCGCCTGCAGTATTTATGGACTTGATGAACAGAGTCTTCCACGAATTCTTAGACAAGTTTGTGTTTGTATTCATCGATGATATGCTTATTTTCTCCAAATCTAAAGAGGAACATGAGGATCATCTCCGTACAGTGTTGCAGATTCTCAGACGAGAAAGGTTATATGCTAAATTTTCTAAGTGCGAGTTTTGGCTGAATACAGTGGCGTTTCTAGGCCATATTGTTTCCGCAGAAGGAATAACTATGGATCCTGCAAAGGTGGAGGCTATCACCAAATGGCCAAGACCGACATCTGTCACAGAGATACGTAGTTTTCTTGGGTTGGCGGGTTATTACCGCAGGTTTGTGGAAAACTTCTCACGTTTGGCGTTACCATTGACCCAACTTATGTGAAAAGGTGAGAAGTTTATATGGACCGAGGAGAGAGAAAAGATTTTTGAGGAACTCAAGCATCGATTGATCTCAGCACCGATACTTACTCTTCCATCCGGTACAGGCGGTTATCAGATTTACAGTGACGCATCAGGAAAGGGCTTAGGTTGTGTTCTTATGCAGCATGGGAAAGTCATTGCTTATGCTTCGCGTCAACTGAAGCCGTATGAGAAAAATTACCCTACTCATGATCTAGAGCTCGCAGCAGTCGTTTTCGCCCTTAAAATCTGGAGGCATTATTTATACGGTGAGTCGTGTGATATCTTCACCGATCATAAAAGTCTCAAGTATATATTTACACAGCGAGAGCTGAACATGAGACAGAGGCGATGGTTAGAACTGCTGAAAGACTATGACACTAATATCCAGTATCACCCAGGTAAAGCAAATGTAGTGGCAGATGCCCTTAGCAGAAAGTCAGGTATGGTAAATGGCATCAAAGTTCAGGAAGAAATTATTCAGGACTTAGAGCGTTATGATATTGAGATCTTTGTACGCGGACAAAGGGGATACTGGGCTAGTTTGAGGGTAGAACAAGATTTACTCTCTAGGATTAAAGGCGCACAAAAGGATGATGGTGAAATCTGGGCGATTATCCAGAACATTGACCGGCAGACCGAATTTCGCATCGATGACGATGGTATTGTATGGCAGGGTACCAAACTCTGCGTTCCAGAAGACCCTGCTCTCAGAGAAGCCTTAATGACTGAGGCTCACAGCTCTCCGTTCTCTATCCACCCGGGCTCCACAAAAATGTACCACGATCTTAAGCAACATTTCTGGTGGAGCGGCATGAAGCAGGATGTCGCAACATTTGTGTCTAAATGCTTAACCTGTCAGCAGGTTAAGATAGAGCACCAGCGTTCTAGTGGTCTTCTCCAGCCATTAGATATTCCAATGTGGAAATGGGACAAGATCTCTATGGATTTTGTCACCGGACTACCCCAGACTCAGCGGAGACATGATGCAATCTGGGTTGTTGTCGATCGTTTGACCAAGTCGGCACATTTCATTCCTATTCGCAAAGATTTCGCAGTCAGTAAATTAGCGAAACTATTCACCGAGGAGATTGTACGGTTACATGGTACCCCCTCCGAAATTATATCAGATAGGGATCCACGGTTCACTTCTTATTTCTGGAGAGGTTTTCATAAAGCTTGGGGAACTAGGCTCAAGCTCAGCATAGCTTTCCATCCACAGACGGACAGTCAGTCAGAGCGTACCATCCAGACCTTAGAGGACATGCTACGCGCCTGGGCATTAGAATGGACAAGACACTGGGATGACTATATTTGCTTGGTCGAGTTTGCCTACAACAACAGTTGGCATGCTAGTATCAAGCGTGCTCCATTCGAGATGTTATACGGCAGGAAATGCCGTGCTCCTATTTGTTGGGATCAGGTTGGAGAACGCTTGATTGAAGGACCAGAATTGATAGAAATGACCAATGAAAAGGTCGCCATCACTAGGGCAAAACTGCAAGAAGCGCGTACTCGCCAGAAGAGATACGCCGACAAGCATCGCAGGGACCTATCATTTCAGATTGGGGATCGTGTGTTCCTCAAAGTATCACCCGCACACGGTGTCAGACGTTTTGGCCTCAAAGGCAAACTTAGCCCTCGTTACATCGGACCGTTCGAAATCCTTGAACGTATTGGTGAAGTATCATATCGATTGGCGTTACCGCCTCAGCTTTCACACGTTCACAACGTGTTTCATGTATCATTACTCAGGGGGTACAACTATCATGAGCTTCACAAAGTAAATTATCCACTCGATCAGATTCGGGAGGATTTATCTTATATTGAGGAACCCGAAGCAGTTTTAGATCGCCAGGATCGAGTTATGAGAAGGAAGACCATTCCTTTCGTTAAAATCCGGTGGAGGAACCACACCGAGCGGGAGGCCACTTGGGAAACAGAGGAGTCTATACGGACTTCTTATCCTCACTTTCAGTTTTGATTCGGGTACGTCTTTTCAGCTTTTATGTCTTCCAGCTTATAGCATTTTCGGCTTTTACCAGTCAGCTTAAATACTCTATAATTTGGGGACGAATTATTTCTTTTAGAGGGGAAGAATTGTAAAACCCAGTACGACCGCATCTTTAATTCGGGGACGAATTATTTCTTTTAGAGGGGAAGAATTGTAAAACCCGTATTTTAAATCGAGAAATGTAAATACGCGGTTTATTATTTAAAACATTTACGTAGAATTAATCGACGAAAACAACATAAGAAAATGTTACAAGAATTATTATTATGCAAGTGTTATTATTATACAAGTTTTTTTTTTTTTTTAAAAATGTGAAAATAAATAAATGAAAGAGAAGGGTCGGATATATAGAAAAAAGGGAGATAATGGGCTTTAGCCCATTTTGTTTGCACAAAAGAAACCAAACGGGAGTTACTTGTTTTTCCCATAATCAGTACAAAAAAAATAAATAAGGAATTAGGGTTCTTTGTTTGGCCGCCGGTAGAAGACAAAAAAAAAAAAGGGGGCCGAGCCTTATTTTGATCTAGTAACCTGTGTTTCCTTTCCGTCATCAAATCATACGGTAATCACTCTCGGTTTCCTTCTTCTTGGTCATCATGTTTTACTTTGATTCTAGGGTTTTACTAAACGAAAATTATGAAAAGTCTTAAACATGATTAAGGGGGGGTGTCGGGTTGGATGACCATACACAAAGCCGAGACATCAATGTCTCGGTGGTGGCCTGGAGTCTACAGCCGAGACTTTTAATGTCTCGGTGGGTTGGTTTTACAGCCGCAGCAAACCGATTCACCATCAGGGGGTGTTTGGTTCGTGAAGCAGGGGTGGTCAGATTCGTTGGCCTCACGAAAACCGAGACCTAATGTCTCGGTGACTTCAGCCTTGCTCAGCCGTGACCCACACAGGGGCGGCTAGGGCAAGATTCGACCAAAAAGGAGTGCGTTTGGGGGCTGCACAAATATAAGGGTGCGTTTGGCTAGTATAAACTGTGGGAAAATAGAACCTAGCAGTGGGAACCATGGGTAAGAACAGTGGGAAAAGAATGGGACAGAAAAACATTATTTTACATCACATTAGCGACAGTTTTTGCGACAGTTTTTCTGTCGCAAAACTGTTAGGGTTTATGCAGTTTTAAAGGAGTAGTTTTTAGCGACAATTTTTGGTGACATAAATTTTTCTGTCACTAACTCTTGGACAGATTTTGTATTGTATGTTAATTCGGGTAGTGCGACCGAGATAGGCTCGGTAGGCTCGGGACATGTTTATAAATAATAAAATAAATATTTTTATATTATACCTTTTTAAATTAAATTGTTTTATATATATTTAATATATATTTCAAGTGTATTAAATTAAATAAATTCTTAAATATTTAAAAGGGTATATTTTTAGAAAACGAATTAAACAATTTAAGAACTTTCTAAATTAAGGAACTTTTTTTTAGCGAAATACTTATTATAGAAATATTTATCGTCAGAAATGCGTTGTACGTAGCTATTAGTAGAACGTTAATACATTAAAATGAATTATTTTAAGATCGAATTTAGCCGTGATTGTATGTATGGAAAATCTAAAATAAATAAATAAGAAACCAATAAGATCAGTAAAATTTAATAGCGGATATCAGTTAACTTATTCGCGTCCTTTATTTATGTAGCACGCGTGAAGTCCGAGTAGTATTCGTTCAGTCTTCCATTCAGTCAGTTACTGGACTAGAGGTACGGATTTTCCGTCCTTTCAGTAAGGACTTCCTTTCTATGCATGATTAGGATTCCCCATTTTCAGCCAAATGTTTTTCCCTAGTATATGTTTAAACTTATCAGTAGTCATGTTATGAATTAAATAAATTGCCTGAGAATTATATACAAGCGTGATTAGTTTATGTACTAGTTACGGAGGTACCGTAACCACGACACTAGAGGCACCGGTGTCGTGACTCACATGAAGGAGAGTGATATCCTGCATCGTCTCACTCAGCTCAGCTTGGCCATTTTTATCAGTATTATTAGTGGGGCGTATGGATGCATCCTAGGCTACAATTTACAATTTAGCAGGTGAATGTGGTGTGTGCTCTACATCCTTCACATTGGAGCTAATCCCTCCACCCAGCACAGTTATTTAGAGGTCACCCCTCTACAGCATGACGAGGACACCCCTCTATGTATTCATGCAACAGTTGTTACAGTTCATGACCTATATAAGCTCATGGAAAATTAAAATACAGAAAATATATGTTTTCAAAATTAATAATTTATATTTCAGTTTCAGTACTTATGAACCAGGTTTATCAGATTTTATGCAGAGCTTTACCACATGTCATATCAGTCTTATAGAATCATTGTTGTCTTCTACTTTTAGTACTTCATGTTCATGCTATATCCGTCCACTGAGCGTCATGCTCAGCCGTAGTTCCTTTCATGTTTTCAAACGGCAGGTACACAGAGACGATCTTAGGACTTCTAAGAGAGTACGTGCATTTGGATGGGAGCTATCCAGACTCCTTTATTTTATGCACACATTACGTTACTTTACTTTGGTTGTTTGGACACTGTTTCGTCCTTTTCCTTTCAGTACTTAATCTTTATATTTTGGGCTTATGTTGGACTACCGATGTTTGATTCCGGTATTTCCGTTTGGTCAGTTAATGTTTAATACATTGCCTTGCATGCTTTGATGACACGCCATAAATACACGTAACGGTCCATTTATCCAAGTGGGGTGTTACACTTCCCCTACTGGGAAGATTATAAAAAGCTACTGTTGGGCATTCTTCGTTTCGGATTGTTGGTACGAGATGGTGTTTAAGTTTGGTGGTTAAAATGGTGATTGTTTCGGTTTATTAAGCTCGCTCAGCGCGACGCTTCTTCTCTAAGGGTTCTACAATAGGTTTGAATTTCTTTTTATTATTTGTTAAAAATTAGTTTAATATAATCTGTTAGTGATTTATTTTAATCTGCTTGTGTTTTGGGTTATTTGCATTGGGGTTATTTGTTTAAATAGGATCTGTTTAAGTTAGTTTCGATATAAGGAGGTGCTTAATTGTTTTAATCTGTTTCATTTGATAATTTGTTTAAGTCTGTTTGTTTCTGTATTTCGATTAATATTAGGACTGATAAGTTTATAGTGTTGGTTTCTGCTTATTTAGAATCGTTTTAAATGCTTATAATTGGTTCGTCTAGATGTTACCTTATTTGGTTCCTGCTTAGTTTGCTTCTAGTTGTTTGCTTATTGGTCTTGGATTCATTTAGCTTTTGATATTTTACTGCTTATTCTGTTCAGTTCATGCTGCTTATTTATCTCAGTTTTAATTTGGCTTATTTCATTCCTGCGTATTTGTAATCTGCTTATTTGAATTTTAGCTTGGCTTTTGGAGTGTTTCGTTTTGCTTATTGCATATCTCAGACCCAATTGGTATGAGGTATTTTTCTTGTCCAAAATCAAAAGTTCAGCAAAAAGAATTAAAAATATTGTCAAAATTTTGTCTGTCCTGGGACTCGAACCCAGGACCTCTCGCATAACAACAATACTCCCCAACCATCTGAGCTAGGTCCTTTCTTTAGTTTATTTCTGCTTTGTTAAATTAATATAGGGTTTTAGAATCTGACAGTTTTAAATAGTTTAATTAATGTTAAGTTTTGTTAAAATTTAATTAAATAGTTTTTATAATTGATTTATTTTAATTTCGTTTTTATTCAGTTTTTATAAAAATACAAAAAAAAAGACAAAAATAATTTTATTTACTTTTATAAATGTAAATTTGTTTTCATTTTATCTAAAATAGATTTACTTTTATTTTTAAATTTAAATTAGTTCAAATATTTTTATTTCAAATAAACTTTCAAATTAGTTTAAATATTTTTCTTTAAATTTTAATTTTTGATTACTTTTAGATTTAGTTAAGTTTTCATTTTAAAGGTTTTTAAAAGTCATTTAAAAGTTTTTCTTTATTTTGTCTTAGTTAAATTAGATTTAAATAATTTTTATTTAAAAGTTTTATTTTCTTTAAATTAGTTTTATTAAATTTAGTTTAAAATAGATTTAAGTCTTTAATAGCTTTACATTAAATAGATTTAAGTTAGCTTAAAAATACCAAAAAGAGATTTTACCAAAAACAAGTAAAGTTGAAACGTAAAACCGGAAATCAAATTCGATTCGAATCGAGGAAAAACAAACTTAATTAAAAGGACTAAAAATCCTAGTTTCAAATTGGCGCCGATGCCGCTTCGCTCGTACGATTGACGATTTTTTCGTGAAGACGTTTGGATTTTGGGATTCGTTCATCCTTTGAACGTTACGTTTCTTGCAACAAAATCAAAAATCTAAAAAAATCAAAAACTTTAAAATACAAAAAAAATTAAAAAAAATTAAAAAATCACAAAAGCAATTTCTTTCCTAAAAGTATTACACCAATAATATTACGTATTAGTGTTAATTTTTATTTCGATTTCTTTCGATTTTTCTTGTGAATATATATTTTTCTAAAAAATACAAAAAGATTTTTCATTTTATTATATTATATTACGTAGCACAATAAAATTACCTACTTTTCAAATAAGCCTTAGTTGGGATTTCATCACCTAACTATTGTAGTCGAATCCATAACGAGAAAAAAGGGCAAAATAGATAAATACTAATAAGACGTTTGAACTCGACATATACAAACTATAAGGTGGGTATAAGGCGACGCGCTATAAAGGCCGTCTAAGGAAAAAGGTTTTTAAGTGCTTTGTGCCACCTCGTTTCCCCGCTTGCTTGTGCGTATATTGAGAGGGACGACCGATTATTGGTTTGCCAACTCAAGTAGTATTTACGTATATATTTTTGTAGCTTTTTCATATTGCTCCTCGAGAGGGAAAATCTTTTTCCTCTCAAAGTCGACCGAGGTCACCTACCACATTCCAAAGTTTTAATTGTATGCGCACTCGCACGCATATATGCATACCGATTGGTGTACCAAATACTTCTAATTCTTCTAAAAAGAAGAAGAAGAAAAACAAAAAGACCGTCATTAAAGCCGATCCCGAGAATCGAGCTTTCAACAATACGATGGCAACGGATATTCGACCAATGATTGAGATTCTACAATCTCACGTTGAAGGAAACGATGACGCAATTGTGGTGCCGAATATTGGAGCTAATCATTTCAAACTTAAATCGGGTTTTATTCAAAAGGTTTCTGCTACACCATTTTTAGGCCGTACTAATGATGACCCACACGCTCATATCAAACGTTTCATCCAATTAGCTAATACCGTCAAATACAATGGGGTGCCCCAAGAGGCCGTTCGCCTCCAACTTTTTCCTTTTTCCCCCGAGGGACAAGCCCGGATTTGGCTTGATAAGGAACCACCCCAAAGTATTACCACATGGATCGACTTAGAGACCAAGTTCATTAACTACTTTTTCCCACCATCACGGACCACTTCCTTAAGGAATGAAATAATCAATTTTGAGCAAAAATATGGGGAAACGTTTAGTGAGGCTTGGGATCGTTTTAAAGATCTTTTGAGAAAATGTCCACAACACGGTTTTACGAAAGTTCATCAAATCAACACGTTTTATAATGGTTTAACTCTAAACGACCAAGACTCACTTAATAGTTCCGCGGGGGGCAATATTCTTGTGAAAACCATGAACGAGGCTTGGGCCATTATTGAGAACAAGGCAAAAGTGAAAATCAAAAGTGTTAGGGCTAATATGGCAAGTGCTAGTACGTGTAATAATGAGGTGAATGATCAAATCAAGGAGCTTACTTCAATTGTGAAAACCCTTGCTCTAAGAACCGACGCCCTCACTACACATGTGCATGCCGTGAAAGAAAAAAGTGAGACGTGTGAGACTTGTGGTGGACCACATTCATAATTTAATTGTGACAAGGTTTACAATGATCAACAAGAAGTTTATGCTTATAACAACAATGAAATTGATCGGGTTCAATTCAAACCAAATGTTGATGTTAACCATTTGTCTTACAAGTCTAATAACTATTTGGCTCCCCCGGGTTTTGTAGCACCACAAAGACCACCCCCACCCGCCCAAAATAGGAACCAAGCTCCTCAACGGGGTAATTTTCAAGGAAATACTAATCAATGGGGTTTTAATCAAAATCAAGGGAATTTTCAAGGGCAAAACCAATGGTTAAATAATCAAGGATATAATAACCAAAGTTTTCAAAATCAAGGATTTAATCAAGGTTCTAATCAATATCAAAACTAAGGGTTTCCTAATCAAGGTTATAATCAAATGAACATACATAATCCTCAAATGGACTTGGTTTTACAAAAATTATCCTACCATGAACGAATGATGAGAGAAATGCAAGAATCGACCGATAAGAAGTTTTTGACTATGATTCAAACCTTTCGTCCCCAAGGTACCCTTCCCTCGAACACCGTGACCAATCCTAGGGCTAATGTTAATGCTATCACTACTAGGAGCGGTAAGACCACCATAGAACCTTCCCCACCTAACCAAGGACCCGAGATTCCTCCTTCTTCTTCCATACCTCCCGTTATGCATTCGTCTACACCTTATGTTCCACCGATACCCAAATTTTATACCCCACCTTCGGTTCCAAAACCGGTTCCTTCACCTTCTATTTCTACTCCTCCTCCTCCTACAAAGGATGTGAGTGAGCAATCCACTCCAAAACCTTCATCTCAACCCAATATACCTTATCCCTCAAGGTTGCGGAAAGAGAAATTGAAGAATAAGGATGATATTCAAGTTTCGAACTTCCTAAAAATGTTCAAACAATTGAATTTTAATATCACCTTTGCCGAGGCGCTCGCTCACATGCCTAAGTACGCTAAGATGTTTAAGGATCTTTTAAGTGATAAGGAAAAGTTGCTTGATATCGCCAATACCCAATTAAATGAGAATTGTTCCACGGTTCTTTTGAGAAAATTACCGGTTAAGTTAGGAGATCACGGTCGATTCCTTATTCCTTGTAATTTTCCGGGTGTTGAGAATTGTATGGCCTTGGCGGATCTTGGAGCGAGTATCAATCTTATGCCATTGTCCGTGTGGAAACAATTATCTTTACCCGAGCTAGTCCCCACTCGTATGACATTGGAATTAGCTAACCGTACGGTTGCTTATCCGGTGGGGATAGCCGAGGATGTTTTCGTAGGAGTCGACAAATTCACTTTTCCCGCCAATTTCGTCGTCGTCGACTATGAAATGGATCCCCGTGTACCCTTAATTGTAGGGCGACCCTTCTTGAGAACCGGGCGTACATTAATTGATGTAGCCGCGGGTGAACTTATCATGAGGGTCGGGGATGACAAAATCGTCTTTAACATGGGTAAACTTTCCAAACTTCCCGATGAGCCCGAATCCGTGAATTTCATCAATGTGCTCGACGAAGCATGCGAAGAACATTTTCATGAGGCTTGTAAAAGCGGGATTTCTCCTTTACCTCATGTTGAGACCGTAGCTTCTATTGCTCCTTTATTGACTCCATTTGGAGAAAGTGATTTAGATGAGTTTGAAGCTAGCTTGGGTCCTCTCGAGATTAACTATGATAATTCTCGCACCAATTGGGATGAAGACATTCGTACCATTGAGAGACTTCTCAATGAGGACAATATCTCTCCACCTTCTCCTAAAGAAGTTACAAACAATGATCCTACTTTGACCAAGCCTTCCATTGACAATCCGCCGGATTTAGAGCTTAAAGATTTACCGTCTCATCTAGAGTACGTCTTCTTAGAGGAGGATAATAAGTTGCCCGTCATTATTGCTAAGGACTTAAAAGAAGATGAAAAATCCCGACTTATCGATGTGCTTAAGAATCATAAGAAAGCAATTGCTTGGAAAATCTCCGACATTCGCTGAATTGATCCTAATTTTTGTACTCATAAAATTCTCATGGAAGATGACTTTAAACCCGCAATCCAAAATCAAAGAAGGGTTAATCCAAAAATTCATGAAGTCATTAAGAAAGAAGTTATCAAACTTATCGATGCCGGAATGATTTACCCTATCTCGGATTCGCCATGGGTTAGTCCCGTCCATTGTGTGCCTAAGAAAGGCGGAATCACCGTTGTTCCCAACGAAAACAACGAGTTGATTCCTACTCGACTTGTAACGGGTTGGCGAGTTTGCATCGACTATCGTAAGCTCAATGATGCCACTCGTAAGGATAATTTCCCTCTTCCTTTCATGGATCAAATGCTCGAGCGTTTAGCGGGTATTGATTTCTATTGTTTCTTAGATGGCTTTTCCGGATATTTTCAAATCCCTATCGATCCAAAAGACCAAGAGAAAACCACATTCACTTGTCCCTATGGAACATTTGCTTACAAAAGAATGCCTTTCGGTTTATGCAATGCTCCCGGGACTTTCCAAAGGTGTATGATGGCGATATTTCATGACATGGTTGAAGAAACTATGGAAGTCTTTATGGACGATTTCTCGGTCTATGGTGATTCTTTCTCTTCTTGCCTTGCTAATTTAGAACGTATGCTCCAACGGTGTGAAGACACTCGTCTCGTTCTTAATTGGAAAAAATGCCATTTCATGGTAAAAGAAGGCATCGTCCTTGGTCATAAAATTTCCAAAGCCGGTATCGAAGTCGACCATGCTAAAGTTGACGTCATTGCTAAGTTACCTCCGCCTACCACCGTCAAAGGAGTTAGAAGTTTTTTAGGCCATGCGGGATTTTATCGACGTTTCATCCAAGATTTCTCGAAAATAGCTCGTCCAATGACTCATCTCTTAGAAAAGGATGCTCCTTTCATCTTCTCTCAAGAATGTCTCGATTCTTTCGAACTTCTTAAAGGTAAATTAACTAAGGCACCGGTCTTAGTCTCTCCAAATTGGGAGTTACCTTTCGAGCTCATGTGCGATGCTAGTGATTTCGCGGTAGGATCGGTTTTAGATCAACGAGTTAACAAACATTTCCAACCCATTCATTATGCTAGTAAGACAATGACGGGGGCTCAATTGCATTATACCACTACCGAAAAAGAGCTTTTAGTTGTAGTGTATGCTTTTGAGAAATTCTGCCCCTATCTTGTGCTTTCCACCACCATCGTTTACACCGACCATTCCGCTTTGAAATACTTGTTGACCAAGCAAGATGCTAAACCGAGACTCCTCCGTTGGGTTTTGCTCCTACAAGAATTTAAAATTGAAATTCGTGATAAAAAAGGAGCGGAAAACCTAGCCGCGGATCACCTTTGTAGACTTGAGGATCCGTATCAAGGGGAATCTCCAAATCAAGATATTAATGAATCCTTTGCCCTTGAGACCTTAATGTCTATTAATTCCAATCTTGATGATACCCCATGGTTTGCCGACATTGCAAACTATTTGGCGGGTGGTGTTCTTATCGAAGGGTTAACGTCCCAACAAAAGAAAAAATTCTTCAAGGACGTCAAAACGTACTATTGGGACGACCCTTATCTTTTCAAGCAATGTGCGGATTTAATCATTCGTAGATGTGTTGATGGACCGGCGGCTTTACAAATCCTTGAAGCTTGCCATAAAGGACCTACCGGTGGTCACTTTGGTCCTAATTACACCGCTAAAAAAGTTTTCGACTCCGGATTCTATTGGCCCTCCATTTATCATGATGCACATGAAATGGTTAAACATTGTGATGCTTGCCAAAGGCAAGGCAAGATCACACATAAAGATGAGATGCCTCAAAAGTTCATCCAAGAATGTGAAATCTTTGACGTATGGGGCATCGACTTTATGGGGCCGTTTCCATCATCGAAGGGAAACAAGTACATCCTCGTAGCCGTTGACTACGTATCAAAATGGGTTGAAGCAAAGGCTTTACCTACTAACGATGCGAGGGTGGTTGTTAACTTCTTGAAACAATTGTTTGCTCGATTCGGTGTGCCTCGTGCTATTATTAGTGATCGTGGGACTCATTTTTGCAATGATCAATTCACACGAGTCATGGCTAAGTATGGTGTCAATCACCGACTTTCCACCGCGTATCATCCTCAAACTAATGGAAAATCCGAGGTTTCTAACCGTGGTCTTAAGAGAATCTTAGAGCGAACCGTGGGAGAGCATCGTGCCTCATGGGCTGATAAATTAGATGATGCTTTGTGGGCTTTCCGTACCGCTTATAAGACACCTATAGGTTGTACCCCTTATCGCCTTGTGTACGGAAAGGCGTGCCACCTCCCCATTGAGTTGGATCATAAGGCTTATTGGGCCTTGAAATGGGCTAATTTTGATCTTAACAAAACCGGTGATCATAGGAAAATCCAACTCAATGAACTCAATGAACTTAGGAATGAGGCTTATGAGAATTCATTAATCTACAAGGAGAAAACTAAGCTCATTCATGATTCCAAGATTAAAAACCGAGAGTTCCATGTTGGTGATCAAGTTTTATTATTTAACTCTCGGTTGAAAATCTTTTCGGGTAAACTTAAGAGCCGTTGGTCTGGTCCATTCACCATAGCCCAAGTCTTCCCTTATGGCACCATTGAGTTATCCCAACCAAATGGGCCCAACTTTAAGGTGAATGGCCAACGGGTTAAGTTGTACTATGGAGAGGACATCTCTCACGGGATGATTCCATCCCTCTCCACATTTCCCTTAAATTAATTCGGGAAATCGAGTCGAGCTAGAGACTCGTGATAAATAAATCAAGCATCGTATAACTAGGTTAGATTTTTACCTTTACCATCCTTTCCACCCTTTTTCGCCTTCGTCCATGTCCACCAATAAGTGTAGGGGGGAGCCAAGTAGGTTGTTTGTGTGTGGTGATTGTGTGCAGGGACATGTGCTTTGATGATCCACTTTTGGTAATTTTGATGAGACCCGTGATCCCGTGTTCCCGTGTACCCGGTTCTATCAAAACTATTGTGATTCATACTTGTATATAAATAAAACGAATAAATGCAATCACTTTAGTTGTCCCTTCCTTAGCTCGATTTTAAACAACGTACTCAATGTCCTAAGTGTAGGGGAGTTTATTCTCCCACATGCTTAAACATTGAGGACAATGTTTATATTAAGTGTAGGGGGGACTTCTATCGAATTTTAGTGGCCTTTTCCATGAATTTGACCCCATTTTACCAGAAAATTTTAAAAATTTTCAACATTTTTCAAATTTTTGATCTATTTTGGCCTAGTAGTATTTTTATTTAATTTCTTTCCTTTTATTATCGCATCGTAATAATTTCCATTTCAAGAATAAAGTTAAAAAAAATATATATAAATAAAATGGTTTTAATAAGTTTAGATATCTTTGATATATTAGGCCCGTCGTGAATATTTTGACTCAACCTGAGTTTACTTATCCAAGTTTACTCTAGCTAGTATCCTTAACCATATGGACCTTAATTGGTTTATTAGGCTAAGCATCCACGAGTCTCATTCCTTGAGATTTTAAATTGTGGAGAACGAGAGATGATAGAGTTCATTATAAGTTTGGTATTCTTTCATTAACTTATGTGAGTTAGTTATGAACTTTTTCTCCCATCACTTGTTAATAAATATATTTGCAATAAATAAGGTTGTAGGATTTAAAAGGTTACTTAGCTTCTAGCACAAGATCGTTTAAAAGTTGCTCGGTATTAATTAGAGTTCATAGCCAAGGCATAACTTATTGAAACGGGACGCGAAGATTGGCTTATCCAAAAAGGCCCTAACAAGGCATGAGGATACCCGAGTCCAAAAAGGCCCACACAAGGCATGAGGATTCACTTTTTTCTGAAGATCCTAAGATGATGTGAAGATCATTAATCCAAATCAATATGAAGGATCAAGACACACGACGAGAAGCAATTACTCCCCTAAAGATCATGGAGAAGTCTATCCAAAAAGACCCTAACAAGGTATGAGGATAAATAGATCCAGGTCCGAAAAGGAGGCGGATCGTTGTATATCAAAATCCTAAATAAAGAAGAGGATAAATGAAGAAGTCGTGGTCAACGTTTGAAGCATCTTTCACTCCTTATGAAGATGTATACCAAAATGAAGAGAAGACCATAATTTCAACATCGTCTCTCAAGATTTGAAGTTTGAAGTACATGCCAAATATCGGTCCGAGAGAGGTCTCAAATCGTGAAACGAGTTATGCCAAGATATGAACTTTTTGAGGTTTCGAGAAGCCGTTTTAAAAGATTTTGTCCTTTAGCTAACTATTGCTTAAATCGTCCCACTTTATTTTCGGCCTTAATAAATTATCGAAATAAGTCAAAAATGCATCCTCGTGATCATTCAAGACAAAAATAAAATACAAGAGATACACCGTAGGAATAAGGGGGTCTAAGTGATTAACTAAACCACATGAGTAAGTGTTAGTTGTGCTAACTTGTAGTAACAATGATGTCATTTTTAAGCTTGGTATGGGGAACGTGAAACTTGAGGGTGATTTATATTCATGACACCAAAGCCCTAATCTAAGTCTTAGATTTCTTTACAAGTTTCTTCCATCTAATAATTTCCAAGATAATAAATGATTATAACTTTTGTTTCCTTTAAAGCTTTTATCTTTTCGTCGTAGTAGTAGTAGTAATTATAATAAAGGCCGAGATGGATTGATTATGAGAAAAATGTAACTTATGCTTTAAAACTATGCATTGCATGGGGTCATTGCAATGGTCAAGTGTAGGGGATTTAATAAGTGTGTAAACACTTATCCTTTTGCCACTAAAATCCAGTAAAAACAAGACCTAATCATGTGTTTAATGTCATAAATGTCGGAATTACGCGTGGTTTTGTGTTTTGTGTGTTAAATAGGTACAAATGATCAAAAGAAGAGAAAACACGGGATTTCACGGTCAAATGTCGAAGAAAAGTCAAGATAGAGTCGAAGACAAGATCAAAAGACCAAAAGTGTGCCCAAGTTCACGAAAAACCGATATGAGATTTGAAGATTTTTATCAAGGCCAAAAGACAAGTCGTTTTATTCGTGGATTTGGTAAAGTTTAAAGACAAATGGGGCCCACACAAGCTTATTGGCCCTTTAAGCCCATTTATGGACTTAAGAAGTTATTTGTTTGATCAAAGCCCAATAGGTCCAAAACCATAATTAAATAGACGGATGAAGTAATATTTAAGACTTGGGTCCAAGCCCAACTTTTCTAAATAAAGAAACGTGGGATTTTAAAGCTGTTTAAAAACCAATGGATCCAAGGCCCAGTTACACAAGAATAACAAACGAATGGATTAAAGTGATTTTTGCTTGGTCAAACTTGTCAACTCTCACCAATCAACTCACCAAAACCGTTCCTTTTACCCACGTGTACACCCCACTCTTACCCACTTTTACACTCACCCCAAATAAATAATAAAACATTTACCTTTTCCCCATATTCACTTCGATACACACGAAGTGAAATCATCTCTCTCCCACTTCCATTTTCCCCCAAAAACACGCAGGCAACACAAAACCTAATTTTTTTACATAGTAAAATTCACTCACTCAAATTTGGGCATTTTACCTTTGTGGGTTAATTTACACCCAAATAAATAAAAACCCCATGAAAATCGCTCCATCCACTCATCCTCTCTATCCTACATGGCCAAATCATTAGATTTGATTGGCTATGCCACCTCTCCATCACCAATCCCCCCAATGATATCATGCCACATCACCTATCAAGAAGCACAACAAACACATCCTTGTGCCACGGTGGCAATCCGTGTGCACAAGGATGATTCTGAGCCACATGATCAAATGAAATAGAAGAAAGAGAAGATTATTGAAGAATCAACGGTGGATTTTGGAAGCTTACTAATGAAGCTATGATTAGGGTTTCATGGGGTTCCTCTATAAAAACCCCAATCTATCATGTAATTGGCATGCTTTTTCTTTATTTTTTTTAATTTTCAGTAAAAAAATAGATTAGGGTTTTTAATATTGTAATTTTAATTCCAGTATTGTAAGTTTAAATTTAATTAATGAAATATTAAATATAGTTTTAATTCAAGTCTCAATTTAATTTCTGTTATTGTTCTTATTCTAAATTTGAATATGTTTTTTATATATATATTATTACTGTTCGTCATTTTATTATTATAAATATATATATATATATATATATATATATATATATATATATGTATATATATATATATATATATATATATATATATATATATATATATATATATATATATATATATATATATATATATATATATATATATATATATATATATATATATATATATATATATATATATATATATATATATATATAAAGAAAAGTGATAAGATCTTCCCCTACTGGGAAGATTATAAAAAGCTACTGTTGGGCATTCTTCGTTTCGGATTGTTGGTACGAGATGGTGTTTAAGTTTGGTGGTTAAAATGGTGATTGTTTCGGTTCATTAAGCTCGCTCAGCGCGACGCTTCTTCTCAAAGGGTTCTACAATAGGTTTGAATTTCTTTTTATTATTTGTTAAAAATTAGTTTAATATAATCTGTTAGTGATTTATTTTAATCTTCTTGTGTTTTGGGTTATTTGCATTGGGGTTATTTGTTTAAATAGGATCTGTTTAAGTTAGTTTCGATATAAGGAGGTGCTTAATTGTTTTAATCTGTTTCATTTGATAATTTGTTTAAGTCTGTTTGTTTATGTATTTCGATTAATATTAGGACTGATAAGTTTATAGTGTTGGTTTCTGCTTATTTAGAATCGTTTTAACTGCTTATAATTGGTTCGTCTAGATGTTAGCTTATTTGGTTCCTGCTTAGTTTGCTTCTAGTTGTTTGCTTATTGGTCTTGGATTCATTTAGCTTTTGATATTTTACTGCTTATTATGTTCAGTTCATGCTGCTTATTTATCTCAGTTTTAATTTGGCTTATTTCATTCCTGCGTATTTGTAATCTGCTTATTTGAATTTTAGCTTGGCTTTTGGAGTGTTTCGTTTTGCTTATTGCATATCTCAGACCCAATTGGTCTGAGGTATTTTTCTTGTCCAAAATCAAAAGTTCAGCAAAAGGAATTAAAAATATTGTCAAAATTTTGTCTGTCCTGGGACTCGAACCCAGGACCTCTCGCATAACAACAATACTCCCCAACCATCTGAGCTAGGTCCTTTCTTTAGTTTGTTTCTGCTTTGTTAAATTAATATAGGGTTTTAGAATCTGGCAGTTTTAAATAGTTTAATTAATGTTAAGTTTTGTTAAAATTTAATTAAATAGTTTTTATACTTGATTTATTTTAATTTCGTTTTTATTCAATTTTTATAAAAATACAAAAAAAAGACAAAAATAATTTTATTTACTTTTATAAATTTAAATTTGTTTTCATTTTATCTAAAATAGATTTACTTTTATTTTTAAATTTAAATTAGTTCAAATATTTTTATTTCAAATAAACTTTCAAATTAGTTTAAATATTTTTCTTTAAATTTTAATTTTGATTACTTTTAGATTTAGTTAAGTTTTCATTTTAAAGGTTTTTAAAAGTCATTTAAAAGTTTTTCTTTATTTTGTCTTAGTTAAATTAGATTTAAATAATTTTTATTTAAAAGTTTTATTTTCTTTAAATTAGTTTTATTAAATTTAGTTTAAAATAGATTTAAGTCTTTAATAGCTTTACATTCAATAGATTTAAGTTAGCTTAAAAATACCAAAAAGAGATTTTACCAAAAACAAGTAAAGTTGAAACGTAAAACCGAAAATCAAATTCGAGTCGAATCGAGGAAAAACGAACTTAATTAAAAGGACTAAAAATCCTAGTTTCAATCTATAAGCTTTCATACGGTTTAAGCTTTAAGATCTTTGTGCTGATTGGCTTATTTGTATGTTTAGCTTATTTACTTTTTGAAAAAGTTTTCTTAAAGTTTTAATCTTTTCAAAGTTTGATTTAAAAAGGTTGCTTATTTAAAGTTTAAAAGTCCTTATCTCATGCTTATTAGTTTTTCTTATTATCGAGTTAGTTAAGTCTTGGAATGAGCTTATTGTAAATAGCTTATTTCCTAGCTTATTTCGGATTAACTCTTATCGCAAAGTAAAGCCCCATTGCGACGGGATTTGAGACACATATTGCGATCAGTGAATCGCAAAAGGGTTTTGTATTACGATGCACATTGCGATTTGTGCATCGCATTAGGGTTTATTATTCCGATTCGTATTGCGACAGGTTTACTTTTGGTGACATTGCGACATCATTATTTTTGGTGATATTGCGATTGGCTTCATTTTGATGATATTGCGACAGTTTACTCTTAGTGACATTGCGATAGCATTACTTTTGGTTATATTGCGATTGGAAAAAAGTTTGATATTGCGATTGGATATTGCGATCAGATTCCTTTTCGGGTGTATTACGACAGCATTCCTTTGACATTGCGATGGGATTAATTGTTTATTCTTAAATTCATTAAGTGTTTTTCTAAATAACTTTTAGTTTAATTTTGTTAAAGTTTCTACTTTACTCAACGACAATTATTTGCTTTTAGTTTAACCAAACCACATTTAATCTTTCACCAAGAACAATTGAGTCACACTTTCTAGCAATAGTCAATTCGAAGAGATCGGACGATAATATTTTATACTTAGCCAAAAATCTTCGTATTAGTTGACCTCATCTAACTTACTATGTTGTTTCACCAAAGTTACGAACCGTGTTTACTCTGGTTGAAGTTGCTGTAGAAATTGCACATTGACTTGCATGGTGGAGACTTGCAAATTGTTTCTTGTCATGTCATTCATCATCTTGTAGAACCTTGAGTAATATGAATCAACTGATTCCCCATCCATTGAAGTAAACTTACCAAAGTTCCAGAACAAGTTAGTTTTGACATCTTGCTTGTTAAGTGATTCACCTTGTTGCAAGCGTTCAATGGCAAACCACATTTCTTTTGCAATAGAGCACGCATCAACCGTTGAGTAAATATCATCCCCAATCCCACTTAGAATCAGATAGATTGCTTCCTTCTCTGTATCAATCCAAGCACGTTTCTCTTTCGAAGTGTTCTCATATGTTTTGTCAATTGTTTACTCATCGGAACCGGTCGTCGAGTCGGTTGTTGGAATTGTAGGAATGGTTATTGTAGTGAGAGTATAGGGTCCTTCTTTGATGCAACGTCTAAGAACATCACCATTGGGTTTGGTGTCAAGATATCGAAGGAATCGTGATTGCCATTGTGCATATCGACCAGTCACAAGCATTGGTGGTCTCTCTTTATTACCCGCCACCATGATGTTGTTGTTTGTCACACGATATTCTTGAGTAGAATCCATGTCGAGAACTTTGAAATAGATGAAGTGGAAACAGATCTTAAGTAGATGTGTTGTGATTGTTGTTGTGAGAAAAGGTGTTAAAATCCCCTTAAAAAATTCTTAATAATCCAAAAAATTCCAAGACAAACAAAGAACACACGAATCCACAAAACTGAAAGTGTAAAAATGTTAACTTCGGAATACCTAGATTTTGAATGGTATCTTCGGAATGTTGGACTTCGGAATATCAATAAAAATCCACTTCGGAATCAATTTCCCAACTCACTTCAATATCCAAAACAAAAACCAACTTCGGAATCCCAAAAACAAATGAACTTTGGAATCCTATCACAGGAGAACTTCGGAATCCTAAGAAAGAAGAACTTCGGAATAGAATTCAAGATTGTACTTCAGAATATTGAGCAAAAATGTAACTTCGCAATAAGTCAGAAACACACTTCGGAATCTTGGAGTTTTGGATCTTCAGAATATGTTTAAAATTAAACTTCGGAATTAACTTAACTTCGCAAAACTTGGAACTTCGCAATCAACTTCGGAATCCCAAAAAAATTAACTTCGGAATCCCCAAAAATATTAACTTTGGAATTCTTCAGAATTCCACTTCGGAATCTTGATTTTTATAACTTCGGAAAACCAGATTAGTGCACTTCGGAATGCATTCAAAGATAACTTCGGAATAGTAAAAAATGGACTCCGGAACTCTGATGAAGGAGGAGCACTTCGCAATATCTTCAATATTGACTTCGGAATAATAAGAAAGCGAGGGAGAACACCGGAATTACTAACAAAATCATACTCTGGAAAAACTTACCACTTCGGAAAACAGAAACGCTAGCATATACTTCGGAATAAACCAGATATTCCAAAGTTAAGGAATCTGTTGGCTACTTTCCGAGTTCTTCGCTTCAAAGAAACCCAATGCGTGATTTTAAGCCAAAAATCGATCCAAGCACCAAAAAACTTCGCGTTTTTACCCATAAAACTTATACCAAATCCCTACCACATGTATATAGAAGATATATATGAAGATTTATAATCCGAAAACACAAAAAAAAAATAATTCGAGATGATTATAGATCAAATCACACGAATCAAATTTAAACCTAAACAACCAATCACTAATCTGCCCCGTGGAGATTGATACCAATTGTTGTTCCCATATTAATTCATTTCACCATGGTTGATTATATGATTAAACAAGAATTAAAGATAGAAGATATATGGATTCTAGAGAAAGAAAGTAGTGAAAGAAAGTAGAGAGAAGGTGGAGAAAACTAGGTGAAATTAGATTGAGAAAAAATGAAATGCATTGCCACCCTCCTAACATTCTAGGAGGGTGCTTATATAGTCCACTCACATGCGGGCTTTCTTTTGGATTATATTGTTTTGGGTTGGGCTTGAATAAATACTTAATACCTTGAAAGAGGCCTTTTAAGCTAGCCATCAAAACCGTAATGTCACGATTATTTTAACTAACTATTACAACGTTCTAATATATATTACAATATAAACTTGTGACCGAACATTCTTGTTTGACTCAATATTTTGAGGCTAACAAATGCATACTTCGAACGATTCCCGTGTAGATGAATTCTCTTTTGACGAAATAGGTTTGCATGTTTGAGATCCTGCAATTACTTGATTTTGTACGACTAGTAATAATTACCTCGTCTTGAATATTTTGTAATGTTTCCAATGGAGTTATGTACTATCCATGCGATTTTCTTTTTATAGCGTGATCCCTTTAATTGAAACTCCTGGACAATATATGTTTTGATTTGATCGATGTGGTCACCGTTAATTCTTAATTGATTGTCGCATTGGAGATTTTCCAAATGCGCCCACTTCTTTCGACTCATCACTTGTCATTTGGACTTTTTCAATCTTATATCGACTGCCGCAAGTTTAATAAGCTAGTAGTAATGTACTGATACAAGCATTTTCATTGGGTTCAAAATAATTTCTCGGAATCCTCTCGAATTGATCTCAGTTAAAAGTGGAATGATTTGTTCTTGGTGACAAAAAGTGGATTTGGTTTTCTATTCTATTGAAAAGTAAAGCTAGACTTAAAAATTTAAATCAAACAGTAAATGAAAAATACCCAAACAGAAATTACCCTATTCGGAAAACAAGCACTATGCGGAAAACAATCTTCTATTCGGAATAAAATGCAACTCGGAATAAAATCTCCTATGCAGAAAATAAAGTTCAATTCGGAAAAAGGAGATCTATGTGGAAAAACATCCTATGCGGAAAAATTGCCTACTCGGAAAAACAAGTCTATTCGGAAAATGACCTTATTCGGAAAAATGTCTCTATTCGGAAAAACATGGCCTATGCGGAAAAATAGCTATTCGGAATAATCGAGTCTATGCGTAAAAATAAGTCCTATTCGGAATATATCAAATATTCCGAGTAAGGAAATGGGAGATCATGCTATGCGGAATAAAATATTCCGAATAAGGGAAATGCAAACAGCCCTATTCGGAATATCCAAAATTCCGAATAAGGCAAACAGAAACTCGCCTATTCGGAATATTGGTTCTGTTCGGAAAGTCTGGAGATGAAGAACAGCATCAGACGTAAAAACAGTGGAAACGAATTTTAATTCAAATCGACTCAAATACTCAAAAAGGTTTTACCAAATCAAACACAAATAATTTAAATACCATAAGTAATAAATCCCACCAATAAAAACACTAAATCAACAACTTTTTAAGATCAAACTTGAATCAAATAAAAACTTAAGAACTTGCAATAAAAAGATGATGAAGAACAAGATGAATAGAAAGATTGGATTGAAAGATTAATGTAAGAGTAACAAGAGTAATGATTAAAACTTACAAGATTGAAAGGAAATTAAAAATCACCAAACACCCTAATGGTGTTGGTGATGAATCGAACTAAAGAAACTTGGAAAAGAAAAAATGAAAAAAACTAACTTCCTAAAATGTGAAGGAGGAAACTATATATAGTCCTAGTGGTTGGTTGGTGAGTGGGCTTTCTCCCTTTCTTCTTGTCTTCTCGTCTTTTCAGAAAAGTTGACGTTTTCGATTCTGATTCGGGATTTGTCGTCGATTAAATTCAACTCGTCTTTTAATTTCTTCGTTTAATAGACTTGAGTTTCTTCGACATATGTAAATCTTCCATCTTTGGTCCTTTTCTTCGATAAATTTTCAAATAGGCCCATTGACTTCAAATCTTTTGCACTTCTTGGACAATAGACTTCGTCTTGAGTCTTTTTCCTTGATAAAACCCGTGCAACCCCATGTTTTCTTTGATATTCATCCGGTTAGCTCTGAAAACACAATAAACACAAAGACCACGCATAATTCCAAACAAATGATATTAAATACGTGTCTTGGTCTTGTTTTAGCTAGAATTAAGTGGTAAAAGGATGGGTGTTTACACACCTATCAAATCCCCTACACTTAACCATTGCCATGCCCTCATGCAATGCTTAGTGATAAAGCAAATTTACATTTTTCTCATAATCAATCAACCTTGGCCTTATTCAAATACTACTAAATAAAAATTAAAATACTAAGAGAAATTAAAACTTTAAAATAAACAAAAGGATGAAATAACTTGCAAAGAAATCAAGGACTTACATTAGGGCTTTGGTGTTGCGAGGATTTATCACCCTCAAGTTTCACGTTCCCCAAACTAAGCTTAAAAACGAGATCATTGTTATTATAAGTTAGTAAATCAAACACTTACACACATGGCTTAATTAAATGCTTAAACTCCCTTATTCCTAGGTGTATCTCTTATATTTTATTTTTGTCTTAGAATGATCATGAAGACGCATTTTTAGACTTATTTCGATAGTTTATTTAGGCTGAAAGCAAAGTAGGACGATTTGATCAATAGTTAGCTAAAGGACAAAATCTCTTAAAACTGCTTCTCGGGATATCAAAAAGTTCATATCTTGGCATAACTTGGTTCGCGATTTGAGACCTTTCTCGGGCCGATATTTGGCATGTACTTCATACTTCATATCTTGAGAGACGTTCTTGAGATAATGGTCTTCTCATCGTAATAGAGTTTCTTCACTTGGAGACTTTTAGGGGTACTCCAACTTTGTTGACCACGACTTCATGATTATTCTTCAATCTCTAATTGGGATTTTGAAATACAAAGATCCGCCTCCTTTTCGGACTTGGATCTATTTATCCTCATACCTTGTTAGGGTCTTTTCGGATAGACTTCTCCATGATCTTTATGGGAGTTGATTGCTTTTCGTCGTGAGTCTTGATCCTTCATATTGACTTTAGGAATAATGCTTTTCACATCACTTTGGATCTTCAGCAATAAAATGGAATCCTCATGCCTTGTTAGGGCCTTTTCGGACTCGCCAATCTTCGCGCCCCGCTTCATAAGTTATGCCTTGGCTATGAACTCTTATCATTACCGAGCAACTTTTAAACGATCTTGGGCTAGAAGCTAAGTAACTTTTCAAATTGTACGACCTTACTTATTGCAGATAAATTATTAGCAAGTGATGGGAGAATAGGCAAATAATTACACCAAGTGAGCTTGCGCAAGAATACCGACTTATAATTGACTCTATCATTTCTCGTCCTCCACAATTTAAAATCTCAAATAATGAGACTCGTGGATACTTAGCCTAATAAACCAATTACGGTCCACATGGTTAAGGATACTAGCTAGAATAAACTTGGATAAGTCTATTCGGGTTGAGTCAAAATAAACGCAACGGGCCTAATATGTCAAAGATTTCTAAACTAGCTACACCACTTTATTAATATTTTTGACTTAATTGTGGAATATATACATATGAAAGCAACGATAAAAATTTAAAAATTACGACTAATTGGCCAAAGTTAATAAAAAATTCGAAAAATGTTGAAAAAGATGATTTTCCGGTTAAATGAAGGCATTTTCATGGAAAAGTCCACTTAAAACTTCGATAGAAGTCCCCCCTACACTTAAGATAAACATTGTCCTCAATGTTTAAGCATGTGGGAAAAGTCTCCCCTACACTTATGACATTGTGCACGTTGGTTAACTCAAGTTAAGGAAGAGACGACTAAAGTGATCAATTTCAAATGTGAGTATGAAGAAAATTGAATCACGATAGTTGAGAGATAGAACCGGATTTCGAATAATATGGGAGCACGGTTCTTCAGAGATTTCCATGATTACAGTTATCCCTGTAATCACATCACCACACAAACACAAATGACCAAAATAGGTCCTCCCCTACACTTAGGGGGTTAAAGGGATAGATACTCGGGCTGCCTCCCGAGGAGCGCTTGTTTTTGATAACCGAGTCACGAGCCTGACTCGACCCAAAATTAGTTCATGGGGAACGTGGTGAGGGATGGAATCACCTCCTGAGAGGTGTCCTCACCAAAGTACAACTTCACTCGTTGGCCATTCACCTTAAAATTTGGTCCATTAGGTTGAGCGAGCTCGAGAGTACCATATGGAAAAATTTGGGCAATAGTGAATGGGCCGGACCAACGAGATTTGAGCTTTCCCGAGAAGATTTTCAACCGAGAGTTAAAAAGTAAGACTTTGTCTCCAACATGGAACTCTCGGTTTTTAATCTTAGAGTCGTGAATGAGCTTAGTCCTTTCCTTATAGATTAAAGAATTTTCATAAGCCTCATTACGGAGTTCATTCAGCTCATTGAGTTGGATCTTGCGTAGGTCACTGGCTTTGTTTATATCAAAATTAGCCCACTTCAAGGCCCAGTAAGCCTTGTGCTCCAACTCAATGGGGAGGTGGCACGCTTTCCCGTACACGAGACGATATGGTGTACAACCAATCGGAGTCTTGTATGCAGTACGAAAAGCCCACAAAGCATCATCAAGTTTATCAGCCCATGCGGCACGATGCTCTCCCATGGTTCTTTCTAGAATTCACTTAAGTCCTCGATTGGATATTTCAGCCTGGCCATTAGTTTGTGGGTGGTAGGCTGTGGAAAGACGGTGATTTACACCGTACTTAGCCATGACTCTAGCAAATTGGTCATTGCAGAAATGAGTCCCACGATCACTAATAATGGCACGAGGCACACCGAATCTAGCGAAAAGAGCTTTCAAAAAGTTACAAACCACCCTTGCGTTATTAGTAGGTAAAGCTATGGCTTCAACCCACTTTGAAACGTAGTCAACGGCTACAAGGATGTATTTGTTTCCTTTAGAAGAAGGGAATGGCCCCATAAAGTCGATACCCCAAACATCAAAGATTTCACACTCTTGAATGAAATTCTGAGGCATCTCATCTTTATGTGTGATCTTGCCTTGTTTTTGGCAAGCATCACATCGTTTAACCATCTCGTGAGCATCACGGTAGATGGTGGGCCAATAAAATCCCGAATCAAACACTTTTTTGGCGGTGTAGGTGGGACCAAAGTGACCACCGGTGGGTCCTTTGTGGCAAGCATCAAGGATTTCATACGCTGCCGGTCCGTCAACACATCGGCGGATAATCAGGTCGGCACATTGTTTGAATAGGTAAGGGTCGTCCAAAAAGTAAATCTTGATGTCGGTGAAGAACTTTTTCTTTTGTTGGGACGTCAACCCTTCCTTGAGAATTCCACCCGCCAAGTAGTTTGCAAAGTCCGCAAACCACGGGGTTTCATTCGGCTTCGAGTTTATAGACATTAAGGTCTCCAAGGGGAAAGAATCATTGATTTCTTTATTCGGATGATCCCCTTGGTAAGGATCCTCAAGTCGGCTAAGATGATCCGCGGCTAGGTTTTCTGCTCCTTTTTTATCGCGAATTTCGATTTTAAATTCCTGGAGCAGCAAAACCCAGCGAAGAAGTCTTGGTTTGGAATCTTGCTTTGTCAACAAGTACTTCAGCGCGAAATGATCGGTATACACAATAGTGGTAGAAAGGACAAGATAGGGGCGAAATTTTTCAAAAGCATAGACAACAGCTAAAAGCTCTTTTTCGGTTGTCGTATAATGCAATTGTGCCCCTGTCATTGTCTTGCTAGCGTAATGGATCGGTTGGAAGTGTTTGTTCACTCTTTGTCCAAGAACCGCACCAATAGCAAAGTCGCTAGCATCGCACATCAACTCAAACGGAAGCTCCCAATTAGGGGTAACCAAGTCGGGTGCCTTAGTTAGCTTATCCTTAAGCGAGTTGAAAGCTTCAAGACACTCTTTGGAGAAGATAAAAGGAGTATCTTTTTCCAAGAGGTGGGTCATCGGGCGAGCGATTTGAGAAAAATCTTTGATGAATCGACGGTAGAAGCCCGCATGACCCAGGAAACTTCTCACACCCTTCATGGTTGAAGGTGGAGGCAACTTTGCGATAACATCGACTTTAGCACGGTCTACTTCAAGACCGGCTTTGGAAATTTTATGTCCCAGCACGATGCCTTCTTTTACCATAAAATGGTATTTTTCCCAATTCAGAACTAGGCGAGTGTCTTCGCACCGCTGGAGCATACGTTCCAAATTGGCAAGGCAAGAAGAGAATGAATCCCCGAAGACCGAGAAATCATCCATGAAGACTTCCATGGTTTGTTCAACCATGTCATGGAAGATGGCTAACATGCACCTTTGGAAAGTCCCGGGCGCATTACATAAGCCAAAAGGCATTCTTTTGTAAGCAAATGTGCCATAGGGACAAGTGAATGTTGTCTTCTCTTGATCTTGGGGATCGATGGGTATTTGGAAATAACCCGAGAAACCATCAAGAAAGCAGTAATATTCATTACCCGCTAAACGTTCAAGCATTTGGTCCATAAAAGGTAGAGGGAAATGATCCTTTCTCGTGGCATCATTGAGTTTGCGGTAGTCTATACAAACTCTCCACCCAGTAGCGAGACGAGTGGGAATTAACTCGTTGTGTTCATTGGGAACAACGGTTATTCCGCCCTTCTTGGGCACACAATGGATTGGACTAACCCATGGTGAATCCGAAATAGGGTAAATCATACCCGCATCAAGAAGTTTGATAACCTCTGTTTTGATGACTTCATGGATTTTTGGATTCACCCTTCGTTGGCTTTGAATTGTGGGCTTAAAGTCGTCCTCCATGAGAATTTTGTGTGTGCAGAAGTGAGGATCAATTCCACGAATATCTGAAATCTTCCAAGCAATAGCCTTCTTATGATCTTTCAACACGGCGACAAGTCGGGCTTTCTCTTCATCCTTCAGTTCCTTAGCAATGATGACTGGCGACTTCTTCTCTTCTTCGAGGAGTACGTACTCAAGATGGGGCGGCAACTCCTTAAGTTCTAGATCCAGAGGATTGTCGACGGGAGGCGTATTCGAAGTCGGAGTATCGATAGCAATGACACTGGGAGATGGAGGGGAAGGATTGTCTTCTTTGAGGAGGTTAGCAATGAAACTGAGATCTTCATCCTAATTGGCAGTAGAATCGTCATTGTCTAAATTCACATCTCCCAAGGTGGCTTCCAAATCTTTCCAAAGGAAATCACTTTCTCCAAATAGAGATAGTGATGAGTCGATAGAGGAAACGGTCTCAACATTGGGAAGAGAGGTAGGAATATTTTTACAAGCATCTTTGAAATGTTCTTCACAAGCCTCATCAAGAACGTCAATACAATTAACACTCTCGTAAGAATAAGGCTGTTTAGAAAGCTTTCCCATGTTGAAGACTACTTTATCGTCACCCACTCTCATGATAAGCTCACCGACTTCAACATCGATGAGAGTGCGACCGGTCCTCAAGAATGGACGACCAACAATTAGTGGCACACGGGGGTCCATCTCGTAGTCGACGACAACAAAATCAGCAGGGAAGGTGAATTTGTCGACTCCTACAATGACGTCTTCGGCTATCCCCACTGGATAAGCAACGGTACGGTTGGCCAATTCCAAAGTCATTTTGGTGGGGACTAGCTCTGGGAGAGATAATTGCTTCCAAACACTTAGAGGCATGAGATTAATACTGGCACCTAGATCGGCTAGGGCCATGCAATTCTCTACTCCCGGGAAATTGCAAGGGATAAGGAAACGACCCGGATCACCAAGATTAGTTGGCAATTTCCTTAAGAGCACTACAGAGCAATTCTCATTAAGTTGGGTGTTGGCAATATTGAGGAGCTTTTCCTTGTCGCTCAGAAGATCTTTAAACATTTTTGCGTATTTGGGCATGTGAGCGAGAGCCTCAGCGAAGGAGATATTGAAATTCAATTGTTTGAACATTTTAAGGAAGTTCGAAACCTGAATATCATCCTTGCTCTTTTGCTTCTCTTTCCTCAACCTAGATGGATAAGGTATATTGGAGGAAGAGGAAGGCTTTTGGAGAATAGGATCACTCACAACCACGGGTGGAGGAGGGGTAGAAGGAAGAGGTGGAGAAATTGGGGAAGGAGAAGGATGAGGAATAGGAGCAGGTGACTCGTTCTCCTTAGTCACAACCACCGGTGGAGGTATAGGAAACCCGGGTTCCTTGGTACGTTTGCCACTTCGAGTGGTGATTGCTTTCATCTCCCCTCTTGGGTTCGCAACGGTGTTACTCGGAAGAGTACCCAAAGAAGAGGGTTGATTACCTTGGAAGAAACCAGCCATCATGTTCCTCAGATCATTAGTTTGGCTATCCAACGTGTTTCTCATGTCGGCTCTCAAATCATTTCCTTGCTTGACCAAGTCTGCTTTCAAGTTTCGCACTTCCTGTTGGAGATTTTCCACAATCACATCATTGGTCCTCATGTAGGTTGCAACCTCTTGGTGTAATGCAGTGGTGGTTTGGTTGGGAGGAGCATTGTATGCGGGTGGTTGATAAGCAGGTTGTTGGTAAACTTGGTTGTTACGTTGAGGTGGTTGTTGCTGCTTGTGAGGAGGTATGTATGGTTGTCGAGGTTGTTGTTGTTGTTGAGGAGGGCGATTAAGGTTTTGTTGTTGGTTTGGGTTGGTAGGAGGAAAGCCAGGTGGGGAAAGATAATTGTTGGAGCGGTAGCTAAGCAAGTTACGGTCACCTTGAGGTCTAGCTTGATAAGCATGTTGAGGATAGGTGCCATATGCCGCATTCACATTCTCAGCAGGGTAGTCTTGGGTGGCGGGACAAGTGGTGTAAGAGTGAGGACCACCGCATATCTCACAAGGTTGACTGACAGCATTTACTTGAGCGTTTTTGACGTTGTTGCTGTTGTTGTTGCTGACGGTGTGGGTGACAAGCGATTCAAGAAGCGTAGTGAGTTTGTCTAATCGCTTGTCGCTGTCACTAGTGCTAGCACTAGCGACATTGGTCCGAACACTCTTGGTTTGCACACGAGATTTATTCTCAATGATGTCCCAAGCAGCATTGGAAGTCTTAGCCAATAGATTACCCCCCGAGGCACTGTTCAGTGAATCTTGGTCACTCATGCTTAAACCATTGTAAAAAGTGTTAATTTGATGTACTTTGGTAAAACCATGTTGTGGGCATTTTCTTAAAAGATCTTTAAAACGATCCCAAGATTTACTGAACGACTCATCGTACTTTTGTTCAAAATTTATGATCTCATTCCGCAAAGCGGTAGTACGAGAGGGTGGGAAAAAGTAATTTATAAACTTTGTTTCCAAATCCGTCCACGAGAGAATACTCTGTGGCGGTTCCTTAGCAAGCCAATGCCGGGCTTGTCCCTCTAAAGAAAAGGGAAAAAGTTGTAACCTGATAACCTCTTGTGGAACACCATTGAATTTGACCGTGTTGGTTAATTGCAAGAATCTCTTGATATGGTCGTGTGGATCATCAATGGTACGTCCCAAGAATGGTTGAGCGGAGACCATCTGGATAAAGCCTGATTTTAGCTCAAAGTTTTTGGCGGCAATTGGAGGTATGACAATTGGATCCGTGTTGCCATCGACATGAGCTTGCAGCAGTTCAATCATCGGGCGATTATCCGGAAGGGGCTCATTGTTGTTGTTATTGTTCATGTTGTTGAAAGGCGGGTTGTTGTTGTTATTATTGTTTTGAGGTGGTACACCGGCCATGTCTAAGTGATCGAGAGGCTCGGGCTCTTGATTTGACGTGGATCGAGTGCGCATACACCTGCAAAAGAACGAACAAATAAAAACAAAGCAAAAATATTTTTGGTTTTTATGTTTTTTAATTTTTTGTATTTTTGAAAATTTTATATATTTTGTAGGATTTTTGAAAATTTTTGTGAAAAAGTAACGTTCACGGGGAACGAATCCCAAAATCCAAGTTC
The DNA here is from genome assembly GCA_025667525.1 of Glebionis coronaria. NCBI lineage: Eukaryota > Viridiplantae > Streptophyta > Magnoliopsida > Asterales > Asteraceae > Glebionis > Glebionis coronaria. The sequence continues at coordinate 480,735,216 of CM046878.1, forward strand.
TCACAAAATACTTTTGATCTTAACGAGAAGAGCCGGCAGCGGCGCCATTTGATACAAGCATTTTCATTAGGTTCAAAATAATTTCTCGGAATCCTCTCGAATTGATCTTAGTTAAAAGTGGAATGATTTGTTCTTGGTGACAAAAAGTGGATTTGGTTTTCTATTCTATTGAAAAGTAAAGCTAGACTTAAAAATTTAAATAAAACAGTAAATGAAAAATACCCAAACAGAAATTACCCTATTCGGAAAACAAGCACTATGCTGAAAACAATCTTCTATTCGGAATAAAATGCAACTCGGAATAAAATCTCCTATGCAGAAAATAAAGTTCAATTCGGAAAAAGGAGATCTATGTGGAAAAACATCCTATGCGGAAAAATTGCCTACTCGGAAAAACAAGTCTATTCGGAAAAATGACCTTATTCAGAAAAATGTCTCAATTCGGAAAAACATGGCCTATGCGGAAAAATAGCTATTCGGAATAATCGAGTCTATGCGGAAAAATAAGTCCTATTCGGAATATATCAAATATTCTGAGTAAGGAAATGGGAGATCATGCTATGCGGAATAAAATATTCCGAATAAGGGAAATGCAAACAGCCCTATTCAGAATATCCAAAATTCCGAATAAGGCCAACAGAAACTCGCCTATTCGGAATATTGGTTTTGTTCGGAAAGTCTTTAGATGAAGAACAGCAACAGACGTAAAAACAGTGGAAACGAATTTTAATTCAAATCGACTCAAATACTCAAAAAGGTTTTACCAAATCAAACACAAATAATTTAAATACCATAAGTAATAAATCCCACCAATAAAAACACTAAATCAACAACTTTTTAAGATCAAACTTGAATCAAATAAAAACTTAAGAACTTGCAATAAAAAGATGATGAAGAACAAGATGAATGGAAAGATTGGATTGAAAGATTAATGTAAGAGTAACAAGAGTAATGATTAAAACTTACAAGATTGAAAGGAAATTAAAAATCACCAAACACCCTAATGGTGTTGGTGATGAATCGAACTAAAGAAACTGGGAAAAGAAAAAATGAAAAAAACTAAATTCCTAAAATGTGAAGGAGGAAACTATATATAGTCCTAGTGGTTGGTTGGTGAGTGGGCTTTCTCCCTTTCTTCTTGTCTTCTCGTCTTTTCAGAAAAGTTGACGTTTTCGATTCTGATTCGGGATTTGTCGTCGATTAAATTCAACTCGTCTTTTAATTTCTTCGTTTAATAGACTTGAGTTTCTTCGACATATGTAAATCTTCCATCTTTGGTCCTTTTCTTCGATAAATCTTCAAATAGGCCCATTGACTTCAAATCTTTTGCACTTCTTGGACAATAGACTTCGTCTTGAGTCTTTTTCCTTGATAAAACCCGTGCAACCCCATGTTTTCTTTGATATTCATCCGGTTAGCTCTGAAAACACAATAAACACAAAGACCACGCATAATTCCAAACAAATGATATTAAATACGTGTCTTGGTCTTGTTTTTAGCCAGAATTAAGTGGTAAAAGGATGGGTGTTTACACACCTATCATGTACCTTGAAGCACTTTCAAAAATTGACGACTTGTTAATTTTTCATTTTGAAATGGCTTCTCCTTCGAGTTATGTATTCATCTCTCCTTATAAAGATTAAAGCATCATTCAAACCGTTCATTTTTTCCCGTTATGTATAATCGTTGCTTTGGCTTTTGTTCATTCAACCTTTGTTAGAAACCTCGGCAATGACTTGTCTATTCCTCACGTCTTCCCTATTAAACCAAAGACTATTAAAACGAATTAAGCGACGGGACGTCGCTTCCTAAAGGGATAGCTACTATAATAACCTGAACTTTAAAATTAATATTTAGACCGAGTTCTAATCTTATTTCTAATATTAGGACCAATATTTATTACTCGACTTTTATTTGTCATGTTCGTTCAACGAATAATATTGATTTCTCTGCTAACCGACAAGGTTGAGGCTTAAACGTATCGAATACGTGTCATTTATTATTTATTGATAAGGTCTAATCCCTTCATCGACTATAAATAATCCTCGTTATAACATAAAAATAATTTCTATTGTCGGCCTTTTAATTTATCGCTTTACGAGCATTCTTCATGATTTACGTTAAGCCTTTAGGTGTCATTCGTTAATCCGAAGTATTAACATTTATTAAACTATAAGCCTCATTTATTTATCTAAATATCAATATTCCCCGAATGTCGATGTTTTTATTTTCTATCGAGCGTTTATTTTTCGTGTTTAACGCGTATCTTTCAAATCGCGTAACTTATTAGATATCAGGCTTCGATAATACCCAATATTGCAAATTGTGAGACAATGTTTAAATTAATTAACTTAATCCTACCAAAATCACCCCATTTTTAATACATAGTAGCAAGAGCTACAAATACATATGTGTCTCTTTGTAGTTTACATTTATAGTTAATGAGACACATGTACCTCATTTTTAGTCATACATAAGCTTAACCAACACATATAGATAAGCAAAAGACTTCATCTCTATCTTTTGCAGCCTCTTTTTTCCGTCCCAAATTATACACAGAATATCAGTTCACAATTTTGTTCAATCTAAAATAATTAATATACTAGTTAAGGTTTAAACACTAGAATATATTATTGGTGTTGGTTGTCTCAAAAACGAGTTTATTAAGAAGGATTTTTGGTGATAATTGAGGCTAAGATTAGATTCAAAATGGAGGATTTATACCTTGGTGAAAATATAATGGTGAAGTGGTCTTTGGATTGATCTTGAAAGCTTGGTGATGATGGTAAATTGTTAGATTTTGTACTTCATCAATGAAGGTTTTATTCCTATTCCTTTTAATTCAATTTGTATATATATATTTTTTGGGAATAAAATTAGCTAAGTCACTGGGACGTTGACAAGAAGAACTTGGACGCTGACAAGAGTAAAAGAGGCGCTGACAGGTGAACGCTGACAAAGCATATTGGAGCGCTGACAAAAGAGAAGTTCAACTACTCATGGAATACTTAGTCTACACGTTTTGTAATTCTAGTAAAGATATGTTCTACATTGTATTTTATATATTTATCTTTACCTATAATAGTTGATACGTAGATTATTGTACACGACTCCTTGTGCTATAAAAGGAGGTCAGAGGGTTCATAGTTTATATCGGTCTTAATAAGTTTCATACTTTAATTGTACGCAAGTTTCATTATTAATCGAAGTGAAAGTTTGGTTTACTTGTTTTGATTTTTTCTTTGTTCTAAGTGTTAATTCTGCATAACACTTAGATTGTTGAATACACAAAGTTTCTCTACGTGTTAAACTTAATACAATCTCGTTAACACAAAGCTAACCGATATAAGTTTTGGATCAACAAGTGGTATCAGAGCTTGTTGAGAAACTTTGATCTAAAGAACATAAAACCCTAAGAACCCTAAGTCTTCAAAAACCCTAAATCATTTGAAAACCCTAAAAACCAAATGGCTACCACAAAATCTTCATCCTCATCAAATCACAACCTCAAAATTCCTATGTTGGACCCTGACAACTTTGAACAATAGAAGTTCAACTTTGAACAATATCTTCAAGTTCATGATCATACTCTTTGGGAAGTTATTGAATATGGCAATCAGTTTGATAAAGCAGCTAGGATTGTTGCTGCCATTAGAGAAAGAAGAACAGCTGGTTCAACTGGTGCAGATCATAATGAAAGACCTAAAGATGGAAGGGCTATCTCAGTCGCTGATATAGCCTTGAGAAGGAACGACATGAAAACCCTGAACATTCTTAAACTCTCCTTAGGTCCAAAGAATCAACACAAATACATTAGTTTTGATTATGCTAAAAATCTTTGGGCAGCTCTTCAAGTTACCTATGGTGGTAATAAGGATACAACCAAAGAAAGCAAGAAGCAACTTTTGAGTGAATATGTTGTGTTTAAGGTGAAGGTTTATTAGTATCATAACAATTATAAAAAACCCCAAACGAGATCAAAGCACATATAGCGGAAGGGATTTAACAAGATCATAATTAATAACACAATTATAATTAATTGAATTAGGGTTACATACCTTTATGCTAAAGCAATTGCACAAGACGAAGAACAAATCACCGATTTGGGTTTAAACCGTATATACCAGGATATAGTCTAAAGTAAGACTATATTACGTTCTTGTACACACGTAATACAACGAGCTAACCATGATTCTAGCACGTGAAAACCGAGATACAACGCTTGTAATTAATCTACCCAACAACCCTAGAGAGGGGCTAGGACTAGATTATGTATACAATCGATCAACCAAGAAAAACCAACCGAAACCCTTTTGTTGGTGGGGGTGGCGATCGACCAAGAGAAAGAAGAGGGTAAAAGATTTATGATATTGTGATTATGAGGGGATTAGGAGGTGTATTTATAGACTTCCAACCCATTTTAGCCCAATAAATATAAGACAACTTTTGCCCCCCCCCAGGGCATGACCGACGGTCGAACACCCCTAAGGGGTGTTCTGGAATCTTCCAAACTTCTTTCCTTTTGTTTATACATACTATATGTTTATTTAACGCTCGTTATAACTTAACTATTAATTAATTAACGATCGTTAAAGTTATATAGTTATTTTCTTGGTTAAATTAATAAACACATAAATATATTTATTAAATAAATTAATAAATAAGATAAATATATTTATTAATAAAATTAACTCTTTACGTGTTGTGTGCAGTCCCGTAATCTTGAGTTCGATCCTATCACACGACTATTAAATATAAGTCCATAAACTTATAGCTCCCACTTGGACATATTTCGAATATCGTTATTACATTGACTAATGTTTAGTTACACATAGCAATGTCTCTAGTACAACTCGAGTAAGGTTTCCTGGACAAAACCTTTTAACGATTTTGCATCGTTATTATTATCCTTTTATTACTAATACAACGTTAATAAGGATATGGATCTCAGTCATTCCTTTCATTAACCATTTTGTTTCTCGTTCACATATTCAGCAAGATTACATAAACAAATTTGGGTGTGGCCACACAAACATCTTACTAATCCCACGAGGGGCCCAACTGTATTAAACTCCAAAACGAAATTGGAGGAAATAAATTCTATATTAACCACGAGCAAAACTTAAGAATTTTGAAACACTTTAGAAAATAATCCTTATAGCTACCAGTTACGTTTAGCGTTCGATTATTCCATAGAGATGCACTAGATTCATAATAGTTTCCTTATCTCAAGTCTAAGGATAACTATTTATGTTTTACTTAATGACAAAGATCCATAAAGTAATAACTTATAGTTGGGATAAGTCCTATATTCGATTCATCGAATATCATCCAAAATCGATCAATATACTTTCAAGTATACTCTATCACCATTTTGATTTGTCTTAGTTTAATAATACTCTCATACAATTAATCGACAACGGACATTTAGCATAATTTTTATTCATGGATTAAACCATGTAAAATAGGATACACTAATTAAATAATAAAAATAAACGAAACCTAATCTTTATTTCATTATATAATAATGTCATAACATCCTTTATCCAAATACTAATCACAGATTTATTGCATGAGTTCGATTGCTAGTTGCAGCCCAATCGCCTTGGCATGCTTAACTACATTTGGTCTAGGAAACGCCTTAGTCAAGGATCTGCTACGTTATAATCTGTGTGAACTTTTATAAATTTGATTTCCCGAGCTTTAACTTGTTCTCGGACGTAGTGATGTCTACGCATAAAGTGTCTGGCGCCTTTCATGACTCCAGGGTCATTGGCAAATATTATTGCGGAAGAATTGTCACAATACATATCAAAAGGTTCTTTAATTGAAGGCATCACTCCAAGATCTTCAATAAACTTCCTAATCCAAATAGCTTCCATTGCAGCTTCTGAAGCAACCATGTACTCAGATTGAGTAGCATGCATAGCAATCGTTGTCTATTTCTTGCTCTTCCAGTCAACTGCTCCTCCATTGATAACAAAAACGTAACCCGTCTGAGACTTCGTATCATCTTTATCACATTTCCAGGACGCATCATAGAAACCTGTAACATTCAGTTCTATGTCTGGTTTTCCACCATATACCAAAAACATATCTTTCGTACTCCTCAAATACTTTAGAATATGTTTAACTACATTCCAATGAAGCTTCCTTGGATTATGTTGGTATCTATTGCCCAAGTTCTGAGCAAACGCCACATCAGGCCTTGTGCATCTAACAACATACATTATAGATCCTACAGCCAAAGCATAAGGCACCTTCCGCATGTATGCCTCCTCTTCAGGAGTTGATGCATCCATCTCATGACTCATATTATGCTTAACTTCCATAGGTTTAAAACCTTTCTTGGAATTATGCATATTATACTTCTTCAAAATCTTATCTATATAAGCATCTTGACATAGACCAATTAACCGTCTTTTCCTATCCTGATAGATCTTAATTCCCAGAATGTGTGCAGCTTCTCCTAAATCCTTCATAGAAAAACATTTACCAAGATAATCCTTAACAACTTTAAGTCTTGGAATGTTACTTCCCATGATTAATATGTCATCAACATATAGGACTAGGAATACTACATCACTCCCACTAGCTTTGCAATATACACATGGCTCATCACGATTCTAGATAAATCCAAACTATATGATTTCTTCATCAAATATTCTATTCCATTGATGTTATGCTTGCTTCAAACCATAAATGGACCTTCGAAATTTGCACACATGTCCTGGATTCTCAGGATCAACATACCCTTCTAGTTGCTGCATATAGATGTCTTCATCTAAGCGACCGTTCAAGAAGGCAGTTTTTTAACATCCATTTGCCATATCTCATAGTCATAGTATGCTACTATAGCTATGAGAATCCTAATAGATCTTAAGTCTGCTACAGGAGAAAATGTCTCCTCGTAGTCTATGCCAAAAGTTTGAGTAAAACATTAAGCTACTAAACGAGTTTTATAGGATTGTACTTCTCCATCCATGTCGGTTTTCTTCTTGTATATCCACTTATGTCTCACTACTTTAGCATTAGGTGGTGGTTCTACAAGAATCCAAACATCATTTACTTTCATGGATTTCATTTCCTCATCCATAGCAACCATCCACTTATCCTTCTCAGGATCAAGTATAGCGGAGTTAGCATGTTCACCAAGATCCCCTAACTCATCATCATCCTCTATGTTAAGACACATATTTCTATTTGTGTTTTTAATCCTTGTAGATCTAAAAAGAGGAACTAATTCTGGTGGAACCGCCAGACTTTCTTCTTTTACAGGAATTACATCGCTAGTGTTTTCAGAAGGTAATGTATCTATATGACTCTCCTCAAGATCATATTTTCTCCCACTAAATTCTTGGTTTACAAGATCAGATTCAAGGAAGTCTCCATATCTAGCAACAATTACTTTGTTCTCAGGTGGATAATAAAAGTAGTAACCCAAAGTTTCCTTAGGGTATCTTACAAAGATACATTTTACAGATTGTTGTTGGAGTTTGTCACCCGAGTCATGTTTCACATACGCCTCGCAACCCCCGACCTTTAAATAAGACAAATATGGCTTCTTGCCATGCCATAGTTCATATGGTGTCTTATCGACCTTTTTTGTGGGAACCATATTCAATATGCGAACATCAGATTCTAGAGCATAATCCCAAAAGGATAAAGGTAAGGTTGTAAGATTAAACATAGACCGTACCATATCCAATAATGTATGATTTCTCCTTTCAGATACACCATTTTGTTGTGGAGTATAGGGAGAAGTAAGATGTTTAACAATTTCATTCTCACTTAGATAATCTATAAACTCTTGACTTAAATATTCACCACCTCTATCAGAACGAAGAGCTTTAATATTCTTCCCTAATTGCAGTTCTACTTCTAGTTTAAACACTTTGAATGCTTCAAATACCTTATGTTTATGCTTAAGTAAATAAACATAACCATAACGGCTATAATCATCCGTAAATGTTAAGAAGTAGCTAGCACCTTTCCTTGACGTATGTCTAAGTGGTCCACACACATCAGTATGTATAAGTCCAAGTAGATTAGTAGCCCTTTCAAGTGCTATTAAAACATTTCTTGGTCATATTTCCAGAGATATAAGACTCACATTTATCAAATGATTCATCATTGATATTGTAACACCCCATTTTGATAATGGAATGTCACGCGTAATTATGGCGTGTCATCAAAGCATACAAGGATAAATGTATAACACATTACATGACCATAGGGATAACCGGAATCAAACATCGGTTCCCAAACATAATCCCAAAACATAATAAAGCAAAAGAAATGAATGAAAGACTAAACAAGCATAAGTATATGAAGGCAAAAAAGGAAAAGAAGACTCTAGCACCTTCCATCCTATGCACGTCCTCCATATGCCCGAGTCTTTCCTAGGGTACCTGCCGTTTTGGGACATGGAAGGAAAGTAACGGCTGAGCAAAACGCTCAGTGCATGGATATAGACATAGTATAAGTGACTAAAACATAATAGAGACTTAATAGCAGCGAAAATGTATAAGTCCTGGAAAACCTGGAACATGTTCATAAAACTGGTTTTATAGTTTGAAAAGCCTTATGTTTATCTTATGAAAACTGTTTAACATATTTTACCATTAGCCAATATAGGTCATGAAAATCCACCGTGCATGAATACTTGGAGGGGTGACCTCATCATACAAATTGGAGGGGCTGCCTCTAATTTAATATACAGGTTTTTGGGTAGGAGGGATCAGCTCCTTGTGAAGGATGCAAGGCACACACCACATTCACCATGAAATCCTGACTGAAAACATGTAACTAGGATGCACCCATACGCCCCACATGATAAATATAATATAATGGCAAAAAGCTGAAAGGGACGCTACGAGCAATCACTCTGCCGTGGTGAAGTCATAACATCAGTGCCTCTAATGTTATGGTTATGGTACCTCCATAACTAGGTGAAACTGGTCATGTATGTATATGGCTATAGGTAATCTTAATTAAACATAAGCAATCAAACACGTAACTTATACTACGGGAAAACAGTTGGCTGCATACGGGGAATCCTAATAAGGAAAGAATGTCCATACTGAAAGGACGGGAATCCGTACCTTATGTCCAGTGAACGAAGAAGGTGAACTGAGAGAAATCCTACTTCCGAATCACTAGTGCTACATAAATACATTCATGAATAAGTATCTGCTTACTAAATATGTAGCTGGTTTTATGTCATGTCTTAGCTTATTTTATGTGTTCCTACCATGTTTTACTGTTTTTAAGCCTTACACTGTGTTTATCTTATATTCTGTTTAATCTGATAAAGTATTTCTGGTATTTCATGTGTTATAATACTTACTGTGTAATAATAAGTAACTTTCCAAAAAGAGCAGGTTTCCTAAAATAGAAAGTTTCCAAAGATAGAAAGTTTCCAAAAATAGAAAGTTTCCAAAAATAGAAAGTTTCCAAAAATAGAAAGTTACCAAAAATAGAAAATTTCCAAAAATAGAAAGTTTCCAAAAATAGAAAGTTTCCAAAAATAGAAAATTTCCAAAAATAGATTTACTGCTTAAAATAGATAAGTTTCTAAAAACAGAAAGTTTCCATAAATAGATCAGCTGCCTTAATTAAAGAAGTTTCCATAAATAGATTAGCTGCCTGAAATAAATAAGTTTCCAAAAATAGAAGGTTTCCATAAATAGATTAGCTGCCTTATTTAATTAAGTTTCTAAAAATAGAAAGTTTCCATAATTAGAAATAAGCTGGTTAAATAAGCTAAGTATATAAGCCTAAGTGTTTTCATGATTATTTTCTAAGTCATATGATACAATGTACAGTTTAATAATTATTTCATGTAATTAAATTAAACTATAGGTTAAAATATTTAATTAAAGTATAACATGTTTTTAATTAAATAAAGTTAAATACTTAGGTTAAAACATGTATTATTATATATTAATAATATAACCTAAGTCATGTTAATGAATTAATTATAGTCATGGTTTTTTTGTAAATAATTAATTAATTATAAGTCTAAAATATAAAATACTTAGGTTAATTAATTTCATGATTATAATAATTAAAATAACCTAAGTCATGTTATTAAATTAATCATATCATTTTATTAATTTAATTTTTAACATAAGATCATAAACATAAAAAAAAACTAAACATACACCATGAACCGGATTCAAACTAAAAACAATGAACAGGACATGAACTCGACACCGTACCCCGAATCAACTCGGGGTACCCCATGTCTAACTGCTTCCATGGGACCCACACGCACCAACCAAGACCGTATGGTCTTGGTGGTGGTCGGTTTGGCCAAACCGAAACCCCTTCGGGTTCGGTGCTGCCTGCGGCCAAAAACAAACACCCCTTAAAACATAATTTTGATTTTATTTAACCCCAAATCATGTTAGATCCATGTTTAATTATTAGGTTTTTGTAAAAACATAACATGTTCTTGATTTATTAATAGATCAAATCAAAAGAAAAAGTTTAAAAAGGATTTACCGAATTCGTGGATCAAAAGGATGAAGAACAAACACGATCACCAACTTAATTCCCAAGATCAAAGATCACAAACCACCTCCTTGTGGTGGTTTTAGGGTGGCGGCACAAAGAAGAAAAAGAAGGAGGAGGAGGATTTTAGGTTTCTGTAAAATTCTTCTGTAGAAAAAAATGAGTAGTGTAATTTTCCTTAACCTCCTTTTAGTAAAAATTGATGGGCTAAGCCCATCCTCCCTCCTTAATTTCGTGGTAATGGGGCCCACAAGGGGTAACCCGAATGTTTTTCGTGTCTAATTAATAAGTGTGTTCTCGTGTTCGTGTTTTATGTGTTTGTTCGTGTTTATTTGTATTCGCGTTTTGTTTGTTCTCGTTAAATAATTACCGTGACCAAATATATTTATTTACGCTCGTAATAAATATATATATATAATTAATAATAGTTCGTGATTTAATTACGTTCGTGATTTCATGATCGCATGTTCGTGATTAATTATTGTCAAATAAATATTGCGTGTTCGTGCGTAGTAAATACTTATCGTGTACTAACACGTACGTAATACGTAATATCCTAACACGTAAACGTAATCGTACTATAAAAGGAAAGTTTTAATCTAGTACGTACGATCTTAAGGGTACTATTTATGGTAAAAGCATGCGGGTTTTACAACTCTTCCCCCCTAAAAGAATAATTCGTCCCCGAATTATAGATAACGTAACTGGAAGTGAAACATACCCGAACCAGACTGGAAGGGTATGCAAAATAACGGAAATGAAGGTGACATGGTAGAAGGGAACGTGGAACGTGACATGTCTTGAAAAGACATGGAACGTGACGTGACTGAAAGGACATATCTAATCGATAAGAGAAAAACGGATAAGAAGTCCGGATGAACTTGTCCGTTTCCAAGTGGCTTCCCTCTTGGAACGGTTCCTTCATAAGATCTTGACACGAATGATAAGTCTTGGTCCTCCCGACCTTGACTTGGAATACGAAGAAGTTCTTGGTTATCAACGTAAGGTAGATCCCCTAAATTCGATCGAGGGAATAAGAATTAATCGTGTAAGAGTAACTGAAACGTTACGATGAAAGACAATCTGACTTAACTGTTAACTAGAAACGACGCGCGAGACATAAGGAAACGTAGTACGTGAAAAATTTTGAACGTGATACGTGAAAATTTTTGAACGTGCTACGTGGAGATATGGCGAGTGTAGTATGAGTAAACATATCGTGATCCATGATTACGTGTAACATATCTTGATCATGATATGAGGAACGTGGAATGAACATGACATGTGAAACATATCGTGATCATAGAATACAATGGCGGTAACGCCAAACGCTACAAGGTGAGACGTCGAATATGACGTGAAACGTCTGCCTGAGGATAGGGAGTTATACCAAACTTGGGTCTGGTCTCTCAAGTTCTTGCAAAACATCCCAGAATGAGAAAAATGAACGTAAAATCTTAAGCCCAGATACGATCATGAACGTGAATAGTGTCATGAACGCGAGCACGAAAGCAAGTCGTGGAATTAGAATGAAGACTTGAAGTAAATAAGGAGCCCAATTGTGAATCTTTGTCTGACCCGATAACTGAGGGATTGCCAAGTGATCGGACGAGCCTTGGCTAGAACATGTCCGATCAATCTGTCGGTTCTAAGATCCTAACGGATGTAAGGATTCTGTAGACTTGATCAAACTGTTTGCAATAAACAGATAGCATCATGCTTCTTCTGAGTTTGCGTTAAACTGGTAACCAAAATCCGTGGAGATCTTGTCCCATTTCAGTTCACCATTTCAGATGATGAAAAACATCCCAGTCTGTTGGTGTCCTATCTTAACCTGTTGGTATGTCAGGTACTTAGATATGAACGTAAGTGTATCTTGCTTCGTAGAACTTGATACATAGGAGTTTGCGAAACTCTGAGTCTCTGAATCTAGACTTCTCCTAGCGTAGGATTTCTAGAACACCTAATGTAGTGTAGGGTTCTCTCCTTTACGCATAAGCTGAGTCATAGTAAGATTAACCATAGAAACCCATGTGATTCAGTGTGTTACTGTACTCAAACAGAATTGATATTGGAAAAAAATTTCCAGGCTAGAATTTCTCTTGTCATAGAATTTGCAACATAGTGCAGATAGGGTCTTCCTGTTCTTCTCTTGGCTTAGAGGAAATCAAGTTACCCTTAATGAAAACACTGATGAATTTGATTTGAGTTCATGGAAACTCATTCTTATAATGCCGTTGGAGCATTGATGAGACTAATTCAAAATCATAAATCTAGCATGACCAAGTCGTGTACGAATAGCAGTCATGGACATGTCCTGCTCTTTCACCCGTCACTGTTGGCAGCATGATCATGAGTTCAATCTTGGAAAAGTGATTAACACTATAAGGTCGATTGGACATGTTTTCAATACGTGGAGGAGAATAACGGTCATGAATGGTGATTTGTTTAAGTCGACGGTAGTCGACACATAATCTCATGGTACCATCCTTCTCCTTGTAGGTTCTTCTGGAATGTATAGGAAGACTTTGGAATAATCAACTGGCTATGCTTAAAAGAATTAAGTGGTTGTGCCTTACTGACAGCTAGAAAATTTTAGCGACCATGGCTAACAACGCACATGCTGATAGATTTTCCTGATGGAAAATCAAGCTGAATGTATTCAGGAGCCTGAGCATTACTGTACATAATTATGAATCGTAGCATGGTTTGTTGTTCATAGTACATAATTAGGATAAAATTCATCTCGTCTCTGTCCGAGGAAAATGCGCTAGCAGCTTGGATCCCATCATTAAGCTGAAGGAAAACCTTCGTATACGTGGGAATACAAAAGGCGTCCTTCATGGTCATGAATCAATGATTTATGGTTACAAGAATGAAAGTAACATCGACAACTTGACAGTTCTCACTGATGCGTCTGTAATGGTACTGAAATTCTTGTGGCGTGATTAATACATGGCACAACAAAATAGATATACCCTTGGAGGGTACCCTGAATTTCTTAGAAATGTTCCATAGTTGGACGTGAGTCATTTGTCTTGACTCGTTTCTTGGAACTATAAGAATGACATATGTCTTGACTGGTGTCTTGACATGTGTCTTAAGGAAGTATACGTGAGACATGTGTCTTGACTGATGTCTTGACATGTGTCTCGAGATGTGAAACAAATATAACCACCATATAAGGTTATTATGCCAGAATTGGCGGATCGGTTGGACTACTGATCATCTGATCACGTCCGTGGCCAGAGTTTCGGTTGCGATTTCTAGGATTGTTGTTGTCATAGTAGTGGTTACTATCGTCCTGTCTGTCAGTTCCATGATGGTCATTCTCATGACCGTGATTCATGTAACTATTCAGCTGAGTGGCCGGCTGGTACCGGTTTGCACTCATATGGCTGAAATGACAGCCGAATGACGTGTGACATGTAACTAAGAATTAGGGGTAAAGATTGATGGAAATCGTCTGATGGTGAAGCATCTTCTCGTCCAATTGCTTTGCTCTGACGCCTTTGTCTTTTTCTCGTAGGATCTTCAGGTTGTGAACAGCATCCGCATCTTGTAGCGTCTCCGAACGTCAGCAGCATCAACCTTTAGTAACATCTCCAAGTTATGAGCGACATCAGCAATCTTGTAGAATATCAGCAATTGAAAATACGCCTGAGTTGATTCAGAATCGACTAGCGAATACTCGTGAAGTATTGCAAGTGGAATACACATGGATTAAGGTACATGTAATACACATGGAATACGGTACATGGAGTATACGTGGAATGCACATGAAATGATCGGTATGGGGTCGATCATTTATCATGATTTAAGGAAAGTATATTGGTTAAACGGTTAGGAAAACCATCATGATAACCTGGCAGTATTAGCATAGACATCATTTTGGTTATATCGAGAAACGTTAAAGTGTGGTTACACAAAATTCAACGATGATTTGCCTGACAGCATGATCAATAAAAACCAACCATGACTATCATGAAAGCAGAATTCAATGAAATCCAACAATGTCTTGCGTGAAAGCATACATAACAAAAGAGGCGTAAGACGTAATCAACATGAAGACTGAATTATCATGAAGAAACATGAAACGATTTAACATGAAGGAGTGTATAACATAATCAGCATGAAACTAAGTTTAACCATGACAGTATGAAAACATACTTGACATAAAAACATAATAACTTATGAGGGGACATAAAAAAAATTTTATGCCAAAATCATGAGAAAAAAAAATTTATGCATGAAAAACAGTGCATGAATGCGTAATGTAGTTTATAAAAACCTTTATATGTTCGAGGGGACGCCTATGGGTCGGTCCCAAAACAAAAGACATAGCAAGGGGACGCCTATGGGTTGGTCCCAACGTTAAAAGTTTCGATAAAAGCACATGCGACTAAATAGGGCCTGATACAAGGCTTTTGACACCCCGTATAAAAGTTAAGGTTCGTGTTCTCGATATCTTAACGAATTGATTTCCGGCTTAAAGTACGACTCAGTTGATTTTGGTAAAACAAATATTTTTGGTTGATTTTAAATAAAAGTGCAGAACAATTAAAGTAAATGACTTTAAAAAAAATCTAAAACTAATAAAAGTAAATGGTGCAAGTAATTAAAAGCGAGATGGAAATTAAAGGGCACTAAATGTAAATAACGCAAACTTAAATCTAACTAAGGCAAACTTAAAACGCAACTAAAACTAAAACTTAAAACTAAGGCAAGGCTAAAATAAATCTAAGGCAAATAAACTTAAAGTGCGACTAAGTAAAAAGGCGGGAAAATTAAAGCTCGAAATTAAGAAAACTAAAGACTAAAAGGTAAGAAGCTGAAAATTACCCCTATCCGGAATAAACCCTTATTCGGAATAAATGGCTATTCAAAATATGTCACCTATTCGGAATGTCACCCTACTCGGAATATTTGTCTACTCGGAATGTCTAGCCTATCCGGAATAATACCTCTATCCGGAATATCTGTCCCTATTCGGAATAAAGTCTTACTCGGAATAATACACCTATTCGGAATAAAGAAGCCCATTCGGAATATTTCCTCTATGCGGAATATTTCACCTACTCGGAATAATACCTCTATTCAGAATAACCAGCCAACTCAGAATAATCTCCTCTACTCGGAATATCAGTCTATGCGGAATAAATACACCTACTCGGAATATCCACCTTATGCGGAATATCAAATATTCCGCATGGACACCCTTTTAAGACCTTTATTCGGAATAACAGGAAGATCAGCAAGATACCTGGAAAGATCAGAAACAACGAACCGAAGAACAAGGGAATAAAAATAGCACGAATTAAATCAAAACAAAGCTAAAACAATCACAAGGATAAATCAAACTAATAACAAAACATCTATAAAGCATAAACAATCAATCCAAAACAACAAAACTAACAATAAAGATCAAGATAATCAAAACCCACTTAAATAAATCAACAAAAATTAAGAACATGAACATAAACAAATCAACAAAAAATTAAAGAAAGGTAGAATGAGATTAACAAGTTAAAGATAAAGATTAACAAGAATTAAAAGAAAAACTTACTTGAAATTAAATGGTAATTAAGGTGCAAGACAAGGTATTTAAATTTGACAATAAAGTGAATGACAAGGTAATTAAATTGCAAGGTAATTAAAAGTGGAAGAAATAGTGTGTCAAACTATCCAACAAAGAAAAATGATTAATGATCTAATCTATATATAGGGGAGGATTAGGAAGCTTCCTCCCCTCCTTCATTTCTTCTTAATTGCGTCATTAGGTCCTTAAGCCTTTAATCTTCATTAATTGCACCATTAGTCCTTTTTCCTTCTAATCTTCTTTAAACTTGGACTCTAATGACTTGTGGCTCAGGATTTCTTTTGAACTCGTCTTTTAATTCTTCAATAAAGTAGACTTGAGTTCTTCGGCTTTAAGTAAACTTCCGTCTTTCGATTTTTTTCTTCGATAAATCTTCAGAATTGGTCTTGGACTTCCGTTCTTTTTGCACTCTTGACTTCTTGACTTCGTCTTTTCATCTTTTTCTTCAATAAAAGTCCGTAAATGCCCGTGAATGTCCGTGTTTTCTCCACTTTTCACAATTTCGTCCTAAATCACAACAAAAACACAAACCACACATAATTCCGACATAAAAGACATAAAATACACGTTTTGGCTCGGTTATTATTGTAATTAAGTGGTAGAAAAGATGGGTGTTTACACACCTATCAAATCCCCTACACTTGACCATCGCAATGTCCTCATGCAATGCATTAGTTACAAAGCACGTTTACACTTTTCATCATAATCAATCCATAGTGGCCTTTATTAAAGAGATAGGAAATTAAAAAACATTCAAAATAAAGAAATCAAAAGCATACCTTGGGTTTTGGAAATGTTGTGAATAATCATCATCCTCAAGTTTTCACTTTCTCCAAACCAAGCTTAAAAACGAGATCATTGTTATTATAAGTTAGTAAACTAACACGAACTCATGTGGGCCAATTATTCACTTAGACTCCCTTATTCCTAGGGGTATCTCTTATATTTTATTATTGTCTTGAATGATCACGAAGATGCATTGTTGACTTATTTCGATAGTTTATTTAGTCCGAAAACAAAGTGAACGATTTAATCAATAGTTAGCTAAAGGACAAAATCTTTTAAAACTGCTTCTCGGGACCTCATAAAGTTCATATCTTGGCATAACTCGCTTCGCGATTTGAGACCTTTCTCGGACCGATATTTGGCAGCGACTTCATACTTCAAACCTTGAGAGACGTTCATGAAATTATGGTCTTCTCTTCATCATGGAATTTCTTCACTTGAAGTTTTGTGAGATTCGTACTTGGACCACGACTTCTTCATTTTTTCTCCAATCTTTATTTTGGACTTTGATATACAACGATCCGCCTCTTTTTGACTTGGATCTATTTATCCTCATACCTTGTTAGGGTCTTTTCGGATACACTTCTCCATGACTTTTGGGGAGTTTTTGCTTTTCGTCGTGTGTCTTGATCCTTCATATTGATTTTCGATAAATGATTCTTCACATCACTTTTGGATCTTTAGCAACAAAATGTAGCCCTCATGCCTTGTTAGGGCCTTTTTGGACTCGCCAATCTTCGCATCCCGCTTCAATAAGTTATGCATTGGCTATGAACTCTAATCCATACCGAGCAACTTTTAAACGATCTTGGGCTAGAAGCTAAGTAACTTTTCAAATCGTACAACTTTATTTATTGCAGATAAATTTATTAGCAAGCGATGGGAGAATAGGCTTATAATTAACTCACATAAATTCCTGAAAGAATACTGAACTTATAACTGGCTCTATCATCTCTCGTTCTCCACAGTTTAAAATCTCAAGGAATGAGACTCGTGGATGCTTAGCCTATTAAATCAAAGTTTTGGGTTTTCGAGTCGCCTATAGGATCTTGCAAATTCTTAGACTTTTTCAAGTTTTAGAAATCGTGTTTTAAAGTTCCCTTGATAAACGACTCTCTAGGATCAATTATAGGAACTTGCGAAAAGTTCTTGTTCTTAACCCGTGAGAGCTAAGACTTTCGCGTTTTATAGCTCCCTATATAAAGCCTAGCAAAACTTGACTTAAACACGTTAAGGATACCATCTAGAGTAACTTAGACAAGTAAACTCGGGTTGAGTCAAAAGATTCACAACGTTTGAAAATTAAAACCACTTATTTAAACATTTATTCTAATAAGGAAAGAAAATAACTATGCAAAGGGCAAAACTAATAGGCCAAAATAGATCAAAAATTTTGAAAAATGTCGAAAAATTGATTTTCCGGTTAAAATGAGGACAAATACAAGGAAAAGGCCACTTAACTTCGATAGAAGTCCCTCTACACTTAACATAAACATTGTCCTCAATGTTTAATCATATGGGAGTAAACTCCCCTACACTTAGGACATTGTGCACGTTGTTTAAATCTCACTAATGGAAAGAAAACTAAAGAGATTCCTATTTTAATATTGAGAAAATATAAAATAGTGAATCGAAAAGAGTTTAGGATAGAACCGGGAAGAAGTAGAACACGGAATCACGGGTCGTCAAGAATCATCAAGAGTGTGTCATTGAAGCTCGAATCCCTGATTGTAAGAGGAGAGGAGAGAGCAAACACCAACGTGTCTCCCCTACACTTATGATAAAGAAAGCGAAAAGATAGATGCATGGGTTGCCTCCCAAGAAGCGCTTGATTTTTGTTAACCGAGTCGTGAGCCTGACTCGACCTTGATCATCAACGGAAGAAGCATGAAACATATCCACCAGGATCAAAGACATAGTTTTCGTCCATCAAATAGCACAAGCTTAAGGCGAACAAGGCAAGCCAAAGAAGAGTAGGCAAGGTTCCCTTAAGCAGTGATGGAGCACGGTGGAAGCAAGGTTGAAGTGGTGCAAGCAGATTTCCATAAGTTCCAAAGATATTTCCTTTTATTTCATCAGGTGGATACTGAGATGGCTGTAGAATATCAATACCGGGGTCGAACACCTTTTCCTTTAAGGGAAAATAGAACTCAGGCTCAGCAGAGTGTGAAGAAGATCCGCGAAGAAGCACAACCGCGTCCTCAGAAGGGGAACGAAGAGGTGTTAACTCATACGTGCTGCGGATATTGGTGTCGACTGGTTTCTTCTCCTTTGAAAGAATGTTCTTCAAATCCAAAGTAGGATCAAGACGATAATCTTCAAAATCAAAAGGAGGAGCATCACTCTCATGAAGGAAGTAAGTGTTGAGAAACGTAGAGAAGTCTTCCTCAAATGAGTAATCGTCCAAAGTAGGATTGAGTGATGGCGGAGGATCTTCATCATATGAAGAATCGCTCGAAAGAGTATCAGCCTCATCAAAATCGTCATATGTGGGCAGCTCGGGATACTCAGAAGTACAATCATCAAAATCATCCGAATCTGAGCTAGAATCATCATCATAAGCATCAAAGACCGGTGGAGAATCATAAATGGGAGAAGGTTCCAAAGTAGGGAGAGAATCATCCACATCATCTTGAAAAAGTGGATTATCGATGCAAGAGTTGAATAGAGGATTGTCGTAGACAACAAAGTCATCAAGCACATTAATCATATTCACTGATTCTCGGCCATAGTATTTGCCTGTAAGCTTCCCCATTTTGAAAATTTGTGAGTCATTCCCGACTCTTAAGATTAACTCGCCTTCGGCCACATCCAAAAAAGCTCGTCCGGTTCTCAAGAATGGCCGACCAAGTATTAAAGGAATACGAGGGTCCATTTCATAATCAACAACGACGAAATCGACCGGGAAAGTAAATGTGCCAACTTTTATGAACACGTCTTCGGCAATACCAACGGGGTAAGCGAGAGTGCGATTTGCAAGTTCAAGAATCATCTTTGTTGGAGTGAGGTCGGGCAATGATAGTGTTTTCCAAACACTCAGTGGCATCAAATTAATACTGGCCCCGAGATCTGCAAGGGCAGTAAATTCTTCAGTTTTGTTGAACACGCATGGCAACACAAAACGACCGGGATCTCCAAGCTTTTCTGGAAGTTCTTTAAGAATAACTGCAGAGCAGTTTTCATTTAAGCGTGTGTTGGCGAGTTCAATCAGCTTCTTCTTCTTGCTAAGAAATTCCTTGAATGCTTTGACAAATTTCGGCATATGGACAAGTGCTTCAACAAGGCTAATGTTGATGTTCATTTGAGATAGCATCTTCACATATTTCGATACTTGACAGTCATTCTTGGTTAGCTCGTTTGTCTTGCCTAAGCGAGAAGGGTATGGGATATTGGGTTTATAGGTGGAGGGTGAAGGTGTAGTCGGTAAAGGTTGAGATGTTGAAGGGTCCTTCCTAGGAACATCGTCATGACGAGGCGAAGACGGTAATGGTGCACTAATACTAGGTGTAGGAGGAGTAGGGATACATGGTGGTGGAGGAGGTGTAGATGATGGGGGTGGGATTGGTGGTCCTACGATGGTAACTCCACTACGAGTAGTAATAGCACTCACATTAGCTCGCGGATTAGTGACGGTGTTTGAAGGTAGAGAACTTGAAGTAGAAGGTTGAGTGGAGGGCAAGAAACTAGCCAACATATTCCTTAATTCATTCGTTTGAGTGCTGAAGGAGGATTGAATATTATCGCGAACCTCGGACCTTATCTCATTTTCTTGCTTCGTGGTATCTCCTTTCAAATTGATTATCTGGCTCTGTAGATTCTTGATTTGCTCACCTTGGGTTCTCATAATGGCTTCAACATCGGAGTTAATGGGTGGGTTTTGTTGGGCGGGTGGGTTATAAGGATTAGAAGCTCTTGGTGGGATTTGGTTGCTTCTATTGTAGTTGTTGGCGGAGTTTTGGTTTTGAGGAGAAAAACCGGGTGAAAGGTAATTGTTTGAACGGTAACTCAGCAGATTTCTATCCCCTTGAGGTCGAGCTTGGTAATTTTCCGGTGAATAATTACCATAAGCTGCATACATATTTTCCGGATTTCCTTGAGTCGAAGGACAATCGGTGTATGAGTGAGGACCTCCGCATGTTTCACAAGGATTAGCAACCGCTTTAACTTGTTGTTGTTGTTGGTTTGAAGCGAGAAGCGTGATACTTTTTGCTCATTTCAGTCATCATGCGTGTGAGTTCGGTCATATCAGGGTTTGCTGAGGTGGAGGAAACATTGACTCTCGGGTTGTTCCTTGAAGAAGCAGAGGAATCCCAATTTTTGTGGTGAGTAGTCATGTTCTCAATTAACTCTCTACACTCCTCGGGTCTCCTTTTCATGAATGTGCCGCCGGCGGCTGCATTGATCGTATCACGACCTCGAAAAGTCAAACCGTTGTAGAAAGTATCAATTAAGGTCACAGGTAGCATGTTGTGGTTTGGACATCTATCGATCAAGACATTATATCTCTCCCAAGCATCAAAAAGAGATTCATCAGGGTCTTGCATGAAACCGCTGATTTGATTGCGAAGGCTCGTGACCATGGATGGTGGAAAGTAGCGCGAAAAAAAGCGTTGAGTCATGTCATCCCAAGTGTGAATAGATTTATTCGGGAGACGATCAAACCATTTCTTGACATGATGTAATAAAGTATGTGGAAAGAGTTGTAGGCGAAGTTCATCCATTGTGGCACCAGCCAACTTCATGCTCTGGGTGATTGTAATGAACTTGTCGAGGTGTTTGTTGGCATCATCATCAGGCATTCCTCTAAAAGGATTTGTTTGCACTTGCTGAATCATGTGGTGCTTCAACGAAAACTCGGGAGCGTTGATTTGCATCGGCGCAATCGGTCCTCCTCGTCCAAACATGGTAGGTTGACAAAGCTCCTCCATTGTCCGAATATCGGGCTGCGGAAGAACATTGTTGTTATTATTGTTGAGGTGTGGTGGATGATTATTGTTGTTGACACCTGACATACTTAAATCTTCTTGAGTCTCGGGCTCTTGATAATTAGAAGATCTAGTACGCATACACCTGAAAATGCAAAAGAAAAAGAAACCAAACACAAAGACAATATATATACACAATAAAAATAAAATCTTTTTGGATTTTTGAATTTTTTTTAATTTTTATGGATTTTTATCAATTTTTAATTTTTATGATTTTTTGAATTTTTTTGCAAGAAAAATAACGCTCACAAGTGAACGGATCCCAAAAAGCAACGCGTCTCTCACAGAAAACCGTTAATCTTTACGAAAAGAGCCGGCAGCGGCGCCATTTGATACAAGGATTTTGACACCCCGTATAAAAATTAAGGTTTGTGTTCTCGATATCTTAACGAATTGATTTCCGGCTTAAAGTACGACTCAGTTGATTTTGGTAAAACAAATGTTTTTGGTTGATTTTAAATAAAAGTGCAGAACAATTAAAGTAAATGACTTTAAAAAAAAATCTAAAACTAATAAAAGTAAATGGTGCAAGTAATTAAAAGCGAGACGGAAATTAAAGGGCACTAAATGTAAATAACGCAAACTTAAATCTAACTAAGGCAAACTTAAAACGCAACTAAAACTAAAACTTAAAACTAAGGCAAGGCTAAAATAAATCTAAGGCAAATAAACTTAAAGTGCGACTAAGTAAAAAGGCAGGAAAATTAAAGCTCGAAATTAAGAAAACTAAAGACTAAAAGGTAAGAAGCTGAAAATTACCCCTATCCGGAATAAACCCTTATTCGGAATAAATGGCTATTCAGAATATGTCACCTATCCGGAATGTCATCCTACTCAGAATATTTGTCTACTCGGAATGTCTAGGCTATCCGGAATAATACCTCTATCCAGAATATCTGTCCCTATTCGGAATAAAGTCTTACCCGGAATAATACACCTATTAGGAATAAAGAAGCCCATTCGGAATATTTCCTCTATGCGGAATATTTCACCTACTCAGAATAATACCTCTATTCAGAATAACCAGCCAACTCGGAATAATCTCCTCTAGTCAGAATATCAGTCTATGCGGAATAAATACACCTACTCGGAATATCCACCTTATGCGGAATATCAAATATTCCGCATGGACACCCTTTTAAGACCTTTATTCGGAATAACAGGAAGATCAGTAAGATACCTGGAAAGATCAGAAACAACGAACTAAAGAACAAGGGAATAAAAATAGCACGAATTAAATCAAAACAAAGATAAAACAATCACAAGGATAAATCAAACTAATAACAAAACATCTATAAAGCATAAACAATCAATCCAAAACAACAAAACTAAAAATAAAGATCAAGATAATCAAAACCCACTTAAATAAATCAATAAAAATTAAGAACATGAACATAAACAAATCAACACAAAGATTAAAGAAAGGTAGAATGAGATTAACAAGTTAAAGATAAAGATTAACAAGAATTAAAAGAAAAACTTACTTGAAATTAAATGGTAATTAATGTGCAAGACAAGGTATTTAAATTTGACAATAAAGTAAATGACAAGGTAATTAAATTGCAAGGTAATTAAAAGTGGAAGAAATAGTGTGTCAAACTATCCAACAAAGAAAAATGATTAATGATCTAATCTATATATAGGGGAGGATTAGGAAGCTTCCTCCCCTCCTTCATTTCTTCTTAATTGCGTCATTAGGTCCTTAAGCCTTTAATCTTCATTAATTGCACCATTAGTACTTTTTCCTTCTAATCTTCTTTAAACTTGGACTCTAATGACTTGTGGCTCGGGATTTCTTTTGAACTCGTCTTTTAATTCTTCAATAAAGTAGACTTGAGTTCTTCGGCTTTAAGTAAACTTCCGTCTTTCGATTTTTTTCTTCGATAAATCTTCAAAATTGGTCTTGGACTTCCGTTCTTTTTGCACTCTTGACTTCTTGACTTCGTCTTTTCATCGTTTTCTTCAATAAAAGTCCGTAAATGCCCGTGAATGTCCGTGTTTTCTCCACTTTTCACAATTTCGTCCTAAATCACAACAAAAACACAAACCACGCATAATTCCGACATAAAAGACATAAAATACACGTTTTGGCTCGGTTATTATTGTAATTAAGTGGTAGAAAAGATGGGTTTTTACACACCTATCAGGGCCAGTCCTGTACCAACCATTACTTAGTCATAATCCCTGCAACAATGATTCATGAGACATAAATAAATGAAACTCATCTATCAAAACTTATCAGAAAAAAATTTTATGTGACTAATTATGAATTATTGGGGTTCAGTCCACATAGCCACAGTTCACGAAGAACATTATACATGAAACAATGACACATAACTACATATGAATGACGGTTGTCCATCCATATTAGTAAAACAATATCGATGAAAACCTGAAGGTTAAAAGCTCAAGGTGTTGAAAACATCATGGTTAAAACAACAATGCGCTGAAAACATCAATACGTAGAATAACAAACGCTGGCTTAGGAAGCTCCTGGTGACTACACACTAGTCACAGGTCGAGTTTTAGAGCCTACGGGTCGAAGCCTTGGCTCTGATACCATAATTGTAACGCCCTATTTTGATAATGAAATGTCACGCGTAATTATGGCGTGTCATCAAAGCATTCAAGGATAAATGTATAACACATTACATGACCATAGGGACAACCGGAATCAAACATCGGTTCCCAAACATAAGCCCAAAACATAATAAAGCAAAAGAAATGAATGAAAGACTAAACAAGCATAAGTATATGAAGGCAAAAAGGAAAAGAAGTCTCTAGCAGCTTCCATCCTATGCACGTCCTCCAAATACCCGAGTCTTTCCTAGGGTACCTGCCGTTTTGGGACATGGAAGGAAAGTAACGGCTGAGAAAAACGCTCAGTGCTGGAAAACCTGGAACATGTTCATAAAACTGGTTTTATAGTTTGAAAAGCCTTATGTTTATCTTATGAAAACTGTTTAACATATTTTACCATTAGCCAATATAGGTCATGAAAATCCACCGTGCATGAATACTTGGAGGGGTGACCTCATCATACAAATTAGAGGGGCTGCCTCTAATTTAATATACTTGTTTTTGGGTAGGAGGGATCAGCTCCTTGTGAAGGATGTAAGGCACACACCACATTCACCATGAAATCCTGACTGAAAACATGTAACTAGGATGCACCCATACGCCCCACATGATAAATATAATATAATGGCCAAAAGCTGAAAGGGACGCCACGAGCAATCACTCCGCCGTGGTGAAGTCATAACATCGGTGCATCTAATGTTATGGTTATGGTACCTCTATAACTAGGTGAAACTGGTCATGCATGTATATGGCTATAGGTAATCTTAATTAAACATAAGCAATCAAACACGTAACTTATACTACGGGAAAACAGTTGGCTGCATACGGGGAATCCTAATAAGGAAAGAAAGTACATACTGAAAGGACGGGAATCCGTACCTTATGTCTAGTGAACGAAGAAGGTGAACTGAGAGAAATCCTACTTCCGAATCACTAGTGCTACATAAATACATACATGAATAAGTATCTGCTTACTAAATACGTAGCTGGTTTTACGTCATGTCTTAGCTTATTTTATGTGTTCCTACCATGTTTTACTGTTTTTAAGCCTTACACTGTGTTTATCTTATATTCTGTTTAATCTGATTAAGTATTTCTGGTATTTCATGTGTTATAATACTTACTGTGTAATAATAAGTAACTTTCCAAAAATAGCAGATTTCCTAAAATAGAAAGTTTCCAAAAATAGAAAGTTTCTAAAAATAGAAAGTTTCCAAAAATAGAAAGTTTCCAAAAATAGAAAGTTACCAAAAATAAAAAGTTTCCAAAAATAGAAAGTTTCCAAAAATAGAAAGTTTCCAAAAATTGAAAGTTTCCAAAAATAGATTTACTGCTTAAAATAGATAAGTTTCTAAAAATAGAAGGTTTCCATAAATAGATCAGCTGCCTTAATTAAATAAGTTTCCATAAATAGATTAGCTGCCTGAAATAAATAAGTTTCTAAAAATAGAAGGTTTCCATAAATAGATTAGCTGCCTTATTTAATTGATTTTCTAAAAATAGAAATTTCCATAATTAGAAATAAGCTGGTTAAATAAGCTAAGTATATAAGCCTAAGTGTTTTCATAATTATTTTCTAAGTCATATGATATAATGTATAGTTTAATAATTATTTCATGTAATTAAATTAAACTATAGGTTAAAATATTTAATTAAAGTATAACATGTTTTTAATTAAATAAAGTTAAATACTTAGGTTAAAATATGTATTATTATATATTAATAATATAACCTAAGTCATGTTAATTAATTAATTATAGTCATGGTTTTTTTGTAAATAATTAATTAATTATAAGTCTAAAATATAAAATACTTAGGTTAATTAATTTCATGATTATAATAATTAAAATAACCTAATTCATGTTATTAAATTAATCATATCATTTTATTAATTTGATTTTTAACATAAGATCATAAACATAAAAAAAAAACTAAACATACACCATGAACCGGATTCAAACTAAAAACAATGAACCGGACATGAACTCGACACCATACCCCAAATCAACTCGGGGTACCCCGTGTCTTACTGCTGCCGTGGGACCCACACGCACCAACCAAGACCGTATGGTCTTGGTGGTGGTCGGTTTGGCCAAACCGAAACCCCTTCGGGTTCGGTGCAGCCTGCGGCCAAAAACAAACACCCCTTAAAACATACTTTTGAATTTATTTAACCCCAAATCATGTTAGATCCATGTTTAATTATTAGGTTTTTGTAAAACCATAACATGTTCTTGATTTATTAAAAGATCAAATCAAAAGAAAAAGTTTAAAAAGGATTTACCGAATTCGTGGATCAAAAGGATGAAGAACAAACACGATCACAAACTTAATTCCCAAGATCCAAGATCACAAACCACCTCCTTGTGGTGGTTGTAGGGTGGCGGCACAAAGAAGAAAAAGAAGGAGGAGGAGGATTTTAGGTTTCTCTAAAATTCTTTTGTAGAAAAAAATGAGTAGTGTAATTTTCCTTAACCTCCTTTTAGTAAAAATTGATGGGCTAAGCCAATCCTCCCTCCTTAATTTCGTGTTAATGGGGCCCACAAGGGGTAACCCGAATGTTTTTCGTGTCTAATTAATAAGTGTGTTCTCGTGTTCGTGTTTTATGTGTTTGTTCGTGTTTATTTGTGTTCGTGTTTTGTGTGTTCTCGTTAAATAATTACCGTGACCTAATATATTTATTTACGCTCGTAATAAATATATATATATATAATTAATAATAGTTCGTGATTTAATTACGTTCGTGATTTCATGATCGCATGTTCGTGACTAATTACTGTCAAATAATTATTGCCTGTTCGTGCGTAGTAAATACTTATCGTGTACTAACACGTACGTAATACGTAATATCCTAACACGTAAACGTAATCGTACTATAAAAGGAAAGTTTTAATCTAGTACGTACGATCTTAAGGGTACTATTTATGGTAAAAGCATGCGGGTTTAACAGATATTTTCCAAAAGACCTTCACGTTGAAGCTTTTGTATACGAGTCTTCCCAATATGGGCAAGTCTACAATGCCAAAGATAAGAAGAGTTCTTGTCAAACTTTCTCTTCTTACTCATGCTAAAAATAGATTTATCGTTCTTGGATTCATTATCATGCATGTTTAATTCAAACACACCATTCACAGAAATTGCATTAAAATAGAAAATACCATTTTTCCAAACAAGAATTCCATTATTATCAATCGTATGAACTAATCCATTATTTAACAAACAAGAAAAGGAAATAACACCCCTAACAATTGTAGGTTCATAATGACAATCATTTAATCTCAGTACTAAACCCGAAGTTAAAACTAGATCAAAAGTTCCTATAGCTTCAACCGCTGCTTGTGCGCCGTTGCCTACTTGCAGATATTGTTCCCCATAGGAAAGTTTCCTTTCCAGATTAAATCCCTGGAGCATATTACAAATGTTAATACCGCATCCTGTATCATATACCCAGGAATTTAGTTTGTATGTGAAATTGATCAATTCAATCATAAATAAAGTACCTGAAGCTGCAACGCTCTGCTTAGACTTCTTCTTTATTTCTCGCAATTCTTCGAGGTAAAGAGGGCAATTCCTCTTCCAGTGACCACTTGTCTTGCAATGGTGAAAAGTCTCATCCTTCTGATATTGACTCCTCTTAACAAAGTTCTGCTTGGGTTTCGAATAAGTCGTATCTTTTTTGCCCTTATTACCCTTTCCTTTGCCTTTCTTCTTATTCGCTTGCAGTTTTGGCTTACTCACTCTACCCTTTTGTATGGTTAGTAAAGAAGGCGTAGTGGTAGATGCCTTGTCTTTCAACCCCTTTTCATAGTCAATGAGCATTGCATGCAAATCATTAACTGTCTTCCACGTGCAATGCATATTATACTTTCTAATGAAAACATTGAAGTCCTTGTTAAAAGACCTATTGATCAAGTTGATAGCCATATTATGATCATAGGGTTGTCCTAGTGCAATGAGTTGTTCCATATAACCCCTCATCTCCAAATAATGGGCACTTATAGACTTTCATGGAGCTTGCTTGCAACTATGCAAAGCATCTACTAAGTCGTAGATCTCCACAACTCACAGCTTCTTAAACATAGCCTTGAGCTCGTCAAGCATTCGCTTTTGAGAAAATAGCTCATACTTCTGTTGAGTGTAGGAGCCATTTTTCCTAGCATTAAGCAAGCCACCTCAGAGTGCTTCTTAATATTAACAGCGTGTTCAAGCCTTTGCGCATCAGATGCTCCTTCAGCAAGATCCTCCGGATAAGGAGTAGTCAAGATATCGATAGTACCCGCTGCTCTCAAGACAAATTCTTAGCGAGCAGTACCAATCACTGAAGTTAGGGCCAGTAAGTTCAGGTCGTTCAAAGAAAGCTTTGAACACAGAACTTATCGTGGTATTGGTGGTTTGAGCCATTTCTACAGAAATAAGTTCAAATATCAGTATTTTTTATAACAAAATATTTTCAAGAAAATAAAATTACCCCGGTATTAAAACCATATTATTTTCCTTGAATTCTAGAACTATATTGACATAGATCCATTACATCAGTTGATCTGCTAGTAATGAATGTACTCAACACAACGACTTGTCGAACAATTCAACTGACAAATAATTTTCAATTTCTATATATTTAAGGGATTTACATTGCCAAAAACGTTTTGCATTGTAAACATGTTTCATCCCTTATGAATGCATTAATTTTCCAGATCTCACTGAGTAACTTAATTAACTCGTCTAATCTGAGTAATGTAAAACCATCATACGAATTCTCATTCTAAAAACGGTTTTCTCTCCATCACAATATCATCAAAAAATCTCATTTGATGACGAAGTAATTTCAAGTGTTCGTCAATTAGGAGCATTCGATTTAAATTTTTAAGGGTATATATTTTGATGTCAAAATCAATGTATGGAGAAGCATGCATACAATTTCCATAGCATAAGTTTAATAAAACATTTAGTAAACTTTTTCATGAGATTAAATTTCTTCATAAATTATGTTGCGGTATTGGTTAAACCAATTAAAGAATTTACCCACAACTCATCACATCGTACTTTGCTAGAACTCGGCTACGCACAAAGCAATACCCTTATCCATTGTGGTTCGGATGTGAATTTGTGGTAAATCACCCTTAAGGTACAATTCAATTAATAATCGTAGGTAATTTCAATTTGACGCACAAGCGAGCCGGGAATTTAGTCAGCGAATTAATGGCATAACACCTCCTTCCTTAAATGGGTACATGACCAGCGGTGCGTTAAACCCACTTTATAGTTTGTCAAAATTGAGTAGGCCGTTAGATTATTATTGCAATTCACCAATCAACATAATCATATGTAATTTAAAATCTCTTAACAAATCATTATTTTTAATATGCTTTAGTCCATATTATTTCTTTTTCAAAAAAACCCTTGTTTACAACAATTCAACAATTTAATATATAAACAAGCTAAAAAAACAAAATCATAAACACATAATAACAATTTATATGTGCAACTAATAAATCAAATAGCCATACGCATACAATTTATTCAATAATCATCAAATCTAGGTCTTTATATCTCTATATAAAAGTCTTCCCTTATTCTAGATTTATTGAATCAAATAATCACGTAGCACATAAAATCATATAAACATATAATTTTACGATCCATGAAAACATGCACGTAATCATGGAATCCCCACAAATCTTAACAATTAATTTTTTACTGATCGTAACCATACATGACATAACAATTAATCATGCAATTTAATCTAAAATTATCCCACATGTAATTTAGGGTTTCAATACAATTCACTTTTTTTTATTAAAAAATAGAAAAAAACCCTAATTTTACGAAAGACTAAAAAACATATAATTTTAACTCAAAACTATTATAGCTAAAAAACTTATGATTTTTGATAATTATAACATGTTAAACGTCTCTCGATGCCACTGAAGGTTTATTAGTATCATAACAATTATATAAAACCCTAAACGAGATCAAAGCACATATAGCAAAAGCGATTTAACAAGATCATAATTAATAACACAATTATAATTAATCGAATTAGGGTTACATACCTTTATGCTAAAGCAATTCCACAAGACGAAGAACAAATCATCGATTCGGGTTTAAACCGTATATACCAAGATATAGTCTAAAGTAAGAATATATTACGTTCTTGTACACACGTAATACAACGAGCTAACCGTTATTCTAGCACGTGAAAACCGAGCTACAACGCTTGTAATTAATCTACCCAACAACCCTAGAGAGGGGATAGGACTAGATTATGTATACAATCGATCAACCAAGAAAAATCAACCGAAACCCTTTTGTTGGTGGGGGTGGCGATCGACCAAGAGAAAGAAGAGGGGAAAAGATTTATGATATTGTAATTATGAGGAGATTAGGAGGTGTATTTATAGACTTCCAACCCATTTTAGCCCAATAAACATAAGGCAACTTTTGCCCCCCCAGGGCATAACCGACGGTCGAACACCCCTAAGGGGTGCTCCGGAATCTTCCAAACTTCTTTCCCATTATTTATACATACTATATGTTTATTTATCGCTCGTTATAATTTAAATATTAATTAATTAACAATCTTTAAAGTTATATAGTTACTTTCTCGGTTAAATTAATAAATATATAAATATATTTATTAAATAAATTAATAAATACGATAAATATATTTATTAATTAAATTAACTCTTTACGTATTGTGTGCAATCCCGTAATCTCGAGTTCGATCCTATCACAAGACAATTAAATATAATTCCATAAACTTACATACGGCTCATCCCAATGAGAAGCTAAGTAAGGTAAAAAGTCGACTTCTAGACATCACTAGCAAGTTGTGTTTTATGGGAATAGAACATGAAGATGCTGATATCATTGCTACATTCCTTAGATTGGTGATACATGGAAAATTGAAGCCATATCAATCCTTGCCACCAATTCCCATAAGAGTGCTTCCTTTGATGATATCTACAATAAGCTGAAGATTTTGGAAGATGAGACCTTACTTGAACATGTCAAGAAGTCAACATCTGGGAACATGGCTTTCATCTCACATAGTGAATCTCAAACCATTAACAAAGACTCATATGTTAATGGATTGAATGTACATCCTGTTACTGGATCAACTTTTGTCAGCGATGGATCAACCTTTGTCAGCGTCTCGAATTTGGACGCTGACAAATACAATGTTGGCTCACCGAGTCTTAAACCTGCTAGTATTGATTTGGATATAATATGTGCATACATTGAGCATTACCCAATGTTTCCTTAGTTACCTATGAGGATCTTGAGCAAATTAGTGATGTTGACTTAGAAGAGATGGACATCAAGTGGAATATGGCACTTGCAAGCATAAGGGCTAACAGATGGAACAGGAGGTTTGGAAGAAAGATGATTTTTAATGATAAAGACATAGTTGGATTTGACAAATCCAAGGTTGAGTGCTATAACTGGCATAGGATGGGACACTTCATGAGGAAGTGAAAATCCCCAAGAAGATATGATACTGGAAAGAATTCAAGCCAAATCATCAAGGTTGAAGATGCTAAGCCAAAGGCTATGGTCGCCATGCAAGAAATTGATGGCATTGGATGGGACTGGAGCTTTGTGGCAAAGGATATGGTAGAGAATCAAACTTTGGTTGCTAAAAAGGAAGAAGAAGAGATGTTCACTTTGCTCTCAGGGCCAACTCCTCATCTTCATCAGATAATGCGGTATATGATGATGTTTTTTGTAGTAAAGGATGCTGGTTAAGCACTGAAAAACATAACAAAGAAAATTTAAAGTTAAAATCAGATGTTATAGACATACGCACTAGACTTGCAAACTATCAATGGCACTTGCACAATCTGAAGGGATGATAGAGGAATATAAGAAAATGGAATTTGACCTAAAAGATCAAATTAATGTTTTAACTAGAGATCTGAATGTCAGTAATGAAGCTAGAGAATCTTTAATGAAATGTAGAGCTGACTTGCAACTTCAGTTAAGTGAAGCCATCAAAGATAAAGAAAATGTAGGGCTTAAAATTGAAAAGTTTGATAAAGCTAGTCAAACCCTAGGAAAGTGTGTCAGTGAATAAAGAGACCCTAGGGACAAGTCTGGGATTGGGATGAAAGAGTATGTTGTTGTTCCACCACCTGCTGGGAACTTCCATGGTGTCCTTATAAAGGATCTCTCTTGGACTAGTATTCCAGAACTCCAAGAAGAGGAATTTATTCCTCCACCTAGAGTACTTTCCCTAGTTGAGGAATATCAACAGAAGGTGATTGATCTTGAACAATGGAAAGCAGCCAACCCTTTTCTTTCTGTTAAGGGTGGAATGCTTAGTGAGAGTCCATTTGTACCTACACACATTACTGTGACCAACCCGACCACTAGAAAAACCATTGACCTTGGCTCTACAACTAAAAGAAAATCTAGTGTTAAATATGCTGAAATGTATAGGAATCCTAGATCACCTCAAAGCCAAGCAAGTGTTAATGGGACAGGGTTCTTTTAATCTAGACCTAAGGTTATGTCTAGAAAGGCTTGTTATACATGTGGAAGTTTTTCTCAATTGGCCTATAAGTGTGTCAGTGGCTCTAAATTCACCCAGGCCACTAGACCAGCTCCCTTCTTTTCTAAAGGGACTAATACTCATGGACAAAGGCCCTTTCAAAAGACCAACACTTGGTCTAACAGTCAATGGGTTCTTGTAGAAAACCCTAATTTAGACGCTGACAAGAACAAATTAGCCGCTGACAAGACAAAATCTGCCGCTGACAGATCTAGGTTTGGCATGAAAATGCCACAATTGGCTTCTGTTAGACCTCATGTTAGACTAAGCAATATATATTTAAAACCTAAGGGAAAGGGATCTAAAGCTTCATCTAGTTTGACATGGAGACCTAAACAAGACGAAAAACCTAATTCAGATGGAATTTCTATGACCTGCAACATATTTAATTATCTTTTAAAGGTCTTTACTTAACCAATTGGGGTAAATTGGGTGTTCAGACCACAAAGGGATGAACAGGGGGTTGTTACAAGGAATAAGTCAGTTCTTGTTGAACAACCACATGAATCCAAGTCTGAAAAGGCTTGGGTTCCCGAAAAAAACTAATTTGTTTTCTTTATGTGCAGGGCATTCAAAAACAGGTCAATGATCATGGATATTGGGGTAGTGGAAGTTCTAAGCACATGACGGGGAAGGAAGATTATTTGACAGATTTTATCCCCATTAAAGATGGTGACAAAGTTTACTTTGATGGAGGCTATGGAAATATCTCTGGCAAAGGCACTCTTATCACCAACAACTTGCGTTTTGAAGACTTTTTTCTAGGAAAGGAACTTGATTATAACTTGTTTAGTGTGTCATAAGTTTATGACAAAAAAAATAAAGTTCCTTTTACAAATACTGAATGCTTGGTGTTGAGTAAGGATTTTAAGATTCCTGATGAGAGGTTTATTGAGTATAGAACCCCCAGGCATAAGGACATTTATAGTGTTAATCTAAAAGGAATTAAGATGAACAAAAATATGTCATGTCTTTATGCTAAAGCATCAGTAGATGAGAGTAATTTTTGACCCAAAATGTTATGGCACATTAACTTTAAGAACATTAATAGACTTGTGAGAAATGATCTTGTTGATGGTTTGCCTTCAAAGGCTTTTCAC